>OY282600.1:3522826-4090326 GCA_958298965.1 Chrysolina haemoptera
GGAAGATTGTCGTCTAAAAATTCGGAGCATTTGAAAGAAGAACTTTAGGAAAAAAACAAGAGTCTGGAACAAAAACGTCTAGAAAATTCGGAGATTGAAGGAAAATCTTTAGGGAAAATTGAAGAACCTGGTGATGATCTTGTAGAAAATTCGAAGAGTTTGAAAGAAGAACTTTTATAAAATTGAAAGAGTCTTGAAGAGAAACTTCTAGAAAATTCGAGTTGAATATAAGATATAAAAGGTAAATTAGCGATGTTGAATTAGTCAGATGTTATTTACCAGTATAAACGAATTTAAACAAATTTATGTGTATTTTTATTACAATATTGTGAGTGTGTCATTCACGTTTCTCCACCACATGTTCATTGTATTCGTTTCTTGAATAATGACATCTTCGAAACATTCCATATTTATATTGGCATATATTGGTGACAATATATTTCCTTGCTTAACAACCAATCAGTGGATTTCAAATTTTGAAATTCAGCCAATAGAATCGGAACTACAGTGAAAATATAGCTTGTCGCTGTATTTTCACGGTGATAAACCTGCTTAGTTTTTGTTTTACTATCTGTCAAGTGAAAATAATGATTAAAATTATAAACGTCGCGGGATATTGGCCATGAGACTGTTTGTATGTTGCGGGGAAAATAATTGAGATTTCCTCTTTATGTTGATTCAAACTAAAAATTCCGGAGTGAATAGGGGACAAATGTTATGATCAGTTATGAATGTATCTTCAAAACCATTGAAGTTATTTCTGATTGAAATTGTTATTTTCATAAACCGGCTACCGGCTACCCCTTTACGAGAAACCCTCAGAAGTCTTAGGGAGACTTGTGCGAGCTAGAACTATGGAGTCCTCAACTTTTAACGTGTGATGCCATGCATGCATGATTATTTTTCAAATCTAGAAATAATCAAAAGTAAATGATTTTTTTGAAAAGAAATACATACAATTGAAAATTGAAAAATGTGAATATTTCGACATGGAAACAACTGAAGAAAAAAAACCACAATGAAAATGAAGATTTTTGTTATAAGATCTAACAGCAAACAAATATTTCCCCGGCTTAAGTTACACTGGATGTTGAACTACAGATGATGGATACTGTGAAATTACCCTAACTAATAAGAAAAAATCTGTCAGGGAAAATTTGCATTTTCACTTGAATATAATTTCACCTTCTGATTACAAGCTCAAGACGCTAGCCATTGCACCGCAGATTCTGAGATGGACATGACTGTATTGTCTAAACTTTCCACCATGCAAGTATAGGTCCGTTTTAAACAAAAGCAGTTGAGATGCGCTTTAAATTTACAAAAAAATGTTTGTTAACTGGGTAGGAGGAAAAATCATACGTATTTCATGGGAGTAAAGTGCATTTTCCTCCCTTGGAAACTACTTCCTGCGGGAGGAAAAGTGGCACTTTCCTCCCTAGTACTACAAATAGCTATTACTGTTTCAAGATCATCAGGGAGATCGGAAGAATTTGAAACATACTTTTCAGAAGAAATTTCATTCAGGAAGGATGGATATGATGGTAATATTTCCTCTGTGCTGCTGCTTTGAAAATTTTTTCCACATAAACTCTTATGGGTATGGTATTTTGATTTCCCTGAAAATATGAACAGAGTGTTCATGAAATCAGACAGACAGAGAAACTTCAGTAGATAGCTAATTTCCATCGTTCACAATAATCTCTTGAAAGGTTAATAAATGAAGGAAATAGAAACTTCCAATTAACAGAGCCCAGTCAGAACTTCTATACTTCATAGAAATCTATCTTTCTTTCTTCTGCGATTTCAAAGAATAACCGACAGTTTCACTTATCAGATGTACCTTCATTTTCATCTAGGCACATTCGAAGACTCATCGAACGTTTTTCTTTTCTCAAAGAGCAATAACAGAACTCACATCGATTCAGAAGCACACAGTTATAAATCTCACCTCCAATACGAAGATTTACAAAGCGAGTCCTCGATTCAAATGAGGCGGTTTTCATCAACATCCGGCTATTGAACAGTCAACTTAATCTCGATGCCCATCAAGACGGTCTTACCACTGCCGGTCGATCTACAAGGTTGAAGGTTCATTTTTCATATTCCATTGGATCGTACGATGTTGATGAGTCAGAGTGATGTTGTCGATGAGAAATCGAAAAATGCAAAGCTTAAGCAAAGTTGGTTACCTTTGTTAGCAGCAGAAGGACAAGTGACAGTTCCAGAACCAATGACGGCAACCGAAACGGAAATGAAAGTTCAATATAACGACAAGAACTATTCCGGAAGCAGAGTCACAGCATGGAAAGCTGCTAATGATATAGACCAGTAGAAAAAGACAATCAATTCATAATAATTCCAAAAGTTTAAGTTTTCAAACTTTGGTCAAGTGAATGGTACATCAAAAAAGCAATAAATCTCAGTTTGCAACCTCTTCCGATTTCCTTGTTCCGGTATTTCCTGTTGAGGTTGAACTAAATGCACCTTTCTATGGCGTGAACTTCCGCTTGAAAAATGCTGGGGAACTGGCCCATGGGTTTCGAGTATTTGGTGCGAGGCCCAAAGACTCCTGCTCCAGTTCCCTCGGGAATTTTGGACCCGTCCGTGTACCATGTTATGGTATTCTTTCCCAGTGCTCGAATATTCTCGCTTGGTTTTGAGTTCCGTTCGAAAACATTTCTTGAAACTAAATTTCCTGGTAATTTGGAGGTTGAGCCCCTTACACCGTGTGCTGTCCCTTTGAAAACCGAGGTTTGCTTCCCAAGCAGTTCTCCTCACCATGATACGGAGAGGAGTGAGGTCCAGAATGACCTCTATTGCTGCTGTTGGAGTCGACCTCATTGCTCCTGTTATACAAAGACATGCTACTCTTTGCACTTTCTCCAAGATTTTCTTTGTTGTGGCGAGCTCGGTTCTGCCGTGCCACACTACTGCTCCGTAGGTGATCATAGGTCTCACTATCATGGTGTACATCCATCGCAGTACTGATGGGTTACAGCCCCATGTTTTTCCTGCAATGTTCCTGCACACCACCAGTGATGATTTTGCCTTATTACCGATGTTTTCTACGTGTCTGTTCCAGAGTAGTTTTGAGTCTAGGGTAAGCCCTAGATACTTCACCTCTTGCTGCCATTCTAAGTCTGCTCCGTCGAGGCTAACATTCCTTAGGTGCTGAAACTTTGTTCTTCTAGTGAATGGTACTAATGTGGTTTTTGGTTAAGTTAATTCTCAATCCCACCGAGAGGCACCACCTTCTGGTTGTCTCTGGCTCTCTTTCTATGAGATCGCAGAGAATTCCTCCGAATTTGCCTTTGGCCATAATGACTATGTAAGTTAATTCTCAACCCCACCGAGAGGCACCACCTTCTGGTTGTCTCTAACTCTCTTTATATGAGATCGCAGAGGGTTCCTCCGAATTTGCCTTTGGCCATAATGACTATGTCGTCCGCATATCCAAGGCAAGTGACTCCGTTCCCGGTCAGTGTTACGAGTAGTTCGTCTACTACGAGACTCCACATTAGAGGTGATAGTACCCTCCTTGTGGGTACTACGTTCCCACCAAGTCAAATCAAGACTGGTATGGGACTGTTTTTGTGATCTGACCGAGCTGGGTCGTAACAATGTGACCCTAGTTTGGGTGCCAGGCCACGAGGGACACCTGGGCAATGAGCGGGCCGACACACTAGCCAGAGAAGGCTCTTCGGCAGCGTTCATTGGGCCGGAACCCTTTTGCGGCATAGCAAAATCCACCACAAAAGCCCACACCAAACTGTGGGTACAAAACAAATCTCAAGAGTGGTGGGAAATCCGACCAGGATTGAGACAGGCCAAGGAGTTCATCAAAAGACCAAAAAGGAGGATCATCAGACAAGTAGTAGGTCTGCTGACAGGCCATTGTAGGCTTAACAGACATATGAATATTATAGGTCTGGCGGAAGAAGCAATTTGCAGGTTCTGCCAGGAAGAAGAGGAAACCGCAATACATGTAATGTGCCAGTGCGGAGGACTAGCAAAGGGTGCGGTTTCTACAACTTGGAGATGGAAAACCAGGAGCGGAAAGCTATCTCGAGAGGCCATTATCAAATCTGCTCAGTCTGATGAAATGGACGAAGCTAGATGATGTGCTATAAGCAATCGGAGCCTCCACAATAGATCTGAAATGGCCGCAGTGGATTAGGCCAAGGGGCCAGCTCCCTTGTAACATCTAACATCTAACCCTCCTTGTGGGCACCCACTGATTGTGCTGATCCGAAAGCTGCTCTCGCCCACTTTCGTTTCAGCAGTTCTTGTAGCCAGCATTTGGCACATCCATCTGGATGTGGTTCTGTCCATTCCCTTATTCATTAGGGCCCTATTAATTTCTTCATGACAGGTGTTTTCGAATGCCTCCTCTATGCCTATGGCCATTTCTTTATGCTCAAGTGATCTCTGGATGCTTTCGGTAAGCACGTACAGAGCGATTTCCGTTGATCTGCCCGGCCTGTATACATGCTGCCCGGAGTGCAATGGCACCCTCTCCAGTATCTCGGTTCTAATATAATTAGCGACCATCTTCTCCAGTGTCTTCAGTAAGAAGGATGAGAGACAGATTGGTCTGAATGACTTTGGGAGCGTGGGGTCCTTTTTTACCACTTTGGGAATGAAGGTTACCTGTGCTCTCCTCCGGTTGCTTGGTACCCGAGCGCCAGACTGAATCTGGCTGCTTTGATAATGAACGGCAGTAGTTCCGTTTGCCCTTTTCGTAAAAGGGCCGGAAATATACCGTTAATTCCTGGTGACTTGAATAGTTGGAAGGAGTCAATTGCCCATTTCACTCTTTGGGGAGTGTATATGGCTTCTGCTGCTTCCCAGTCTTCTCGTTTGGCTCTACCTGGTTCTTCCAGTGATCTGTCGGGTTCAAATGGCATGCTGCCTGGAAAGTGCGTCTCCAGTAAGATAATAGCTCGTTGCTCTTCAGAGGATAATTATAATTAACCGACTTTTCTTTGCACCCTCGTAAACTAATGTCTATGGCTTTAATCGTCCCGGGACGACCTACCGACTCCATCCGTCTCACGGAGAACTGAATTCCGGCAATAACTCCCCAGATTGAATTCAAAGACGATCGCCTAATAGAGACTCGTATCATCCATCTTCCCTAATAAGTCTCCGAATCCATTACGGCAATCGAAAGTGCAACATAGATCACCGTTATGGAATCCAAAAAGCGAATCATCATCCTGTACCCATATTGCAAAGCAATTAGCGTGCGACTTGAGGCAATCGTAATGGCCTTGATAAGTTATGGAGCAATTATTTAGATTTATCGTGCGCTTTAATTGTCTGCACAAACTCAACCCTTGCTGAGAAACAGTCATGAAATATTCAAAGAGGATTCACAAGTGAGTTCTCGCAACCCTCTCGGTTGTGCAGACGAGGAATTTTGAGTTGTTGGTCGCTGTGGCATTTATTGTTAGCTCGCTCCGATGGATTTCACATGTGTTTCACTGTTTCGGCTAATTTGTTTGGACTGAAGGGGTGGATGGTCACGGCGTGATGGAGTTAAATACTTCGAACGAAAAAATGCCTTATGAATTGAATTATTATCACTGAATTATCATTATTTTGTGTAGTACAAAGAAGATTATATCGCTAATCAAATTCTGAAAATGCAAGAATTAATCACTTTTTTTGCCGAAATTGTTGTTGTAATAAACAATGGAATCCACATTAACTTTTCACTTCACTTTATAAACAGTTGACAAAACAGTTCACGTGTGGGTTGTGTGCTGCCGCTGTCTTTCTTCTATTCGGACGCATCGGCCGATGGAGTGGAAGAGAGGAATAGATGCGTCACAAGCCGAACGCTTATGCTGATCGCGCCTCTCTATCGCTTGTTCCGCGCTCTCGCTTGCGCGTTCGGCTCAGGCGGAACGTGACAATGAGTCAAACTTTTTCGTGCGTGCAGCCGGCATTCATCGATTTATAACACGTTATAACCTCAAAAAAAGAACATTTTTTAACGTTTCATTATCATAATATAATTTCTAATAG
This sequence comes from Chrysolina haemoptera, assembly GCA_958298965.1. Taxonomy (NCBI): domain Eukaryota; kingdom Metazoa; phylum Arthropoda; class Insecta; order Coleoptera; family Chrysomelidae; genus Chrysolina; species Chrysolina haemoptera. The sequence continues at coordinate 3,528,863 of OY282600.1, forward strand.
GTTCAATCAAGTCTGCAGGCAACACGCGTCACATAGCCAGGGTGTGGTGGCTAATAGGCCCGTCACACACGCAGTGTGGCGAATTGGCGCAAAATTAATCCGAGCTCACCACACACTAAGTCAAGGATAACTTCCACGACCAGTAATTTCTGAAACTTTGGTGGTTTTCGTATATGTTGGTGGTCTCCAAGGAATTCTTCTGACGTTTGGTCTACATCTGCGGTAGACATTTTCAAAGGCAGTGTGGTGACTGAAGAGGCGTTCGAGTTGTTCGTCTGAGCCTCACTGATTCGGAGTCTGCGCTGGTATCTTCTTTTATTCTCAATATGGGGCGTTACTTCATTTCGATAAATCGATAAATACCTGGAGTAGAGAGAAAGTCTCTCGGATTTACTGCATCTGTCAGATTTTGTCCAATTTTCTCCGTTGGTTCATTTATCGTTTTGACTTCATGTTCTTCCAGAAGCTTACCAATCCTATCTGTGACATTCTTAATGCATGGTAGAAGTGCCCCTCCCTGTGGTGTGCGTTGTATTATGTCCTCTGCTCTGTTGGTGTATGCCTCAGGGAACACCTCTCGGGGCAGCGAACTCCAAGGCTTAGCCGTTCGGCGGAAGAAGGAGCCCTGGGAAAGCAATGTTCGGCGTCTCTATATGGATGTGAGGACTGAGTTCGACGGGTCAGTCTTGATGGGATCGCTAACTGTGGAACGATTGATGATATTTTGGAAGAGCGTCGTCCATGAAAAACATCTAGGAAACAGAAACAGCTCGCCAACCTTTCTGCGAAGTTCCAGAGATATGGGCGAACTTGTGAGGAGTATCACCAATTTCAAATTTTCGAATTTTTTACACCTGCCATTCGTTATAAAATGGCATTATACACCTGTCCTCCACGGGAGTGCAAGAGGTTAGATACACCCTGTATACTGAATTTGAGGGTTTGTTGAATCTTGTCTCACCATCACCCCGGAACTTGTGAAACTCTACGTTCATTATCTCGTTTACTTTTTTTTGTTAATTAATCCGTATCAGATATCTGATAAATTGGACGAACAGGGTTTATTGATTCTCCTCAGCGAGCCTCTAATATAGAATGCTGTGTGCACGAAAAACATGTCGAAACAAAACAATCGAAGATAGACGATTTTTAGATGTTATCTGGTGTTTGCGCTATATCATCAGCAGTATGGGGAAATTATAATTGTTGCACCATCAACAATTATCTGCAAATAGTGTGAATGGCCCTTTCTCTATCAATAATTTATTGAACAAAAAAAGGCAAGTGAATCGATAGCTCTTTGTTTTCGTTAACCAGCCGAAGTTTCATCATCTTCCAGGAACCACCTACAGAGGGGATCATCTACGATTGAAAGCTGTGTCGAGTGTTTAAACAGTTGAATGTGGTACTGAGATGGATTCTGGTCCAATTCATGTGATCCTGAACCACTCGTCTGGGGCATGTGGTTCTTAATCTTGTCACACTCGTATGACAAAAGATAATATTTGGCAAATAACCAAAACCCTTCACAAGTTTTGATCGTATCTTGGCATTGTAAGCCTATTTCGAAAATTATATTTTCTCTTTGCACTTGGATCTGGGAGGATCATATTAGCTATACAGTAAAAATACTACGAAAATTGTATAAAAATGTTATGTATTCAACCCTCATAATGTATATTAAGTTACCCCCTTCCGGATTTTTACTTAGTAGTCTTGATTTTTTTGTTGGCCCTTGAGGCCCGATTCTCAAATGTCTACTACCCTATGTCGTATGCGACAAAATATCTCTATCTCTTATAGGAATGTAGGCTTTCACGGTTAGCGTCAATGTTTTGGCTGGTTTCCGGGTTTTTGCCGTGGTCTTCTTTGGTTAAAATCTCCAAACGTTTCAACTGCAGCTGCGGCAGTCATCTTCAGTGGCGTGGTCGAAATACTCTTCTTGACGTATCAACTGGCGCCTTTCAAAGCTGTGTGCCAGATCTTTGGAGGATATGTTCTCTCTTCTTGTCTGTTGAAGTTCTCTTCATGTTTGTGTATTTCTATCGCTTCTAAATACATTCTTGTTGACTAATCATCAACACCCTAGTCAACAGAGCTTTGAGAATATGTGAACAAAGGTACATCAACGACGTAATAAAACACCTAACAACTATGTTACAAGCGAAAAGACATAACCCGTGCCACGCGTCCAAGGGAGAAGAAAAGGATCACCAGTGAGGAGCAACCTCAAGGCACACTCTACTTGCCATACATTGAAGGTGTTACTAACCGAATTGGGAAAATCCTAAAGAAGGAGAAAATCAACATCGTCTTCAAACCAACCAAGAAAATATCGGAGTATCTGAGATCAGCAAAAGAAAGCAGGGATCCACTCAAATCAGCGGGAGTTTACAGGATCCCATGTAACTGTGGTAAAGTTTATATCGGTCAGACGAAAAGGAGCATTGGTACCCGCCTAGTTGACCACAAGCGGAGTTATCGATTGGGACAGTCCGAGAAGTCCGCAGTCGCTGAACATGCATTGTCCGACGGAGAACCCAAGGTCCTTTTCTGAAACACCGAGAGACTAGCAACGTCGAATCATTACTCAACAACAATGTATTTAGAAGCGATAGAAATACACAAACATCAAGAGAACTTCAACAGAAAAGAAGAGAGAACATATCTTCCAAAGATCTGGCACACAGCTTTGAAAGGCGCCAAAACGAAGTCATGTCACCCGAATAGCACGGAAAGTACGCGCGAACCCACCATCACATAAAGTGCGCGCAAAATCAGCACTATAAATGAACATGCCAGAGACGAGAGCTTCAGTTTCAGTTGATACGTCAAGAAGAGTACTTCGACCATGCCACTGAAGATGACTGCCGCAGCTGCAGTTAAAACGTTTGTAGATTTAAACCAAAAACGACCACGGCAAAACCTCGAAACTTTTGAGAATAGGGTCCCTGGTCTATTATAATTACTTCAGCTTTTGGATGGTTTTGTAGGATGAAGTCTAATTTGAACGAGAACTCATAGTGGTCGCTTTAGAATGGTTCATTAGAAAATAAGTAAAGACAGCAGAAGGATTTGGACTGTTTGGTATTAGCCAGCTTGATCACCTCGAAGTTTTTTGTCCCCAAACTTCGCTTTGACATGATATGTTAGTCTTAAGGCGCGTTTACACCAAAGTTGACAACTAAAAGCTGAGAACAGATTGTTTGTAGAAAACTAAAAGTTGTCAACTAAAAGTTGTTCTTCTCAAATTAGAACAACAACTGGAAGATTTTTTGTAGAATACTAAAAGTGGCTCTTCTCAAACTCAGATCAACAAGTGGAAAACTTGTTGCCAAAGAATTAGCGTGAAAGGTATAGGCAGTAGTGTCAGGATGTTGGACGAAGAAGACGCAATTATTGCCACGGCTGCCTATGTCACATAGCCAGCCACTGTACAAGAGGTCCCCGAAGATATTGGGTGAGACCCTCGTTGAAGGCTATGGATAGGTACAGTGGCAGTGATATTATAGCTAATCTCGAAAAAGATAACGTCAATGCGTTGAGTGGTGAGTTGAGGTGCGACGGGAGTGTCAAACACTTTCTGAGCATGACCAGTAATGACTTTGAGTATTTCATTTCTACCTTGACACAAATACAACGGAAACACACCCGAAATCACCGAAAACACCTGCAGCTGAAGTACACTCGTGGATTGACGGTCGTGGGTTGAAAGACAAACACCACCATAAAAGGTTTCACAGCACCTGAAGTCGATATGGTGGTATTTCACTGGGCAATGGTGGAGCCCATCTACCACCTATGGAATCCCTTCAGTCGTCTCTAACGATAGGCAGGAAAAACCTTGAGGCTATTCTTAGTCCGAACCCATACGAATTATGATTTCTTGTTTTATCTCGAAGTTATTTATTCTCACACCAAGTAATATAAAGGGTTACGAGGAAAGTGATTTATTGAATTATTTGAAAAAAACATATCATAGAACTTCCTATTTCCATACTGGTTGAACAGTATACTATTGTCCAACATATTTGAGTTATTTCACATATTTCAAGTAAACGTAATACCCACCAGTGTCACAGAAAATCAAACTCCTACACGAAAAATCTGATCACGTACAGGGAAGTATCGTGGACCCGGTAGAACAATAAACAATAGCTCGATCTAGTCCAGATTGGGATATTGTTCATATTGTTCAGAGTGGTCACATAATATGGTCGGAAATTATAAAAACGTACAATTTTATTGCGATTTTTTCTCTCAGACAATGAACAATGTGGACATAAAAGGAGTGAATATAAACGACTGGTAATTAAGGTCGGAGATTGTTTTTCTCTAATGGGTTGATGTCGAGGAAGATGTAGACGGAATGGTGATGATGATGACAGTTACTTTTTTTTAAGTTGAAGGTAACGGGCGCTATATGGACGCCATCAGATTCGAATTGGGATTTTTGTCAAGCGAGTTTGACCCGAGTTTAAATGGAAATACATGAATACATCGAAATTAGAAGTACAGGTTGAATCAAATTTGAGGAAGAAATAAGAGGAATAGAAAATAATTGATCGATATTTAGGAGAAGTTTTCACACATAAAAACACTTTCAGTCTGTCCATAACGAACAGACTGGATTTTTTTTTGAACTTTTCGCATGTGAAATGGTACTTCTCAAGCTACTCTTTGACACCAAAAAAATTATCTACCTTTCAAAATAGCGTGAGTCGAGTGATACCTCATTCGAAACGTTTTTCAGTTCTCTTTATATTATGACAGTGAAACGTCGAACAAAAATATTCATCCAAAACAAATTGGCGGTACATACTATTTAAAGTCTTTTTGAGTAACCCGTGTTAACTTTCGACTGAATTGGAATGTACTTTGAAAGGTTATTCGGTTGAATTATATGTCAAAAAACTACTTGTTGGCGACAAAAAAATGTCTAATGTTTTTTGAAATCGTGTTGGGGGCCGAATGATACCTCATTTGAATAATATTTCAATTTTCTATACGATACTGAAATTTCAGATGGAAATTTTCATCCAAACCAAAATAGCGGTACATAACGTTAGAGCACTGCTATGAGGATGCTTTGTTATCTATCTACTGATAATAATAATTGAATCTCAGGTACAGAGAACTTTTGTAGAAGGTTACCTTAAAAGATTTGATGACTTTACTGCAATTCGTTAGGATTCGAAAGGATTCTCATAGCAGAGCTGTAACGTTATGTACGTCATTAAAAAAAAATCAAACTGGCGGTCCGATGCCATTTTGAAAAATTGATTTTTTTCGGATATGTGAACACAAAGCTGAGAGGTATTTTGGGGGATTTTTGATAACGATAGTCGTCACCGACCATGTATTAACCCTTTCTACTACCATATACACCTATAATATAGGCTAAGTGTGGCAAATACAGAAAACAACTACTCCCCTGGCTAATACTACGATGGGTATTAAATTATATCTAACAGATACTTGTGAGGTTTACCTCACAACAATTGCAAGGGCTCCCTGTTACCAAATAGCAGAATTTTGTTTTGATTCGAACAAGGGGACCAACTGCAGACTATTTTCGAGGTTCTTGCCTCGTCATCAGTACAGGGTAGGTCACTACAGACAGCTTTGAAGCCATCTGTTCCCCGTCCGAATCATTCCACAATTCCGTCTATTTGGTCAATCTGGTCTCGCGCTGATGAAACGGGTGTAAGCCGCTCCACCTGGTGGCGAGTAGATCAAGAAGCACTCCGATTCTCCGGGTTGAGAGATTCAGTCAGATATCTGAAACAAAGCTCAGAGTTCTTCTGAGAGATCGTTTGATAACGATAGTCGTCGCCGACCGATGTGGCAAATACCTGTCAGAAAACAACTACTCCCCTGGCAAATACCCTCCTGGAAGTAAAAAGTACGTTAAACCCCCCAAAAGTGATGCAAGTTTTTCAATTGAAGTTTCGTACTTTTGTGAAATGAATTATCATTTTCTATTCGCAGGGATCGTTCGATATCATGAATCTGAAGGCACTGTAACCGGAAAGGTTCATTGTGCTACACTAAATTTTTTTCGAGGGGGAAACTGCTGGGGAATTTTGGTGTACATTACTTGGGAATTAGCGGCATGACTTCGGGTATTAGTCGGGAATTAGGGGCATTACTCGGGTATTGTTTGGAAATTAGTGGCATTACTCGAATATTACTTGGGAATTGGAGGCATTACTTGGGAATTGGGGCATTACTTGGGAATTGGGGCATTAGAGGAATTAGTGGGCATTACACGGGAAAGGCAGGTATTACTCGAGCATTACATGGGTATTACAGAAATTATTCGGAAGTGAGAGAACAAATATGGCACCATAATAATCGTTGAAAACCAAAAAAAAGGGAACTGGAAATTAAATGAATTATCCGAAAAATTAGAGAGCAGTGGCGGAAATCAGAATTGTGCAATGAAAAAAAAGGTCTTCAGAATAGTATGTGAAAATAACCTAACATTAAGACATGATTTTATATTTTTATTACTTTTCTGACGGGCATTACTTGAGGGTATTACTCGGGAATTCCTTGGGTGTTATTCGGGAATTAGTTGGGTATTAGGGGCATTACTTACGATTTTTGGGAATTAGTGTACACAATTTCCTCAGCCTTTTTCCTGGTACAAGGACGACGACGAACAAAAAGTAATCATTATCATTTTCCGTTCTGATGTGAGCCGGATCAATATTCCAGCCGTGAAATTCGAGCCCTATAAATCCACAATATCAGTACAATTATGTTTTCGAGCGAGTCGACCTGAAGACAGTTTAAAATCATTATCAGGGTAATTTACAATCAGCATGAGGAAGTTGTAAATAATTTGTACGAATAAATTTAACAGCCTCATTATCATATACAATAATAACATCCAGCAATAAATTACGGAGTGCGCGTCGGAAAGAAAATAAATAAAAATAAAAAGGGCGGACTGACACCGAAACAGGTCATTCTAGAAGACCATGAACCACTGAACAAGAGACAATTTTGAAATTATAGCCTGCGCACTGTTAAAACGATAACAAGTGAGCAGAATTTTTACGGATATTTTCTGAGTTCAATTTCGCGAGTTTTCCAACTTTTTTCTCAAGAAGATGAAGGGAGCGAGGCCCCTCGACATAGTTGTTTTTTTGTACAATTGTCATTAAAAATGAGGTTTTTAATTCATTAACATATGAACTAACTAATAAATGACGTTTTCACAAAATCACTTTTAACACTAGTGTTGAAAGTAAAATGACAGATGAGATGATGGATACTCAGTAATATAGATCTCTCTAATAGAAACAATGCAATCAGATATTATAATCAGAACACCTACTCAAGAGGAATCATTTACAAAAGTTTACACATGTATTTGGCCGTTACAAACGAAGTAGTGTTCAGTCCAACTGTAGAAGCTCCTTCATCACTGACAAATAATGACATTTATAAATAAAGTTTGCTTTGTAATCTAAAGATCGTGTGTTCGAATCCTCATGGATCTTATAATTTTTTTTGTTTTTTTCTTGCTAGCAGTAACTGTTGGACAAAAAAAATTGTTTGATACATTTGTTAAAAGTGAATTTATTTTGCTTGAGGGGGTTCAATATTCTTCACTCACAAAATAAAATGCCACTTTTAACACTCGTATCATAAATAACTATTAATAAAAAGAAACTAAAAGCTCTTCTTGTCTCTTCTATGTAGCCTCTTGTGCACGCACAACTACTGTACAGGCATGTTTTTTGTTTTTGATGATGGATTAATCATGATTATTATCTCTCATCAGAGGTTGGGATTTTCAAATTAACACCCTGTATATTTCTTTCTAGAATTCTCACTCCTCAAGCTGTATATTCATATGCATTACATCGACACCGTACGTCATGTTTTGTCGTATTATTGTTTTATATATTTACAAACAGATTGCGCAATCGGGTATGAAAACGCAAATTAATCTACGTATCCTAATTATATATGATCAAATATTACTAAATTAATCTATATATAACAAATGCCTGTCGCGAGAAAGTGTATTTGTTTACATTTCTAATTGGTGTTTGTTGAATCTCCGTGATATTCATTTAATGACAATCCAAGTCTCTCACCGAGTCGCATTTACATGTACGTCTGCCAAATATTTTAGACACGTGTCTTTTTTTCAACCGCTATCATTTCAGGCAAGGAATGCCATAATTTGAATACATAGTATGAAATGTTGCAACAACAAAAAAAAAAGAAACACGTGCAGTACAGCTACGTCTTGGATATTGGGGAATAACAATATAAAATTGTCAATCAATTGTCTATCTCACCTGAATAAATGTCATAAGTATACTACAGCTTTCTTCTAGGGAAACAGCTTTTGTTACGAAGTTTGCCATATCTTTTCTAGAAGCGCAGATGAGCCTCTTACTTCGATATTATATACAGGATGGCCCTGCAAAAACGAAACCGATTGTCTCGTTTTTGCTGGGCCACCCTGTATTGATTTAGAGCTTAATCTCTGGTGGACATCATCAGTTTTATGATCTGTGTCAATCTAGGAGCCCTAGGCTATTACCCTGGCTGTGAATGGATCATGCCTGTCAACTAAATGTGATATTCAATAAACCGACAAAATAAACTACTCAAATACTCTGAAGAAAGATGTATTCAACGGAACCACTGTGAAATTATTTTCGTTAAAAAAATTTAAGTCCCTTCAAAATTGTATTAAGTTCAGTTCATAGTGTATTAGATGTTGATCTGAAACACCATATATATGAAAATTTTACATTTTATCTGGATATTATTAGTGAAAATAAAAATTGTCGATAAAATATTAAAGCACTCGTGGATAATTATTAACCCCAGTAAAATTTCATCAAAAGAGAAAATAATCAAAATTTGAATTTTCTGTACCTATTTCTGGCAACTGAATTAGATCAAAGTATTGAAAACCTTTTATTTTATCGTTAGTTTCTTTTTGAATGTAGGCAAATAGACTAGGGTGGCTTAGCGGTCTAAGGTGCAGGCCGTTCGAAACTACAGCAAACCCGGAAAAAAAACGAAAAAAAAAAAAACGAAAAAAAAACCTCACGGAAAAATAACCCGGAAAAAAGACCCCCTGGAAAACAAACCCAACGAAAAAAAAAACCCTGGAAAAAACCCTTCGAATAATATTTAGCTATTATATTACACATTTATTTATATTTTGCGACCATATTCATTTAGATCAGTCAAGTAACCCTTCAGGTAACACTGTAGGTAACCCAAAAGTTTGTTATGACCAAAACCTTAATGAAAGGTTAAACACTTTTATTTGTATTGTAAAATGATTCCAATATGGTCTAGTTTCTTCAACATGACCGACAGTTGAAATTTCATTACTTTTTGTGTACTGGCCATTGTTATCGCATATAGGAGTATTTTTTCCGGGTTTTCTTTTCGGTTTTTTCCGGTTTTTTTTTTTTCGTTTGCCCGGTGTAAGACAGTTTTTCTCCGTAGTACCCATATCGAAATGTATCGGCGACCACCTGCATGTTTTCCTGGCTTTCCAAGTGAATACGCCACCAAAAAATCAGTGAATCGCACTGAAGCGCGACGGCAAATAATAATAGATTTCCTCTACCCGCACAGGCTATGCCTTTAGGTAGGTACACTCCACGAGTGTTCATGAGGGAGTATTATCATTATTGACACAGACAGGATTTTCAAATGCTTGTGTTCAAACCATCTTACCATAGCGAAACCTTGAATTCTGCATTGACGTTTTTCAAAACCGCTAGCCACCTGGAAAAAATGCAACTACGTAAATGATATTGTTACTAACGTAATACTGAATCATCACCTGGACATCTGCAATATCTCCTAAACACTCGGTTTTGTAGACGTAACTCAATAGTCATCAAATGATATTGCTGTTTTCAAAGTATGCTCCTGATAATATCCATGAAAGGTAAACAAATGTTCACCTCATTGTGCAATAGTCCAACCGCATATATTACTTTTTTATTTTTGATAATTGGTTTCAAAAAATACATGATATATTTTTACAAATCAAGTGTCATAAATTGTATAACAATGCTTTATTTTAGTATGTGCCTTTTCGACACAAGGACGTCGTTAATTTTATTCTTTTGGGGGTAAAGGCTTTAATTTTTTTTGACTGGAAGCGCATCAAATTTTTTTTAATTCAAACGGAAAGTACCACCTTTTTAGAAAATTACGATTCTCTACAAAATTACCTTTCCAACGATATATCACAATCATTCTTTCAATTGACAAACTACTGATATATTAGATATTTTATAAAAAATTAATTTTTGTATTCCCCTTGTAACTGAACATTTTCATGAAAGTGTACTATGGTAGATGAAACAATGGCATGTGAGAAACAACAATTCGGTGTCAAAGTTTTCACGCTATAATTTGTATGCAGACGTCACTCTTTTTCCAATTTTTGTTTTTCTCTATTTTCAATATCAATAGGTTGTATAGGTTAGAAAATCCTATCTATATTGGAATGCAAAACATGGAAAGAACGGCTTATTTGTGTTTCCTATTCATTTTTTTATAAAGTTAATCTCCATCCTATCCCACATTTTTGTATTCTTGTACTTGTAATTTATTATTATTATTATTATTATTATTATTTAAAATTTTTGGTTGGTGTTGTCTTGCGTGCTTCTTTGAACTTTTCTCAAATCTTACGATTTGCATAACTAAAAATTCCATCAAGTGCTCTTGATGGTATCTGAATATTACGTGGTTTACAGTAAGGATCTAGAAGACAATAATACAGTATTATCAAGACAACCTCACATTTATTTCGTTTAATTTTTTTTATTCTGCTTTACCGCATAGATAAATGACATCTACATTATAAAAATGCCTGTGTCTACTTTTAAACCTATTTTACCTACTGTTTCTGGCATGTAAGAGATAAGGTGTCATTGAAACTTTAGGCCAGTAAAATAGACATTAAAAATCGAAAATTTTACAAAAATTCCGAAGTCTGGAACATTGTCAAAATGGCAATTAACTTGAATTTTGCTGGGAAAATTCCAAAAGTTCTGCAAACTTGGAATAGTATTGAATATATTAATTATTATCACGATTCAAGTTTGCAACCAATTCAAGTTTCACCACAAGAAAAAATTAAAAGTTTACAAATTTTGAAAACCCCTATTTTGATGCATTCACAAATTTCCAACCTTGCACACGATACGGAACATTCGGAAAGATATATTTTTTTAAATCTGATTTTTATATCATTTCGAGACCACCTTCATCAAAAACATGACCACGAATTTAAAAAATATATAAATAAACATGTTCCGGTCAACGCAAAAGGTTGCAATTCTGTACAACTGTTCGGAATATTTTTCCGATGTATCTGTCAAGTTTGCAAAACTTTTGGAATTTTTTCTAGTGGTATATCAAAGAAAAACATAAGCTTTCAATAAAAAAAAAATTTCCATACACTAATATTGGCTTCAAACTGCGCTGCGACCTGATTAGATCTATTGTGCCCCATCTTCTTCTGCTATCACAAGGTGTTCTTGTTTACAGCAGCCCTTCAAGCCTCAATTCCTTCAGGAATTTTAGGACTTTGAGGGGGTCTACTCGTGGTATTTCTCCCACAGTCAGCTGGTATGATCCCAATGTATTCAATATTTTATGATGTACAGCGTAACACTCATTAATATATGGTGGGGTGTTTCTGGATGTTCCCCAAAGAATCTGCAGGTACAGTCCTCCTCTAAGCCTAGCTTCCTTAGGTGTTCTTTGAGTCTGCAATGCCTCGTTAGAAATCCCGTGATTGTCTTTAGACTAGTTTTGCTGAGGTTAATCAGTGTCTTCGATCTTGCTCGGTTGAAATTACAGAGGAGATCTTTGGCCTGCCTCAGCCCTGGAAGCCTTAGCCAGTATGTTGCTCTCATTGCTTCCTCAGCTTTATTGAGTACTTCTCGGACGTAAGATTTTCCAAGTCCGCAGAATGGTTCTGGCCCGATGAATGGCGTTGATGAGCTTTTTCGTGCCAGGGTGTCTGCTTGTTCGTTTTCCTCCACTCCGACGTGCCCCGGCACCCAGAGAAGGGGCACCTTGTTGTTCCTGCCTAGATCATTAAGTTTGCCTAGGCATTCCCAAACCATATTTTAGTTGACGTTAGAAGAGCTCAACGCTTTGATGGCTGCTTGACTATCGGATAGGATCGCGATTTCCTTGTTCCGGTATTTCCTGTTGAGGTTGACCTGAATGCACCTTTCTATGTCGTGAATATCCGCTTGAAAAATGCTGGGGAACTGGCCCATGGGTTCCGAGTATTTGGTGCGAGGCAGTAAGGCTCCAGCTCCAGCTCCCTCGGGAGTTTTGGACCCTTCCGTGTACCATGTTATGGTATTCGTTCCCAGTGCTCGAATGGATTCCATGTTCCAGTCTCGCTTGGTGTTTAGTTCCGTTCGAACAATTCTCTCGAAACTAAATTTCCTGGTAATTTCGTCAGTTGGGAGATCGGCAAGGTGTGCACAGTCGGTAAACCTTTCCCGACCTTGTATTGAATTTTGAAAACTTTTACAATTATTGTGAATTGATTTTCTGTATCTACTGGCCTACATTACATTACCATTTAAACATATTTTGGGGAACCAACCATTGTGAAATTATTTGTTAGAATAATATTACTGATAACACGAAGGTGATATTTCCCAGAAAATATTTTAACCAGCAAGTTCCTAACCTACGTCAACCTAAAGTGTGTTGTTGGCAATCGAGATAAAAATTCGAAAATAGGCTGATAAAAAACTTATTTGAATGTTCTCACCTCCATAAATCCTTGAATCACATGGTGTAGATTACAAAAGATGGAATTGTTGAATAAATACTTGAATCATATGGTGTTGATTACAAAAAGTTGGAATTGTTGGATATTTTATGGAGATTGAAATGGTGTAATGAATGGGTGAAATTGTGAAACTGATTTGTGTGAATTTCGACGGTCAAATAAATTCATCAATTATGTAACCTTGTATTTTATTGATAGGTCTAGAAAGAAAATTGTTGTCAATTTGAACTCGATCAATAATTCATGAATTTTATGGCAGTTTCGGTCTGTTAGATACCTGTTCCTTGGATAAATGTTCTTGGGTTAAAACTTTTTGGTTATATTGGAATTTCTGATAGAAACTATCACCAGAATTGACTTATAAATTGTCGTGTGTACCTACAACCAATAATAAGTATTGGTCAATTTTTTTGTTTATCAATATTGAGGTCATTGCCTATATTACAGGTTTTTTGTTTTATATTATCTGCTTTGGGACTTTATTATTATGATAGTTTTCTGTTTTTTTTTTAATAATTTTCTATAAATAGAATGGTAATTCCTGAAATAAACGTGGAAGTTAACGTTATCGAAGAAAATTCTTATAAAATGTAAACTGCTTATATTTCGTGATGGAGTTTTTATTTCTCTTAGGCCAGTAGAGATAGACAGATAGATGTTTTCTGGCATACCTTCTGACCTTGTGTATAACCTACGACAATCGAAAATATGTTGACACTGAGATAAAATCGTGGCATAGCCGATAAAAAAATAATCGAACATACTCTAAAAAATTAAACACATGAGGACACGACATTGAGTTGAATGACGCCAGCAAATAAAATAGCATCGATGTAAAAATGATAGTCATTCTCGTTTATAGGATACGAAAATCTAATAAAAATTTCCTTTGCGTTTTAGAATCTTATACAGGGTGTTAATTAAGTACGTTGACAAACTTCGGGGGGTTATTATTTGAAAGTTTTCAGGATGAAAAGTTCATATAAACATATTCCCCAAACGTCTTGGTTTTCGAGATACAGGGTGATAAATATAAATATTTTTCAAGATTTTTTGTATTTAACTTCGACATTTTCGACAATAATCAGTTCAAATTGGGCGAGTACAATCCATTCAATAGTACGCACGATACCAAATAATTCATTTCTCAAATAATTCACAGGGTCCTCCTTTTTTCAGAGTAAAGCCTTGTTCCACCCTTCAGAATTTTTTTCTCCGCCGTCACTGACATATGATGAGACAGAAATGATCAATGTTGTTCCATTTAACATATTTTTGTTCTCTCAAAGTTTTTCATAAACTTGTAAGGTTAGGAGCTACAATGAAAATATTAATGCGAAACATCCAGTATTGCATAACATAAAGAAATTTGAGAAGCAAATATTTTCACAAATTTCTAAGGGTGATTCTTTGAAAGTTTTCAGGACGAAAAGTTCATGTAAACATATGTCCTAAACGGCTTGGTTTTCGAGATACAGGATGATAAAAATAATTTGTTTTCAATATTTTTTGGAGTAGACTTTGACATTTCCAGCAATAGTTAGTTCAAATTATATATTTCGGCTAGGAAATTTTTTTATGATATACAACGAAATGTACCTAAATAACAAGTAATCATTGATTTTTTTTTAAATTCTTGTTCATGAGCGTTTTCGAAATTTTATTGTTGGAATATTTAGATTTTGATTATATTCAGTTCAGTGGCGTAGTTGGAAATATTCCATTGGCGTAGGTGAAAATTGCGGAAATTTATATCTATATATTTCCCAGAACATGGCTCGCTTGTCCGACTGCACAAAATTTGCTAACAAAAAAAGTTTAGTTTTGAGTATTAGAGAAATTATGTTGAATTACTTGTCTCTTATGGAGGTAAGTGTTTATATTTTGTTTTAGAATATATTTTCTATATGTTAGTTGAATGAATACTTTTGCGACATTTATAAAGTTCATTGAAATGGTTCAGTTTATTTCAAAGTGACGGCACATTATTATCCCGGTGAACTTATGAAAGAATCTAACTTTTTTCAGGAAGGATACTTATATAGACAAAATTAAAAAGCAAAACCGTATCTCATCAATCATTTCATGTTTGTTGGACACCAGTCTTCATCAAGAGACTCTGATGAATGATTCACTCGGGAGAGATTTTTTTTACTATTATTATAGGTTATGGAATAATGACTTTTTCCAATCTGCAGGCACAACAATCTGCTACATACTGTATACTTTGACCCTGCAAACCTATATAACCCAAATAACTCAACAATCGACGCGGTAATAGTTTCTGCTCTAGTTAGACGCTTTTTTTCGGAAACCATGCAATTCGGTATTGCATCATGTTCCACTTTAAAGCTATTACAATAAACGAATAAACTAATAAGACCGAACCAGAAATTATTGGCCTGCAGGCAATGTCACGACATATGTAATTGCGCATTTAAGATAATCTTATCTGGGTAGAAAGCAACAGAGACGGAAGATAACGAGGCCGGTGAGCTTAGTTGGATGCTGTGTTGCCATTTTCTAAGTAAGTAGAGTTAAATTTTCACTTATAATATCACAAGAGCTTAAATTATTTCCAGGAATAACTTAAGCTTGCGTGGTATTCGGTAAGAAAATTTCACACCATAATTTGAAAAAAAATATTAATCCAATCTGACATTTTAAATTATTTTCACTGCTTGTCAAGTCCACCATGTTTCGTTAAATAAATAATGTTACCAACTTTAGTTACACCAAATGCTAAAACTCAGATGGGTATTAGATCAGTTTATCGCCCTTTCATAATTTTAGGTCACTAAAGGTGGTAGAAATGTATTTTTTGTTAAAGTAATCCATAACACTTCTAATGTAAAAAATATAATACTAAGATGGTTTGTTGCAGTAGGTGGCCGTGATATAGGCGGCCATGCTTTTGACAGATGAGGTTTATATTGGTAAATTACATTGAGTTACTGTATAGTAAACCAGCAAACAAAGATATTATTATGTAAAACATTTCTTGTAAGCATTTGCGTTAAACAATTTGAGAAAAATGAAATGCTTTGAAAAGTACAATGTATGTAAATACTGCAAAGAGTTGAGTCAAGTGCAAATATGTCATCCAAAAATAATATATTTAACGAATTTAATGGAAAATTGCGACCAGGAAGCGTTAGAGTCGAATGGTTTGTTTACGTAAATCGAAGAAAGTATGCTGCAGATGTCAAGTAAATATGGCATTTTGCGTAAAAGAGATTTGAAAAAAATTGTTTCAAAATATTTCATATATGTCTTAAAACACAGACATCTAATTAATTCGTCACCTTCCTATTCACCATTGAGAAGAGAGGATGGGTTAGAATTCAAGCAACATTTAAATCTTACTATGTTTGTAGATCCTACGTTTTTTGAAATATAAATTGTTAATGCATAATAATTAAACAAATTTGTGTTTTCTGTTTAATGAAACTTTCTAGCGAAAAATAAATAATAATGTTAATTCTTATAGAAATTTTGCATTATTCACAGGTATATCTACAATGTTTAATGTTTGTGTATCATATGCTAACCTTTTCAACTGTCAAAAAATTTCCACTTAAATATCGTGGCGCCACGAGAAAATTTCGGAAATTTTTTTAGTTGCCATGTAACTAGTCAAAATTAAGGCATCTTATTGGTTAAAAAGTAGAGGTGTGAAATTTTCAATAAAATTCACAAAAGTGTGATTATGACAAAAAATGGTTTTTCTTTCAATATAGGAAAAACAAACACTTGAAAATTTTGGAACACATTTCCCTAGAAGCCATGTCTAAACCGACAGATTCCATGACAGTTAGGTACGACTTCGAAATGCAGTTTGAAGTGGTCACAAACAGCCACCAAACTTGCACAGAGAACGGAACTCAACTGGGAAGGGATGCATCAATGTGGTACACAGATGGATCTAAGAGGGACTGGGCGTTACTGGACCAAATTTCAGACCCTTGGTAACACCCCAACCATCTTCCAAGCAGAAGTACATGCTCTAAAATTATGTGCACAGGAATGCCTTGAAAGAGGCACTCGAAGGGCAGAAATCTATATAATGTTAGATAGCCAAGTAGCACTAAAAGCTCTAAGGTCATACACCTGTGAGTTTAAGCTGACTTGGGATAACTGGCAGCAAACAATCAGGTCACCCTGATGTGTGTGCCAGGTCACAGAGCAATCAAAGGCAACGAAGAAGCAGATTGCCTTACCAAAGAAGGGGCAAACACACAATTTCCTGGCCCAGAACCCTTCTGTGGACGCTGGGAAACCGATGAAATGAAATCTCACTGGAATAAAGTGCCAGGACAAGGACGAGAGGAAAGACTAATGTGCCTATTGCCAAAGAAAGCTAAATAGCTTCTCGAGTTGGACAAGAAAGACTTGAAGATGGTGACGGGACTCCTCACTGGACACTGCCCTCTGGGGGTACCACCTCAAAAAGATGGGTAAATCTGAGAGTGATAGTTGCCGCTACTGCGAGAACTTCGCGGAAACTGCAGAACGTTTGCTTTGCGAATGCCCAGCGCTTTTCTTTCTGCAAGAGGCTTAAGTTCCTGGAAGGGTCCTTCTTAACGCTCTCCGACATCAGGAACTTAGCTCCCAGGAAACTAATAAATTTCACAAGAAGTCTCGGAATCCCTGGCCTCGAATAGATCAAGGGTCACGCACAAAAGTTCGAAGTGCTTGTGGGGCTGCACAGCCTCTATGAACCCCCTACAATCTACAAATCTACAATAAAGGTACTCGCGCACTTGTACATTTTTTGTATTGCGCAATCTGAAAAATGGCGCCATTCTTACGTTGCAAGGTGAGACTATCGTTGCAACTTCAAAAATTGCGCAAGAATCAAAACTTGACTGCATTTTTTCAACTTGCGTCCACTTGAGAAATTGCAGTGTGTGAACGGCCAAAAGGAATAATATTGCGCAACCTACAAATGGACCGACAAGTTGGTTAAATAATGTGTCGCAATATTACTTCTAGCGCAACTTTGATGTGTTGATGTTTTGGGTTTGAGGATAATGAAATAATTAGACGTTTTGAAATCAGAAAACTTTATACAAGTGAACTTTAGTAATACTAAATATTGAAAATTATGGAACCCAAGAAAATCAAGTGGAAGTCCGAGGACACTTTACAGTTAATAAGTTTAATAGAGGATAATCAGTGCTTATGGAATGTGAAATTGGCTGACTTTAAAGACCGCTTACAAAGAGAGAAGGCAGTATGTAACATTGCTGCTGAGTTAAAATTTATTTATTTATTTATTTGCTTATTTGCTTACGGTTTTTAATCCATTCACGAACCCAAATTGTCCTTTTTTTAAGGTTACTTTTTCGTCTCCTATTTTGTCTTCTTCGCAGCAATATAAGGGCTACGGTAGCAGCAGCTTTTCTTTGTTCATCACAATACAGTATTGAAATAAAACATACCACACCAAAATTTTATCAAAAAAGAATTCAAAGCATAAAGAGCAACTTTTTAATGGCTAGATATTATTTTATTGCAATAAAAAGTGGGTAACGTGTGGGTAGCCCTGCAACTATTTAAAATGTCTTCGACATTTTTAAGTTGCGCAGTTCATTTATGTCGCAATTTCGAGAGCAATATTGCTGCTTTGTTAACAGATCGCCACAAAAATGTACAAGTGTGCGAGTACCTTAACGGCAGACACTGTGATACGTAAACAAGGTTTATTCATTTTCCACAACTTCTCCAACAGAAAATAAATACCGCTTCTACGACCTTTAAATAAGAACGCTCAGATTCTTGAAAAAGTTTTCCACAAGATTTACTTTGCAGTGCATTTATAAATCTTGTCGTCATTCATGTAATATAATTAGACCTAGAGGTATTTCCCATATAGTTGAAAATATTTCCAGTCTGCAAAAGAATAGATGTAAAGCAGAATGCATGAAATTGACTTCACTGGAGAATCATCCAACGTGGTTTCGACAATTAATGGTTATATCAAAACCTATTTTTCTTTCAATATAAGAAGTAAACTCAGAGAAGCATGTCTAGTACTATTAATGCAGTGACGGCAACGTTGCGTTTGTCGTAGGTCAGTAACAACAACTTCACGAGCACCCACACGCCGTGTCTGGTCTTTGGTCCTGGAGTTCAGCCAACGCGGTGCCTAAAATACAGATACGGACTCATGGGTTTTCGAAAATTTTCTGATCGCATGGAAATCCCGTACATTTTTCGAAAATGACATCTGCGATAAAAATAAATATAAAAAACAAGTTGAAACTTAAAGTTCATGAGATCCATTATGATTCGAATAGAGATTGCGGCAGGAAGAAAGAAGTTTGGTGAAAATAAAAACTATGTGTTGATCAAAATGTTGAAATTTCGAGATAATGTTTTGATGTTTTCAAAACAGATGGATATATTTCGAAAACATTTGGTGTAAAATGATATTTACCTAGCATATTTGATAGAACTTGAACCATTTTTAGTTTATCTCGAACCTAAATATCCCAGCTGAGGATACACTCATATGCTCAAGGGACTTTTTCCAATTAAAAAATGATTTTTAATGGATATTTGAAAATAAATATTTTTGTATCTAGAGTGCGAATGATACTTTTGTGTAAAAAAAAAAAATGATTCGCTGAAGCTTGGCAGAATAACAATTCGGGAACGCGAAAGTATTTCGCATTCGATAAGCAAACAATATTTTTTTCGAAAACTGCATTAAAACTAATATTTGAATGAAAAAATTAATAAATAAGCATTTGTCATTTTAAATTGACACTCCACTCCGCCCCGCTACGCAACACTACACTGCACTACACTACACTATACTGTCTACACTACACTACACTAAATTACACTACACCACAACCGCACCGCACCGCACCGCACCGCACCGCACCGCACCGCACCGCACCGCACCGCACCGCACCGCACCGCACCGCACCGCACCGCACCGCACCGCACCGCACCGCACCGCACCGCACCGCACCGCACCGCACCGCACCGCACCGCACCGCACCGCACCGCACCGCACCGCACCGCACCGCACCGCACCGCACCGCACCGCACCGGACTCATGGGTTTTCGAAAATTTTCTGATCGCATGGAAATCCCGTACATTTTTCGAAAATGACATCTGCGATAAAAATAAATATAAAAAACAAGTTGAAACTTAAAGTTCATGAGATCCATTATGATTCGAATAGAGATTGCGGCAGGAAGAAAGAAGTTTGGTGAAAATAAAAACTATGTGTTGATCAAAATGTTGAAATTTCGAGATAATGTTTTGATGTTTTCAAAACAGATGGATATATTTCGAAAACATTTGGTGTAAAATGATATTTACCTAGCATATTTGATAGAACTTGAACCATTTTTAGTTTATCTCGAACCTAAATATCCCAGCTGAGGATACACTCATATGCTCAAGGGACTTTTTCCAATTAAAAAATGATTTTTAATGGATATTTGAAAATAAATATTTTTGTATCTAGAGTGCGAATGATACTTTTGTGTAAAAAAAAAAAAATGATTCGCTGAAGCTTGGCAGAATAACAATTCGGGAACGCGAAAGTATTTCGCATTCGATAAGCAAACAATATTTTTTTCGAAAACTGCATTAAAACTAATATTTGAATGAAAAAATTAATAAATAAGCATTTGTCATTTTAAATTGACACTCCACTCCGCTCCGCTACGCAACACTACACTGCACTACACTACACTATACTGTCTACACTACACTACACTAAATTACACTACACCACAACCGCACCGCATCGCACCGCACCGCACCGCACCGCACCGCACCGCACCGCACCGCACCGCACCGCACCGCACCGCACCGCACCGCACCGCACCGCACCGCACCGCACCGCACCGCACCGCACCGCACCGCACCGCACCGCACCGCACCGCACCGCACCGCACCGCACCGCACCGCACCGCACCGCACCGCACCGCACCGCACCGCACCGCACCGCACCGCACCGCACCGCACCGCACCGCACCGCACCGCACCGCACCGCACCGCACCGCACCGCACCGCACCGCACCGCACCGCACCGTACCGCACCGAACCGCACCGCACCGTACCGCACCGCACCGCACCGCACCGCACCGCACCGCACCGCACCGCACCGCACCGCACCGCACCGCACCGCACCGCACCGCACCGCACCGTACCGCACCGAACCGCACCGCACCGTACCGCACCGCACCGCACCGCACCACACTTCACTCGGAGTTAGGGTGCGGAAGCTTTTTCAACAGAGTCAAATGCAACCAAGTATAGACCACATACAAGGCTGAACTCACGCAGTACCACAAAGAAATTAGTAGGCCCAGAAAACAATCACGTGCTCCAGAATCCATATGGTCCAGGTGGGCTAATAATAATTTAATAATAATAATAATAAGTCTGATATAATTTTCGCTCAAACGTTGGAGAGGCTGATGGATAGATACAAAAAAGATGAGGTACTACAAACAAGCTCGCTCAACGAACGCCAGTTGTATCAAACAGGCAAGTCAACAGACTTAGCACTGGAAGACCTCAACAGACTAATAATGAAGTCCTTGGAAGACAAAGAGATAGCCATGGCATTTATAGACATCAAGGGTGCCTTCAAGAATGCATCCACCGAACTTATAGCAAACGTTCTAGTCAAAAACGGGTTTCTCTCCTACTGTGCCAGTGGATAAACGCTAACTTGAAAAACATCAGCAATCGGCGAAATAACACTAACACCGAGAGCAAACAGGGGATGTCCGCAGGGAGGGGTGCTATCGCCACTACTTTGGGCCATCCTAATGGAAGAATTAATTGAAAAGCTTTATTCCAGAGGCTTTCATTGCTTAGGATATGCCGACAAACTTGCGCTTATTGCAAAAGGCAAATCCGCAAGGGCAGCTTACATAGTCAGTCCTAGATATAATCGACAGTTGGTGTGAAGAGGAGGAGCTGACATTGAACCCTCGTAAAACCAGAATAGTCCCAAAAAAGTACTGGAAGGACTCAGGTCACCTGTACTGTCATTAAACAGTCAGTAATAGTTTTGAAATGAAAAAAAGTGGATGTTAGCTGAGTCAGCAGAAATACGCCAATTTTTATTTGGCGTTTGAGCCTGAACTGTCTGTCGGGAAAAAACCCAAACAATGGAATTTGTAGGAAATTTTTGTGTACTTCCATTTCGAATGGAACATTTTTTCTTGAAAAAATGATAGTTTCCGAGTTATAAGCGTAAAACTACAAAAAATTGATTTTTTACAATATTTTTGCATTTTTTTTAATGTTTCGTCAAGAAATTTTGTTAACAAACTCTATATTCGGATTCAGCACTCCAAAAAAAACGTGTGAAATGGAAGAAATTAAACCTGCCCCATAACTTTCCCGCCAGGGGCCCTGTCGGATACAAATTTACTGAATTAAAGTGGGTGTCAAAATAATAATCAGATGGAATGCAACGGTCACATCCACTGTCTTATCTTTCATTACATTATATTCATCGTTAATTTCTTCAACGGTGTATACCTGTTTTTTCGTTCTTTTGAACAGTTCTGTTGTTCTGTACATTCTCTTGCAGATCCCAAGATAGCAAGCCAAGCCAACATGTTAATCCAATTCATTGGCGCAGCCAGGGGGGACTTTGGGGATGCAGCCCTCCGCCAAGCCACTAAATTACTACTGTCATTCATAACACTCGGATGACGAAAAAAAAAGCTCTGCCCCCCCCAAACTGAAACCCTGGCTGCGCCACTGATCCAATCCACCTCTGTTCTCGGGCAAACCATAGCCAGATCCGACCCATCATTGAAAACAGGCCGCTGAATGAATTCAAATATTTCTTCGGGCTCCGACCAAGAATGCATAAACATCTTCAATTCAGCCGGTAAATAAAGTTTCACGTTGTATATTTTCATGCCCGCGCTCTCGACTCAAAACAAGTCAGGGATATGGCCTTCTTCGATATTTATAGGCAACATGGGTATGTATTGTTTTTTCATTCGTTTTAGTAAATATGTCAGTCGAGCCAGTGTAATTGGCGCACAGCAGTGCGAGTGAAGTACTTATGTAGGATGAAGGAAAAATCTACGCGGGGGGTGTGTGGAAAGTGGGGCGATGGAAAACGTTGCAATGAAGGAAAGTGGTTGATGCATTTCCGAGAAATCGATAAAGGGAAAATAGCTTCTCATATTAATGGAGTTCTTTTGGTTTTTATTCCCGTTTTTTATAGTTCCCATAATTCAATATTGGACATTTCAAAAATTGCTTTCTACACTGAGAGAAATTTGGAGAACATACTCTATTATTAAGAAATTTCCTTATTGGTTTTTATTCCCGTTTTTTATAGTTCCCATAATTCAATACTGGACATTTCAAAAATTGCTTTCTACACTGAGAGAAATTTGGAGAACATACTCTATTATTAAGAAATTTCCTTAGTATTTATGCGCTATATTTTTTTAATACCAGAAATAAGTCGAATCGTTGATAGTCCCAAACTTTTATCGTAACAATGATAATATTATAGCTTACTATGTAGTACAGTAATTAAAGACAAATGTAAGCTACATGACGTTGAAACTCGGTACATGACTTCCCAGATAGCACAAGTACGTCCCATGGACGTCCTCAGGACGTCCGCTTCGGACATTACAGATGTCCTAGGGACGTCCATTTTTCGTAACATACGATGTTACAAAACCAGATGTCCATAGGACATCCGATTTAAGTCCATTTTGGGTCTGGACAGGACCTTTCAAAGACCTTTATCGTATGTAAGTTCAAAAACATATTTTTCATTCATATTTTGAATTCTATCATGAATAATGTTAATTTGTGACCAGACACCGATAATGATAAACACATCACTGATTGACCAATAAAAGATCTCGAAAATTGCCAGTAAGTACAAATAAAATGAAATTCACGATCAAAACGTTCTATATATTAATCTGAAAAATTACAGGTTTTGTTCTATATTATCTGAAGAATAACAGGTTTAGGAACAGTAAGTACTCATGATACATGAAATAAATAAAATTGTCAAAAAAATTAAAAGTATACTTCTCGGTTTCTCGGTATATCACACTTCAAGCGGTTCATTAATTCTATTTTTTTTTGTTGTCCGCACTCATCCGATCAGTTGCTCTCTTCAGCCAATTGCAGTTGCAGTATAATTCCCTAGCCCTAGTCATAGAAAGATTTTTGTGGAAAATTGAATTCTTTTTCACCTTGGTGAGTTGTTTTTTCGATAAATCATATATTTTCCAAGCTTACAGCAAAAATCTATTTACATATTTTTAAACCAAAAAAAAAAAAAAATATGTTCCACCCCTGGAATTTTGGTAAAGAATTTTTTTTCGTGTTTCTCATGGTTCCAAGTTCCAACTACTAGAGTACCAAGTTTGGTGGTTCTTCAATCGATTCTCGTCTCAAAATCCAATCGTACTGAATTAATATCATAATTCAATATTTGGTATTCCCGTCATAGTTAATTTTTTTTTTCATCATTTCTCGAAAGCAAAATTTTTCATTCATTACCATAATATTTGGCAAGTATAACTATCAGCTGGTCTGTCCATATTATGGTATAATACTTTGATGAATGAATATCTGCCCACACATAGAAAATATTCATTTATGAATAAGATACAATACTAGTAACAGAAATCATTTACTGAATGCCATACAAATTCGACTTGTCTTTAAAAAAAGTTTTGGTGTTTTGGATGGCTTCTATTTCTTGAATATCTTTTTGCTGCCTGAAATGGAATTTGATGTTATTGCTTATTTGTTTATCACCAAATAAAGTAGTTTGAAAGAGATTGTTTAAGAGTAAACTGGGAAGAAATTATATTACTATCATTATACAGGGTGCATCTTAAATGATGTCATTAATTTCAAGAGGTGGTTCCTTATCATATTTTACGAAAATAAGTTTATATAAACGTCTGTCCAAACTTGCTTCGTTTCCGAGTAACAGGTTGGCAACTGCGACGCCATTGGAATTAAAATTCGAAATCTACTTTGATAAAAAAAGCCCATTATTTCTAATAACAAACACTCGAAATTCAATCAAAATCGGCGAAAAGAATTTATAGTAATTTATGAACAACCGATTTTTTAATAAACATTTGACACCCCGTTCTCGGAAACGAAGCAAGTTGGGACACAGTTTATTTGAACCTTTTTTTTTTTAAATATGACAAGGAATCACCTCCCGAAATCAATGACATCATTTAAGATACACCCTGTATAGAACGTAAATCAGGAGAAACAAGTACGAATGAGGCAACGTTTCTACCTTCTACTGGCCATGTTTTGTATTCCTTTCAAATAACCGAGATAACTGAGAATAGAACCCAAATCATATCACATGTTATTGTTCTCTTGAATATAACGGGAAAAAATTTAAAAACCATGTCGTTCCCATTTCCTCAATAAGCAATTCAGATATAATTTCCAGCAGACATGATAACGTTATCACCAGTTTTTAATCGTTCTGTTGATTTCATTCATCATTAGACACCAACATAATTTGAAAAGTAAATATCGGTTGAAAACACACCAAATATTTTTGCTCAGTAATATTATCAGAATGAAATTTTGCAATTTGGCAATATTTTGTAATCA
This sequence comes from Chrysolina haemoptera, assembly GCA_958298965.1. Classification (NCBI taxonomy): domain Eukaryota; kingdom Metazoa; phylum Arthropoda; class Insecta; order Coleoptera; family Chrysomelidae; genus Chrysolina; species Chrysolina haemoptera. The sequence goes on from OY282600.1 coordinate 3,554,335, forward strand.
TACGTGACGATGTTAGCGTGCTATAATTCAAGGTGCAATAATTTTAAGGGTTTTTATTTTTTATGCTTATTTATTTATTTTGAAAACATCTATTTTGATGCATTCACAAATCTGCAACTTTGTACACCATCAGGAACTTTATGCAATTTTGGAAAATCTTAATAATTTACAAATTAGATTATCGTAGGTAATACAACAAGTGTATTGGTGATTATCGAAATAAAAATTCCTTTGACTTTGAGAAACAAAGTTGGCTTGGCTTGGTTTCCTAAAGCAACATAATTTGTTTCGAAAAAAAGATGGAATTTATGATAATCATCGGTACACGAGTTGTATTTGTTAAGACTATTCCATGAATGAAATCAAAACCATTTTTAAAAGTACTATTTGGAGTAAACTGCGCAGAGCAGCTGTCTTGGTATTTCAAACTTCCCGCTATTTCAGTGACCATTCACAGGGCGCGTCTTTCGTTGGTCGTCTTTAGGTTTGTTCGCGTTCATAAAACAAACAGTCTGAAACCATCGGATGCATGCGCAGTTTCACAGAACTGTACGCATTCTTTGAGTTCTGTGGGACTACGCATGCTTGTGACGGTTTCGGGTTTCGGACAGTTTATTTTGTGAACGCGTCGAACGCGAACAAGCCTATTAAATTGTTAAGTTTATTGGTAGATTGATAGTGACTCATCGTTCATTTTCATGCTTTTATGGGAATTGAAAGGGTGGAGTTTTGGTTTACGTGTATGCAAAATTTGTGGAAAAGTTGATATGAATGAAAAGTGCAGCGTATCATGGTTTTGGTCAAAGTTCGGTGTTGTGTCAAAAATTTGTCGAAAATTGTGAAGTTGATATGAATTAATAGTTAGTGCTCATCATGGTTTGGGTCAAAGTTCGGTGTTGTGTCATTATACCAACTTGCTGGTGGGGTGAGTTTGTTTTATAAAACAACCAATGATGAAGCGAACTACAAAGGTATCTAATAGCCAATCAAGTGCCGAACTACAAAATCGAAAACATGCTGTTTTCAATTATCAATATGAAAATTTCCACCAATCAAAAACGCGTATTTTAGCATGAGTTGAATAGTCGAAATCAACGAAGGCGATAAACAATATCTCTAGTTTATTGGTGATTTGCATACATGTGCACCTAAATATGACTCAGTGCAATGAAATAGACCCCATCCCAGTTAAAATGTTCAACACATTAAAATTAGTTGATAGTGCAATAAACCTGACAACCTTGAGGGGTTATTTCACGAAATCTCTAAAATCCTACGAGGTTATTACACGCAGGAGATATATTAAACAGGATAGCAGTTCATAACAAACACTGCACTCGACATTGGCGTCCACAAAATAATTATAGAAGGTTCACTTCGTGAGAGATCTGCGATCAAGTAATAAATCAGAAACAGTATCCTTTGAGAAAAAAGTGTATTTTTTGTACAACTGCTATGACTTGTAGCGCATTTTTCATAGCTTACTCACTTTCAAAACCATGTTTTGCTCATACTGTGATAAATATTATTGCCCACACCAGATACATTTACATGGAGAATCAAAAAAAATCAACAAAAAATAGTTGGCTGCTGTTCAGCTTTGGAACAGTTGTCACAACTGTCAGGTTACCTATGGAAGTCTTTTAAATTCTTGAGGTAGTTTTCATTCGTGTTTTAATAAAGAAGTAAACTACTCTCAGAATTTCTTTCACTTTTTTCCTCAAATTAACATAGTTTTTTGTAGTCGGTTTAAAAATTCTATTTCAAATTCTGCTAGACATGTATATGTATTTTTCAACAAAAGATCAATAATAACGGCTTCAAGGTGTAATGGATTGTGAATCCACCTGTAACACAGATGGTCCTGGTTCAATACCCGGGCTAGACTGATTTTTTTTTCATTTTAATTCATATCGTGATTTTTTTATTAACTCAATTTTAAATAAATTATTCAATTCTTAAGATGTAGGATACTTTGTTGCTATTTTATTTTTGCTAACCATAAAAATAAATATTGAGTTACATTATTTTTATTCTTTCAGTTGTAGAAAAAGTATAGTGTCCAACATGTGGAAAAGTTACTTTTCCCACTTGTTGCACAATATACTATTTCCCTTTACCACACAAGTAATTAAATTCCTAGTTCGCATTTCGCATCAGTGGGGTTTACCGAATTAACAGTAAATGAAGAGTCCAATCTCATTTATAACAATAGCTTGAACTGCACACCGACCACCCGAGGTGGTGCTGTAAGTTTTCCCGGTAATCTATTAAGCTGAAAAGTGAATACGCCACCAAAGTCGCCCGAATCGACACGGCAAATAATAATAATAGCCGTCCTCTACCCGCACAGGCCATGCCTCCTTCTCCTAGCACAGATGGGTGGGTTTAAAAGCCCGTCCCAGGTAGCACCTCATATTGGCTGAATCTTGTTTTCATATTGGGCCAATATGGATATGTTGTAAATGTAAAAATAATATTGAATCAATATTGGTGCACATTGGAAAAACAATAGTTCATTGATAATATTGGTGGAATATTGTCTTAAACTATTCTGAATGTACATGTTTCATAAAATATTGGGTCAATATTGATTCAATAATTTTCAATATTGCGATTACAGTGTTCCTCTAATATCTATTTTAGAGATAAAAAACAATATTGTATATCGAAGTTTGATAGCACATTCGTTGAAAATTATCCCATCCATATTCATCAAATCATATTAAACCTATATTTATAAAGATTCTTACGAAAATCTCACGCCAATATTTGAAAGACAATATTGATGCAATATTGCAAAATAAACTTATTACTATCATTGAAATTTGAATATTCAAGAAACAATATTTAAATGAATTATGCTCAAACATGGGTGAAAAACCGCTAGGTGGCCCCACATATGGAACGACAGCTGAATCATAGTAACATATATTAAATAGGGCTTCTCACAGTACGTTTACAAGACAATCTACTCAGTGATTCCCGCTCAAATTGATTAGTTTTTTAGCTTTGTGTTTTGACGGTTCGTTAATGAATGTTTTCCACCACCAACACCACCACCACCACCTCTCCGTTTGTTTCTGTTTGACCCAGACCCGAATGCATCCTCGAATGCAGGATTTATCAATTCCTAGTAATTCCAATAATGGATAGAGATGATGAGCCCTCTCTGGCTAACTCAAACTCATCAGCTTTTTCATTGCCCCCGATACCAGTGTCCTGCAACCCACATCAGAGTTAATTTGTTGTGTTCTGAGTTCTTGTCGGCATTCCCATATTTTGGTATGTGCATTGCGAATTTCCCTCATACTAATTTCTCTTGTGCATTGCAAGATAGCGTACATCTCTGCCTGGAATACAGAGGTTTCAGTTATTAGTTTGCCCCTGATGTTGTCATCTGTCCATTCCCTTCGATTTTGTATAATAATCTTGAAGTTATTGTTGAAGAAGTACCTAGAAGTCATGTGGTCCGTTGGTTTCATTTCGAGAATATTGCCTCACACTACTTCCTTTAGCTTGTTGCGATCCGATCTATTGCTCATATTTTGTTGCCTTAGAAGTCCCATTCTTGTCTATCCCATGATTGCTATGTCAATCGGTGGGAGATCCAACAGTACCTCCATGGCTGATGTTGGTGTTGCTTTCATAGCTCCCGTTATACTAAGGCAAGCAAGTCTTTATAGCCTAACTCAGCTATTTTTTGTGTTATCTTTGTTCTAATCTAATATTGTATATCCAATACAATTTGGGATTTAGACCCCATGTTTTACCGTGTGCCCGCCTGACTATCATTATTGTCGTTTCTGCTTTCGTCTTAACTTTTGCCAGCTGTTGGTTCCAGGTGAGTTTCGAATCTAAAATCACCCTGAGATATTTGACTTCCCCTGACAGCTGTAAGTATCAGGGTACCTTGCAGGGTCAGAGGTCCTAAGCTCTGTTTCTTCTACGGGTAAACGCTATAATGGTTGATCTGAAGAGTCTAATGGTTAGGCCCTCCTTATCTGTCCATTCACTGACCAGATTTAGGGCCATTTCTTGACTTCATCTAAAAACCACACCTTCCATCTGAAGTTATTGCGAGTTCCATATTTTTGATAGTAGCCTGAATCTATACTTACAAAAATCAAGCTTCTGAATACTCCTGTCTGTCCCCAAAGCAATGAATATTTGAAAAAGTTCGGAAATAAATGTTTCGTCAACAACGGCCTTCCTCTCTACCCGTCCATGAGCAGTCAAGCACCATTACAGTCACCCGTAAATACGAAGAGCATTCACTTTATCATCGCTCAAGATAAAAATGAGACTGGAAATAATCCCAAGGTTAGAAGTTACTCGCCCATCCTTACGCCTTGTTTACATTAAAATACAATCATGTCTTTTATTGCGTTTTCACTTCTCTTTTTGTTTGTTCATGAGAGATTTCTAGCTCCTGATAGTCGTAATATTGTAATGATGACAGGGGTATAATAATAATAATAATAATAAATGCTTTTATTGGTAGTAATAAAATACAGCCAAAAGAAAGAGTTAGCGCTTTGTAGTACTCTCTTGATATTCTTTACTATTCCACTCATGCTAAAATACGCGTTTCTGATTGGTGGAAATTTTCATATTGATAATTGAAAATAGCATGTTTTCGATTTTGTAGTTCGGCACTTGATTGGCTATTAGATACCTTTGTAGTTCGCTTCGTCATTGGTTCTTTTATAAAACAAACTTACCCCACCAGAAAGTTGGTATAATGACACAACACCGAACTTTCACCCAAACCATCATGAGCACTAACTATTAATTCATATCAACTTCACAATTTTCGACAAATATTTGACACAACACCGAACTTTGACCAAAACTTTTCATTCATATCAACTTTTCGACAAATTTTGCATACACGTAAACCAAAACTCTGCCCTTTCAATTCCCGTAAAAGCATGAAAATGAACAGTCACTATCTATCTACCAATGAACTAAACAATTGAATAGGCTTGTTCGCGTTCGACGCGTTCACAAAATAAACTGTCCGAAACCCGAAACCGTCACAAGCATGCGTAGTCCCACAGAACTCAAAGAATGCCTACAGTTCTGTGAAACTGCGCATGCATCCGATGGTTTCCTGTTTGTTTTATAAACGCGAACAAACCTAAAGACAACCAACGAAAGACGCGCCCTGTGAATGGTCACCGAAATAGCGGGAAGTTTGAAATACCAAGCCAGCTGCTCTGCGCAGTTTACTCCAAATAGTACTTTTGCAGGCGGCTTTCTTCATTATGACGGCAGTCCTCAATTTGATATTTATGTTTTGTTAGTTGCATAGTTTTAGAATTTGAATGTGGGATTAGTGTTCCAGGTTGAATTCAGTAGTAGGCTGTCACATGAATGAAGGAAAACAACAAAAATTGTTGATTCAAATTCAAACTTAAAAATGCTCATGACAGGTCTATGTCAAAAAATAATTTTCAAAGTGTCACCGCAGAAGAAATGTTTCTCTCATATCCATCCCTGATGTGTATGCTTCTGAAGAGCCTGTTTTATTCTAATCCTATATCAATCCTCCTGAAGAGCTTGGCAAAGCGAAATAGATTTTTGCCGACCAAAATGTATTGGGGATTAAATGCGAGAGAAGCGAACCTTGCTTCAATGAAATGAACGATTTCTGTGAGCGATATTTTTTTAATAACATTCTCCTTATCTAATTTATTTAATGATTTTTTCAAGGAAAACTAAAAAAAAAAGTCAGCTATCTGAATGAAAATGCAAATTTTCACTTTCAGATTTTTTCTTTCCTTTTTCTTTGCTTTTCAGTTAGAGTCTTTTCACAATATCTATCAGATGTAGTCCAATATCCAGCGTGGCTTGTGCTGGGGAAGTAGTTGTAGTTGATATTACAAATAAGTCACATTTTTCATTTTTCAATTTTCATGGAGAATGTTGACCTTTTCAAAATGAAATAAATGTTGAGAAATATGAACACTGGTTTCTTTTATACTCAGTATAACTTGAAGTGTAAGATATGACGTGGTATGGTTGAACTCAGAAAAATATGTGCTTTCAATTTTTGATATAAAAATATTAAAAAAATATCGATGACGTCATATCTTGTAAGGTGGTGGGGGAAAAATCATTTTTTTGTTGAAAAAGATGGAAGACTGAAATACAAAAATCGACTTGTCCGAGCTTTACCTATGAAAATAATTATATCGTAAGATAATGGAGCGTTTCCACGCTTTATGAACGCACTGTGTACACGTACTATACAATATCAGGAAGATCGAAAAACAATGAAGCAGATTATTAGTCTATTCAACCCATATGTAGGTATTCTAAATACCTATGTCATTAATACTGGTACTTACATTTACTCAAAACCCTGACAAGCTCTCTCGAATACGAATGATATTTACATCAATTAATATTCGCTGTTTCATTATCTACTATTTTAAGCTCTGGCGTACTGTAATTATTTCATTATTCACTAACATCTATTCATTTGCTGTCAGGAAATAACACCGATTAGTATTGAAAACAATTCTCAGAAGGTTCTCTAAGTATATCTGGAGATTGTTTCATGTTGTAGCTTTAGTTTCGAAGAAATATCGAAATATATGCCCGCAAAAAAGTAAATGAATGTTTTTCTGCTCATGTATTAATCCAGTACGATTGGGTTTTGAGACAAGAATCGATTGTAGCACCAAAATGAAATGAAAATCACCCTATATATTGATCTGATAACGAGTAGGTAACAATTGATGTTGTCATGCCGATCAATACACAAATTTGTTTGTAATTGTCAGAGTGACAGACAAAGCGTTACTTATATAAAATTTTCGATTCAGTGAAATTGCCACAGTGGATTATTCATCTGATGAAGAACTTCCACAAGAAATCGTGCAAGCAGCTACAGATGCGAACTTAGAGTTATTGCCAACGAAATCTAAACAAAGGTATGAGAAGCAATACACGAGTTTTATTGAATGGTGCAACAATAAAAAAGTGAAAACACCAAATAAGGAAGAAGTATTCTTGGCTTATTTTCTAGAAATGTCTAAAACATGGAAGCCGAACACTTTATGGGCAAGATATTCAATGTTGAGGAGTGTATTCAAAGTAAAGCAAAATTTGGATATTAGCAAATTTTACAAAATAATTGCATTCATTAAAAGACAGAATGTCGGTTTTCGACCGAAAAAGGCCAAAATCTTCACTCAAGAAGACGTTTCAAAATATATGACTGAAGCACCCGATGACATATACCTCATGATTAAGTTAGTAGCAATTTTTGGATTAGCCGGTGCTTGCAGACGAGAAGAGCTGACAAAACTCACCATTGACGACATAGACGACAAAGAAAACCTGATAATTGTTAATATCAAGGATTCCAAAAATAATTCCTCTAGATCCTTCGTGATATCTGAAGAAGCAAATGATGGTTATTTTTTGAACATATACAGAAATTATGTACATTTACGTCCAAAAGAGACTCCTCACCGTCGTTTATTCTTGTATTACAAAAGTGGAAAATGTACTGTGCAATGTGTAGGAATCAATACCATAGGAAAGATACCCTCCGAAATAGCAGCTCTGCGTCGTTCGGGTTAACGGCAGTCGCGTGCGGGAAAGCATCACTTTCCGCACTTGTTAGGAAAATTACTATATTTCAGTCTATTTGAACTGTAATATTTTGGTATCTAAATTGTACTTGTTGAAAATCTGTTTTGGTTGGTTTCCGGGTATTGCCGTGGTCTTCTTTGGTTAAAATCTTTAAACGTTTCAACTGGAACTGCGGCAGTCATCCTCAGTGACGTGGCCGTGGTCGAAGTACTCTTCTTGACACACAAAAACAACTTTTTCAACTCAACGATCTCATTCAGCCCAGAAGACTAAAGAGGATGATTCGAATAATCCCAGCAAGCTCAAACGCAAATGCTTGTGTATCCACAGTTCGGAACTAATTTCACCCAAACGTTACTCTGCTTCCTGACAGAATTCTCGAGGCAGCCCACGTATACGGGGAAAACTCAATTGACTCTGAAAGTAGTGGAAACTCTTCGAATTCACTACAGTATCCTGGGCTAATTACCCAATTAAAAGTGATGAAAGTTACCGTTTCAAGTAAAAAGTTCAGAGTTAGTTGGTCTCGAGACGGTGATTTTGCACTCCGCTGTGCATCGCAAGCACATATGACTGAGACGGACTCATTGAATTCCACGGAAAATTACCCTAAACGGGATTAATGGCTATTGAAGGCCGCGGGGTTGGAATAGGGTGAAACGGGTGCTCTGAAAGTATTGGGGAATCGTGGCTAGTGCTAGTAATTGCTCATAATTTGAATAAAACCGGCGGTTCTGTCGGCTATTAGCGGTTTTTATCAGTAGTCATACGGGGTGGGCTAGCACTAAATTCAATGTTGACTATACAGGGTGTCAATTAAGTACGTTGACAAATTTCAGGGAGTGATTTTTTTAAAGGTTTCAGGACGAAAAGTTCATATAAACATATATCCCAAACGGCTTGGTTTGGTTGGTTGGTAGACAGGGTGACAAAAATAAATTATTTTCAAAAGTTTTGGAGTAAACTTCTACAATTTTCTACAATAATATCTCAAATTAGGCAAGTACAATCTATTCAATAACGCACGATACAACATAATTCATTTCTTAAATGATTCACAGGGCCCTCCTTTTTTCAGAGTCAACCCTTCAGAATTTTTTTTCTGCCACAGTGAGAGATTGTGAGAGAGGAATGTTCCGTTATCGTTTCGTTTTCTTGAAGTACGGTTCAGGAGCTATAATGAATATTTTAATAATTTTTCAATTTGAAATTTGAAAATACAACGTTCTCAATTATTGCAAATTGGAAGATATATCTTTTCAGAATTAGAATAATCTACGATGAATAAAAATTGTTTGATGTAGGTTATGCTGTGAGTAACAAATTCAAAAGCTTCCGCGGATATAAAATAGGTAATCTTGTACAGGAAGATCTTGAATCTAATACCCACAATACAATAATTGAAAATGTTTTATTTTCAAATTTTTTTAATATTATGGGACACTGGAAAATGTTTGTATTAATATTTTTATTTTAGCCCCTGAATCGTATAAGTAAATGAAAACTTCAAGAAAACAAAAATATGTCAAATGATACACCAATGATTATTCTTCTCTCACAATCAACAAAGTGTTGAACAATTCTTGACTATAAAAAAGTATGAACCTTGAAGTTTTTGAGAATATTTGCTTCTCAAGTTTCTATAGAAAAAAACAAAATGGCGGATCCAAGATGGTGGACGAGATGTGTGATAATGGCCCGATTCCAAGGGTTTTCGGAGTCAGAGATTGAGATTTTTTTGTCAAAATGCATAAGTTCAAAATGGCGGCTCCAAGATGGCGTACGAGATTTGTGGTTATGGTCCGGGTTTTCCTGCGCCTAAAAAAGCAAATGCGCTACTGGAATCAATCAAGTCGCCTCGGAGCGCCAAGTAATTTTTGTTGTTGTTGTTTTATATTTTGTATTACTTTCGTTTCATTTTTTATATAATCCAGTAACGATAGACAAACTCGAGCAAAAAGTGAAGAATGAATTGTAGCACTCTGAAACTCGGCAAAAAATTTTTCATTAAAAAAAATATATTTTTCAGAAAATATGAGATTTATCAAAAAACGATTTCGATAGGTTGAGAGATAATTCAATTCTCCACATGAATGATTTTGGGTAATACCTTATGAAATACGCTCGTTTTCTCAGAAAACGTGGATTAACGTAGACGTCACATTTCATGCTAACCCGCCACTGCAAGTTCAGGCAGGGCCAAATATTAAATTTGTCATAACTTTGCCAAAAATTATAGTAGAAGGAAATGGAAAATTGCATATCGTGCCTGAAGACTTCTACTTCTCATGCAAATATAACATGTGAGTATCTGAGTACATAAAATGTGTTTTGTCCCACTTCACATTACCCTTTTACGATATTTACGAAGGATCCGAAAGTCATGGATATTTTAGTTGATATATTGAGACAACATCTCCGTGAAGTGCTACTAGCATACCAAATTTGGAAGTGCTACAATTGATTCGTGTCTCAAAACCCAATCGTACTATATTAATATGGGTATTTTATTTTAATAAAATATAATTAACTTAAAAAAAAAAATTTGAAGTAGATGATAGAGTCTTCCCACCCATGAATCACAGTTTGGACCCATCCAGAACATCTGTCCTTGGACACGTTGCTTAGACAACGAAGCTTTGCCAGTGGGAGGATTTCCTGAAAGCTCCCTTCACGAATTGAAGATGTTCCTCCACTACTGAGCCTGAATTCTCTTCATCAAATAACCATTAATTAAATCGCGTAATTTCTTGATGTACATATTTTTCCGCGTTTGATTTATCCCTCGCTCCCCGATTGCATGTCTGGAATGAATCTTTTTCGGAGCATTTCGCGAAACTCGACTCTGCAAACGTACTCGAATGTAATTGTATAAGTTTCAGTCGGGAATTAACGTAGCTGTAATTTGTATAGTCTTCTCCGAGTTGTTCTATTTTGTATAATTATGTACAGTTAGTTAAATTACTGTTCGAGTGAAGGCAATTTCGCCATTTTGTTGCCGTCCAAACTTTTGTCAGTTTTATTTAATTACACTTCTGGAATTGGCTCGAATTGAAAGTCCCTCAACCCATTATTATTTGATTCGGTAATTTGGATTAGCGCAATTGCATGAGAAAATTTGAAAATCGCATGTTATTTTTTGAAACACTAATGCAAGGAGACATTTCCAGCAATATTGTATTGGGTTTTGAGGCAAGAATCGATTGTAGCACCACCAAATTTGGTATGCTAGTCGTTGAAACCATGATAAACACGAAAAAAATTGTTTGCCGGAATTCCAGTGGTGGAACATATTTTCGTTTTTTTTTTCGTTTAAAAATAAATAAATGGATTTTTGCTGTAACCTTGGAAATTATATGATTCATCGAGAAAACAAGTTAATTCTCCACAAAAATGATTTCTAGTTTTCTCAGAAAACGCCGACATCAAATTTCACGTTCACGCTTACCCGCCGCTGGAAGTTCTGGCGGAGCTGAATATTTGATCATAACTCTGCTAAAAATTATCGGAGAAGAAAAAGGAAAAGTTCATATCGTTTCTGAAGACTCCTACATTCTCATGCAAATACAGTATGCAGGTATTTTAGTACATACAATGTGTTTGTGTCACTTCACGGAGATGTTTGCGGATGATCCGAAAATCATGAAAAATTTAGTAAATTTGGAATTATTATACTAAAGCAGCAACCCATACCCTGTTTGGACTATATCCAACAATTTGAGAGTAGTGTGACAGGTCCCACTTATACATGCCAAAAAACTTTTTGACTCCTGCCTCATTTTCAACTCACCCATAAAACCGGCATAATTTTCAGTAAATGTTGAAAATAATCGCTTATTCATATCGTGCATATATGTTTAATAACACTATTGTGAAGTGCAAACCTCAAGCTTGAAATCACATACTCCCCTTTTCATGTAGAATGTGTATGAGCTATTATTTTCAACATGTACTGAAGAAATTGCCGGGATTATGGGTGAGTTGAAAACTGAGGCAGGAGTAAAACCCAGTTTTTTCTTTGGCATGTATAAGTGAGACTTGTCTCAGTAGCCTTAAATCATTGCATAGGGTCCAAAGAGGGTACTGATTCCTGCTTCAGTATAATTATTTCATATCAACTAAAATATCCATGACTTTCGGATCCTCCGTAAATATCGTAAAAGTGTTATGTGAGTTGACATAAAACACATTTTGGGTACTCACATACTGACATGTTATATTTGCATGAAAAAGTAGAAGTCTTCAGGAACGATATGCACTTTTTCTTTTCCTTCTACTATAATTTTTAGCAAAGTTATGACAAATCTAATTTTCGGCCCTGCTGGAAATGGCAGTGGCGAGTTAAAGCTAGCCTGAAATTTGATATCGGAATTCAATCAGGTTTTCTGAGAAAACGAGCGCATTTTGTGAGAAATTACTCAGTATATTTCTTGTGGAGGATTGAATCATCTTTCACCTTGTTGAAATTGTTTCTTGATAAATCATTTTTCACTTGTGGCTTACATTTTTTGTCTGTGGTTACTGAACTAATGTTATTTCTTGAAACACTAATGCAAGGAGACATTTCCATCAATATTCTAAACAATAATACATAATGTTTAACAATTAATGAAAAATAGGATGCCTTTAGGCAAGTATAGGTAATACTTTTCATAACAAAAACCTAGTAGTATTGTAATTTATTAGAAGCGCACGGTTTAGTCGAACGTTTTTCTCCCATATATGGAAACGCAAGAAGTTCAACATGCGATATTTGATTTACAACATTCCCTCTAATACAGACTCTTTCGAATTATCATAATTAAACTCATGTAGGTACAGTTGTTGATAGTTTCAAGTTCGTGTTGCGAATATATGGTAACCACTTTTTGGTTTCAATGCTTCTTAATATACATAGTATTTGAGTACAATTATTTATTTGGCACTAAATCTTCCCTTAATTTGTCCATGTGTTTGAAGAAATAAATAAATTAATACCTTGTGAATTTTTTAGTGGATTGTTATGTAGGAAACTTATCAAAACCGTAGTATTCCTGTTTGAAAATGCCATTGCCACTTCGCCAGATCTTGTTGAGAAATTCTGTATCAACATATTACCGAAATCGGGTCTGCAATACCTCAAAACCGATCTCACAGCATCCGAACATCGTTCGGAAATGCTTGCCAAGAGAAGTTCAACATCTCCCTGCTGCGAAATTACACTATATTGCATAAAAATTGGGGATAAATATAGCATCTCGGTGTCAGGAGGCACTTTTTCCAGCAATTCGAGAATAATTTATAATGTAGCGGAGATATTCCAGCATGTGAAGTGTTCTTTAATCTGACAGCAGCGGTGGAGCAAATAGGATAATTGAAAATATGTGTTGGCACACTGTCAAGGTCAAAGGATGCTATTTATCAGGAGAATGTTTCGTTTTTCGGACGCAGGGGTGCACTGGTAATGGTTATTGCGACAGGTAATGTGAAAAACCTTTATTATTATTATTATTATTATTATTTGATGGTATAATGACACCTGGGAAGCCTTCATTGCATTTACGAATGATATGCAATGATTGAATAAATACCACTTATTCAAATGATAAACAAAATAATCAGTTCAATGTGTGAAAGCATCACGAGAATAAACTGAAACATAGTTTTAATGTATATCAATTATTGATTCAAGGAATAACCGATACTTAATAATCACCGTTCATTGGATTGATGAAAAATATCCATCGTCGAACTAATCTGAATCATTATATCAATCATACAGCATTCATTCGAAGAATGGACAATAATAACTAATTTGATGAATACAGTTTCATAAGTTGAACAAATACAATTTATTGCTTGGGTGAACACTCTTCATTCGTTTGATGAATGGAAATCATTTCCTCAACGAACCTTGCATTATAGTAACCGATTATCAATAAACACCATTCATTGAATTGATGAAAAATATCCATCGTCGAAATAATCTAAATCATTATATCAATCATACAACATTTATTCGAAGAACGAACAATAATAATTATTCTGATGAATACAGTTTCATCAGTTGAACGAATACAATTCATTGCTTGGGTGATCACTCTTTATTCGTTTGATGAATGGAATTCATTACCATAACGAACCTATTTAATGTACTTGATCATGATATCAATAAAAGCATTTATTGATATTATTAAGATCCGTATTCATAGTATGGATAACCAGTGGTACATTGACATAACGATTGCGTTCATTGGACCCATATTGATAAAAATATTCATTGAGTCTATGAACTTTTTCATTGTATTCAGGTACCAACTTTTTTCTGTGTACCCCAACAATTCACCTTTGTTTCCCCAGTCAGCGATTCCAACCAAACCAACGACTATAAATATTCTCCATTGACGGTTTATCATCTTTTAAAACGCTTATTTTCGAGAGCACTTTCACGGCGTCCCAATGATAATCATAAAGAGCCCCAATGCATTTTTATGTACTTCCCCGCAGAACGAGGAATTGCGAGTTGTCCGATTTACTGTCATCTTTTCTACGTACCTCCGTCGCTTTTTCCAGAGTCATCTTCAATTTTAGTGCGCCATATTTACCCAACACGAGTGAAAAGTGGCTGCGAAACGGCATTTTTCACAATAAAATCGAATAATGAAATATTCTTTATTGCGATAACAACGTAAAAAGTTTATACGTTTTGAATTGGATGAGTATGGCCTTTGGGAATAGCGAGTTGGCTGCTTCAGATCAGGAATGAATGGTTTGCTAGCGAATTTATGTGGGTACTTGACGAGTTTAATCGCATTCGGAATTTGGAGGAGTTTGCAATAGGGAAATGGAGATGGAAATGGCGAGCATATCGGATTTGATGTGTTTATCAAGCTAGTTCCTATTTCAAAGGCAGTTTTTTCTCTTTGGTATTGATGATGATAGTAATAATTTGGCTTCCTACACCAAACAGTAAAATAAGTACAAAGTAGTAAAGGAAAAGAAGGGGTTTCGGCGTGAGCTGATTTAAAACTCAACTGTGTAATCTTATTTGGGAGTTTTTCTCACAATCACAGTCAAAAATAATGTGATTTCAATAATTAAACCTAACCTAAGATACCGGACACATTTGATGCAATCAGTCTATCTCTACTAGATGAATGTATAGAGAATTATACCGCCTACTCATCCGTTGACAAAAGTTATTACAACACGGCTAATGAAATCTATTAGAACTATCTCATGAGCTTCATCAACCATCAACACCAGCGTTTCTCTGAAGAATAAGTAGTCATCATATGAAAGGTGAAATCGGTAACAAGCTCTTATACATTGAAATGGTGATATTTGTTCTTTGTCTTGAAAGACATTCTTCTGCAAACCAAGTAATTTTTGTGACCGTGGAAACATATTTCACACTGAGTGGCCTGCAGCGATCATGCCTAACGACCAGGTCATCCGCGCAGAAACCATCAGCTTGCTGGACGTTACTATCATAAGTTCACTTTCTGAATTCAACCCGTCTGAACTAGAGATGTGATTTACTATGGTTGAATTGCAGTTTATAGAGGAGGCTATAGACGATCATACAGAATAATACCTCAGTTTACCCAATGCACTACCGCGACGGTGAGGGACCCTACGGCTCAAAAGTGAGCTCATTGAGTTGATACACCGCAGGAACAAAATACCAATCAGCTTATCCCACTAGAACAAATGGGAGACAACACATCGTTCCGTTTTCTGTGGCATCTGCGCAGGTACCACCGTTCCAGACTCGTCACTAGGAAGTATATGGCATAGTCGCCTGCCTAAGGATATCCAAGGCACTATTGCGGCATCCACAAGTAACACGCTTAACGAAGCAGCAGAAATCGCGTACAAGAAATTCGTCATAATCCTCCATAGCTACGTCAACGTCACCTACAAACAGCCTAGTGACACTCGCATTGACTCTCCAACGAGCCATGACACGCCTAGGTGCAATCGACGATCGAATAAGCAACATAGAGCGGAACCGCTTACGACCCAACTTGCACCAGTCGTTATTAAACTCGCGCAGCTCATGCCAGCAGCGCTTCAGCTCGCGCCAGCCGTCCTCAAGTATAGCAGCAATCGGGTATGTGTTGGTAACTTATCAAATTCGGAACTCAGCAAAACCAAAACGTAGTGCAATACTATGTCAGTTACCGTCGTAAACTGGGCAGTGGCTCATAACGGGTAGCGCCCTCAGCCCGACCAAATCCCTTCATTTTCCAGTTCGCAGCAGGTCCTCCAATACCCAATTTTTGGTAGATACAGGTGCAGATCTATTCATACATCCTCTTCGTCAACTTCAACGGAACACAGAATACTACCCCTAGACGTTGGCCTACGGAAGTTCAATTGGACGTTCGATGTCGCCGATATCTCCAAGCAACTATAGTGCCGATATTTTAGTACACTCGGACTACTGCCAGGCCTTCTCAGTCGTTGACTAGACATTTCCAATAAAATTTGGCTGAAATATCATGAAAGTAAAGTAATTAGTAACGTTGTACTAGCTATTACAGATATTAATAATACGGCTCTGTCCTGGGTCCAAGACCATCCGATAATATCAATACAAATATTCATTTTCATAGACCTAGAACAGTGTCGGATAATATCAAAAGTGTGTTTTGATTATAGAAAATCAAATCGACGTCTCCTCTTTGTGCGGATCTTCTTTTTTCTATCTCTATCACTCTTTTTAGGTAAATGGTAATTAGAAAGAGACACGGACTTTCACAGATTCGATAGCTCAACGAGTTTACTTTCATGCTAAAATCCTATAGTGTCCCATAAAAAGTTGCAGTTCAAAAACAACGAAGAAAAGAGATTCAAATATCTGAAGGTATACTAATTTTTATCAATTTGATTCTAGCTATTCAGATAATGCAAATGTATCCTAGCAAGCCGCCCCGAAGTGCTCAGTATATTATTTTTGTTCTTGTCATTTTTGTTGCTTCAAAATAAATGTCTGCCATCAATTTCAACATCGAAATAAGACATCGTCCACCAAACTACAGAGACCCGAACGCACAGAATTCTGATCAAACGGCTCACTTTTCCTCGTAACAGCACTGCAATGAGTCATGGCCCGCTCTGCGCGTACCTACTCTCCACAATAAATTATAAAGAAGAATAATATCGCTCCACTTTATTGAAAATTTATCGTGTTTCTCCAACCTGATATAATTATAATTCAAGGTTACGTTCATGGCGGACTTCTGGTGATTCATGGCGAAAAAGTATCGGCCACCGCGAAATAATCGCTGGGGAGTAGTTCAGGGGCTGAATCGATAACGCGTGGCGCAGGACAAGGTGAATAACAAAAATTAAAATTGAAAGGTAGTAAATAAAATAAATCAAAGGTAAAGTGCCATTATCAATTGAAAAATATGAAAACTTGTTCCGAACCCTCACCGATAATTTTCTTCAATCTGTCAATATATCATTTGAAAGATAATTTGCAACTCTTCAGACTGGATACGCCCCTCGAACAAAACACTGCGTTCAACCTTACGATTCGCTATTTTGATTGGTTGAACAGAAACGATTTTGCATTTTGACGCACGTCAATCAAATCCATGTGGACTGGCGCATCCGCTGACTTCATATGGTTAGGTCGGATTTTCCTGCATACGATATCCGATGTAAGAAAATGTTCTGATTTGTTGAGAAAATTTTCTGATTGGTTGTGCATAGACATTAGCACCTTCCCATCTGTCAAGTACTTCTAAGTATCACGAAAGTAGTTATATATTTCACCTAGTTGTTTGTGAACCTTTTGGTGATCTCTGTATTTTATTCACGATATATGATTTCTAAATCAGTTTCACTTCGCTCTTCAAGAAGACAACATCCAAGTTGAAGATGCTCACCGCAGTTGCGAGCGAAACGTCAAAAGGAACCGCCTCCTAAATTGGACAGTGTGATTGATTTTTCCATACTAAATTAGAATTTGGACCAATATTCTGCTCAGGATGGAATTAATACTAATTATAATATCTACGCCATATCTAATCATAGCGGCAGCATTTTCAATGGACACTATACAGCATATTGCAAACACCCTTATTCTAATTGTTGGCACCTCTTCGATAACTCCCGTGTATCATCAAAGATTGATTCTCTCATATCTCAGGGAACATGTGTCCTTTTCTAGGAGAGAGTTGATAATCTGAATTCTGATGGTGTTGAGGGTTTTTCCGGGTTTTCCTCCAAACAGCACATACGCCATCACTTCAAGTCCCGTTTTCATCTTGATATGTTTACATTTCTCTAATGCAAAATTCCTTACTAATAAATTGATTGAAACGTTAATTTCGAAATATGTCCAGCACCAGGACTATTCCCTGATTCTCAAAATGCATTCCTGGTAATTTATTGTTTCCATTTCTGTTTTGAGTAGAAGAGGAGATGTTGCAAGGACTTGCAGTGAATTATAGCATCTCGCCCGATATATAAAGAAGTGTATTTTTCATTATGACGAATTTCCTGTAATTTCTCGTTGTTTCAATTTTGAAGGGCGAATTTCAGTTCAAAATAGCTCCGTGCGTTGGCAATAACCTTCGCTGGACAAATGAAGCTTTTATGGTGTTTTGCGGTTTCTCAACTATGGTTCGGAATGGAAAGATTAATGGCTTGCTTGATGAAATTAAAGTTCGTGGAAATCAATTGAGGAATGATTGCCGAGACCGTTTATCGCGGGAATTGGTGGGACGGAATATCAATCAGATGACAAATGCAAGTAATTATCGAACACGAGAATATGACGATAATTTCGAAGGGAATTCCAGCCAGTTTAAACTTGGGTTCAATGAGTGAGATTGAATTTTTCTCTACGACTGTTGTATTCTACTTTGATAACATATTGATTATTAGTTGAAGAATGAGATGATTCCAAGACACCGTGGATCCTAACTCATTATTCAACGGCACTCGGCTAATCACAGATTCAGAATTTTCAGAATCCACGGTAACTGAAGGGTTTAGACCAATGACAAAACAGCAAATGTACCGAACAAATTTCTCAAGAACGCTTTGCTTCATTGGACTTGTCACGGCTTGGCATCCGCGAATGTCCGATTAACTGTTTTCTTTCTTAGTTTTGACTTTAGCTCCTGATGAAATCTTCTTGCAACGAAGGTATTTCGAATGTGTATCTGAAGAATCCACACAATCTCGGTTTTTCGTCAAACAGAATTTGTTTAGTTATATGTCATGCACAAATTTTTTAAGTACCTGTGTGGTCCAGTGGTACGGACCCGCGGAAAAGTTAAAGGTTGTTATAAGAGCGTTAGTTCGAATCCTACTGGTGGAAGTTTTTTTTTATTTTTCTCCTCAAGCATTCAGTTAATAATGAATAATTGTTATTCTTCCTCATATTGCTTTGTAATTTATACTACTTTTCGGTTAAAAAGGCAATAATTTCGATAGATACCTATAAGTACCACAAACTGAGCTTTCGTCATAAATTTATAAATTTTCGTGTAGTCGTAGAGAAAGTATAGTCTTCTACTCGCCTATAATGAGCATTATACGCAAAATAGTTTAAGTGTACTAAGTTAAGGTTTTTCCACCCAAAGTCCATGGTTAATTGGGAGACCACTAAAAAAACAACGAATGTAGTCTTCTTTCTATACTAACTTGATTATATCGGGCTGCATTTTAATCGAAACATAATTGCATATGATATGAAACAATGGACTCTGCTGATAACCCTACAGATATAATTCTACGGTGGTAGTGGGCAGTAGTTGTTTTCTGTTGGAGACTTGCCAACAAATAAACCTATGGTATAGGTTGAAGCGAAAGAATATATTACATAATAAGTTCTTCATTATCTTGACATGATTTTTTGGGTTTATGACCTTCCACAATCCTACACTGAATTTGCCTATCTGAAAAAATCATGTCAAGCACTGGATTTTCTCCACAAAATCAAACTTTCAATCAATATTCTTCATTATCATTATCATTATTAATTTAGCTTCAGATGAACCCCTCCTGAAAATTTTTGTAACACCTACCATGAATCGGATGAATCTAATAATTGTTTTCTTTGTAATTCTGATTGAAAATCGGTTATAACGTAATCATTTTCGGAATGGAACGGTCGAATCGCTTGCTAGTTATAGAAAAACAAGGTGCCGACTGTACCATCAAAACATGTTGACAGAAATGAGAGGTGGAATATGCTACATACGTGCAATTGCAAAATAAACACTCACAAATCACGAAAAAAATAAACCACTCGAGATAACTGACCTGCAAACGCATCTGGTGTCCGTCTTTTGCAGGTTGGCACCGCGTCAAGGTCCGAAGATGTTTTTCAATAGTCCAGGGGAATTAGGAGTTTCGTGGAAAAGTATTCTACTCGAAACTATCACATGAGATTTTGATACCAAGGACATAATTCTATTCTATTCAATTCAATTTATTTACTTCCTTGATAAATTTCACGAACGGCAATACATATGTTTATACAGGGTGTGATCTAACTTCTTGCACTCCCGTGAAAGACGAGTGTATAATGCCAATGAAACATGAAAACTACGAAAATATAAAACCAGGCATGATCCGAAAAATAACATTGCCTTGACCGGGACAATATTACAGTTTCAGAGATCAACTGGTTACCTGCTTGCATTTGGCAGCAATTTTTTCACTATTTACATCAAGGCAAATATAGAGGGTACTGTACATTTGTGCCCGAGACAGTTTTGAACTCGAACTAGTTCTGTAAATATCTATTATTCAGCGCTAGGCCCTCCCTCCAATGAGTTATTTTCATCTCAATGTCAATTTTACCTGTATTAGTTTTTCATATGAGATCCGACTTGAGAGTTGGTTCAGTCATACCGGATTGTGTTCTGCTGTTAATTAGCAAGAATATATGGGACCGGTGATGGTTTATGGGTTTACTTTGACTGCGAGCTGTCATTCGGCGGATACCATAGGATGTTAGCGGGCGATTTAGGACTTGAAAGACGCTTGAAAGTCGCATGTGATGTACAAAACAAGATAATTCTGGTGGTGGTGATAATTTGATTTTTCGGTACGGGGTTATATTATAGTGGTGGGGGTATACGCACATCAGCTTCATCTGCTTGTATGATTCCCACGTCAGTTGATTTTTGTACCTAATGTATTGTGGATATTATCAGAAAAATGGTACCACTCTCAAAAATTTCGGGTACCTACTATGTGACATTACATTAGTGTAATTTATTTGTGGTGGTTGTTACAATATTAGTATTGTAATGAACATTGGAATTTCTGTATTTTAACGAAAACAATACACTGACTAGTACGTTTATGAATAAAAGACCCATAGTCGTGAGTATATATCTTCAAAATAAATAGCTTATCATTGTTTCCACAAGAATATTAGGTATTGCATTTTATACTATATACATATACCAAAACTGTTCCGATCACTCGCCACTTCTTCACAAACAATGGGTATTGCCCTTTTTTAAGAAATTCATTAGAATTATTGAGTCCTATATGGGCCATTGTTTTTAATAATAATCTTAAAACGGCCCTGTATGTAAGCGGACAAGTCAGTTAAATTTGCTATCGTTTAGCTGCCGATGAAACGTGCTTATATTGAGACGGAAAATCTTATCGATTGTCGAGTGAATGAATAGCTTTTTTATTGAATTGTGAACGGCGTTTGAACTTATTTTAAATATTGCTGAATGAGGTAATTTTTCTCGGGGAGAGGCGAGAAGATTATTTCTTACAGCATAGGCGAACTGAGATTGCTCGCGGTAAAAACGGGGAATGAGACAATTGTTAGGTTTCTCTTTTTGGGCGGAGATGTGGGCCTTGGTACGTTTACTTTCGGATAAGTTCAATTTTTTGTTTTTATATGAGAATTAGGTGTAGAATCACGAACGAAAATGAGTGAGAAGTGTTTTAAATGATTCGTGAAGACGCGGCCACCGAATTGGGAACAAATGGTGATTATTAAAACAAAGTGGTCCCAGTCGAGGTTACTAGGATATAATGAGCTGGAGAAGGACATCATAGTAGAGTGAGAAAACCCAGTAGATTGTTTCTTAACTTTCAACCCATTATAACCTCTGAGTTCGATGGCATATATTCAAATTTTGAGAGTAATATGCAGATTACTTGCCTCTGTATTGTTTTATTTTGAGTTGTTGTTCATCAACTTTATATGAACGTTCATCCTTACTAGAACAAGCCAATCCTATTGATAATGATATAATGAGGCTCCATTTAGATAATGGAAACTTAAATAGGAAACACCTTTAGAATTTGTCGTTGTAATGTAAACTAGTAGAGGTTTCTGTTGGTTTCTGTATTTTTGTATTTTGTATTTTTTTAAGTTATTTCATATTTTGTCTCTATACATATGGATAAAGTACGAGTAGAGTCAGGCAGGGTCAAAATAGGAGAGAACATCCAGTTGCCCTACAAGGGAACACTTTACTGGCATTCTTGAGGCCAGTGCCGTTGGCATTAACATATTTATATACTTTGAGATGGTAACATACGCTGCCAATTATAGGACAAGGGCTTAGGACGGATTTTCACATAGGTAATATCGGTATGGCAGTTTATTAAAAAAAACAGAAGATAACCTTGTAGCATCTGCTCCACATCTTCCAAAAAATTTAAAGAGTGACAGGTGAATACCAAAATTTTGCGATATTAAAAAGTTAAAACAGTCAATATTAAAAATAATCCAATATGCATGTGGACGCCTGAATAAGCCTGATTTTTATTGAAACCAACCTACGTCCGTACAGTTGGAGACACCACATAAAACAGTCGAAAAGTCGTATCTCAATGCCAAAAAACAACACAGACCCTGAAAAGCTCGAGCTCGTTCTGCTAGAAATAAGAAATGTTCCTTCGCGATTGTATTCAAATTTGATGCAAGATTAATAGTGTTGGCCACGCATAAAGAAATAATGTTTCTTTGAATATGAAGCAACACACACATAAGATGCCAGTGTGCAAGCGCGGATGATAACTTTATCTGCTTTTGTATCGAATGCTGTCGTTTTTTTATTAATAATAGCAAACGGGTTTGGTGTTCGATTCGCCGTTTTATGTTTTGTTGATTCTTGTCTCGATTTAAATGATGATGTTCATGTTCGAGGCGGTTTTTGTCGTTTTGCTCGATAGTTGCTTCTGTAGGATCGGATACAACATAAAGTTTACTGGACTGTTCGTGCTGGTAGATATTTTTCGAGAAGTGATAGCCATACCAGGCGTTATAATATTCATTTATTCAGCATGAATCGGCTGAGCTTTCTTCACTTGAATTTCTCCTTTCCTATACCTATAATAAGTAATAAATATTCTTTCGAGAGAGATAAGTGATTACTATATTGTTATGATATACAATTCGTGTATGGTGAAAAATATGATTTTTTATCAATTAGAAGAAACTTGTTACATATTGATATATGGTTTTTGGTCAATTGTTTGAGAGAATATCTGAGACATTCCTGAGTGTGCGAGAACCATTATACTCACAAATATACCCTTTCACTCAAAATGCACCACTGAGAGTGCAGTTTCAAGCTTGATCGTACAAATGTGGACCTGAAAACTTGTTATGATGGATTTATTTTTTACCTCAAAATCTATTCAATGATATCGAAGACCAGGTGGTATGTCAAAATAATATAAAATTCAAAAAAGTAAGTGAAAAAATGAAAAAGTAAAAATCAACTAAATCCTCAATCTTTAGTTGGAAAGTTTTTCGATTTAAAATTTTATAACGACTAAAGCCGACAAAGGCAACTGTCTTGTGATGAGAAATTCATTTCTCTCAATTCTGATCCATGTAATAAATTCATTACTGAAACAAAAACCTTATAACCTCTTTATATAATGTATAAGGATTGGAGGAGGTCCCTTTCAACAATTGTTATAACGTAGTTTGCTTGTTATGGCTTCTAGTCAGATGTTTTGTATAATAAATCGTTGTTGCAAACGCCTTTAGCTTCAATTTTTAGCAGGCAGCTGCTAATAAACTAAATTTTAGCGAATTACAAAAATTCTTTTTCAGTTTTTTTACTCGATAAGATACGGAAAAGCTACAAGATACAAAAAAGTTAGCAAACAAACCAAAAAATCAATTTTCTATTTTAGAATCTACCAACGGAGCATCGCAAAGAAGTTCAGTGGGAGAAAAGGAGGCATAACCCATAAAAAAAATATCACTCTGTAGATTCTTGCAAACATTTGAGATGTCCATCGATGTGAGCCCTATAACTCAACATACGTTTTGAATTTGAGCCAGATATCTCAAAAACTGCAGGATCTATAAAAAAAAACAACAAAAAAATCTTGAAATTTCAACACCGCGTATATCGGTGACGAATCGTTTACGGACCTATGGTTATATGAACTTTTAGCCGTAAAATAAGCCAGGGAATGTCCTGTTTCGGATGTACATGACGTTCAGGAACACCCTGTATAAATCAGAGCGCGTCCACGCTCCAGATCCGATCGTCAATTAAAAAATCTCACAACTTCAAATTGAGAAAATCCAATTACGGTTTCCACATCCGAAGCCTCATCTGTTTCAGTTCTTTCAAATCCCCGGCAAATTTCACGAATACCAACCGCGAAATTGATGTGACGGCGCTAATGATCGCCATCATTAAAATCAAACCGCATTTTGCAAAGATGAATGACTCGAATATTTGGATTCTAATTAAAGCGACTCAGTAATTTTGTTTTCGATGCTTGTTCGCAGGCCCGGACTGGGACCATTCGGGGCCCTCAGCAAAAACTTGTGAAGGGGCCCCATACTGGAGGGTCTGGGGGTTATGTAATATTTTTTTTGTAAATTAGACGGTTGAAAACAATGATAACGATTTTTTACGCTATTTTGGTACTTATAAAGGAGTAAATCAGCTGGGTTTGTATACAAATATTATGATTTTTGACTTTTATTGACTTTATTATTCATTAAAATAAGAAATTCACAGTATTTTTAGGATACTACAAAACACATGCTGTAGAACTGTCAATAATTACAACGAAGTTCAATATAAAGTGCAGTATTTTATTATATATTTTTTAGCACCAAAGAATTAATGAATTATGTCAAAATTATTCGTGTGATAGAAATAATGACAAACGGATTTTAGGGACTAGAAAAATAATACTTGATTTTTTTTTAAAATCTTGTGTATTTTACAGTTTACAATGTTGTTATACTAGAATAGAAGGGGCTTAACTTACCTGAGATGATTCGACATTTTACTCCTATTGCCCTAAAATAGCAGCTTCTTTGTAAGCAACTCACTTGTTAAAGATACTTCATCTATTATTTTATTTTTGTCCAAATTATAAAATAAATCCCTCTCAACATTAATAAAAATCAGACTGTACATAAGGCCTTGGCCTAAAGACGACCGAAGTCGATTTTTGACTATTTTAAGTTTAGAAAAAACTCGTTCACATGTGACTTGGGAACAAGGTATGGTAAGAACAAATTTATGTGCAATATACAGGTTGGAAAACAATCCAGATTGAGTAAGTTCGAACAGAACAGAAACAGAACTGGCATACTGGAAAGCTTCTTGTTTCTTTTTCTTATTTTTCTCTCTTTTTTGAAAACCACTCTTGTAAGTTCTCTTCATCGTTTTTTTCCGTTCGTAATATTGATTAATCAAACCGTGTACCTGAACACAACTCTCAGCGACTCAACATTTAACTGAACAAAACTGCGCTGTAAATTTGGCAAACCGCATCGCATAAAATCGACTTGTAGTGGCTCGAAAACAATAGTGTGGGGTGTACGTCATGTGGAGGCCCTCTCGGGCCGGGGGCCCTCCGCGAACGCGGACCTGCGGACCTGGCCAGTCCGGGCCTGCTTGTTCGGGAAACGGTCTTAGGCGTGAGAGGTGACTCAGGGGCGTATTTCGAGTAGGCATCTGCAGAATTTCGAGTTTCAATCACTGGGGTGTCGGGGAGGGTAGATTTATTTGTGGGTAATTATAGTTGTTACAAAATCGAAAGAGAGCGAGCTGAATGACGATGTTCTTCTGGCGAGTGAAAGCTTACCGAACTAACTAACAAAATATGCTAGTTTGGAAATTGTTTTCAAAAATGTTAACTCTTGCGACAAACCAATTTCATCAACAACGTTCATTTTATCCTTCTTGTTGAATTTGAAATTCGAAAAATGAGGAATAAAAAATCTCAGAAAATTGAATTTTCTACCTTAAACACCCTTTTCCGGCTAAATCTTATATCTGAGCACATAAAAATCATACTTTTTCGGAAAGAGCATGAAATTTCACGTATACAGTGCAAATTTCAAGTCGATATGACGACTTAGTATTTCTCATGATTTTTAGGGGTAAACCCCTTGCAACTTTTTTCGAGTAATTTTTAATTTCTTTCGATTGACTCGAAATCCACAATATACACTAATTCGGCCATTCTGAATCGATTGGCGTTCGCAGAATTTGTCTATCTCCAACCGTTCTCGAGTTGGTCAGCTCTTAATCAGTTTTTAGATGGTTTTTTTCCCGCCAAAAATATTTCTGATGAGTTTTCGACATTTTTGTTCAAAGATTCGGAATCAGCACGTCAAAATACGTTCGAGGACAAGAATTTGAAATTCGAAAAATGAGGAATAAAAAATCTCAGAAAATTGGATTTTCTACCTTAAACACCCTTTTCCGGTTAAATCTTATATCTGAGCACATAAAAATCATACATTTTCGGAAAGAGCATGAAATTTCACGTATACAGTGCAAATTTCAAGTCGATATGACGACTTATTATTTCTCATGATTTTTAGGGGTAAACCCCTTGCAACTTTTTTCGAGTAATTTTTAATTTCTTTCGATTGACTCGAAATCCACAACATATACTAATTCGGCCATTCTGAATCGATTGGCGTTCGCAGAATTTGTCTATCTCCAACCGTTCTCGAGGTGGTCAGCTCTTAATCAGTGTTTAGATGGTTTTTTTCCCGCCAAAAATATTTCTGATGAGTTTTCGACATTTTTGTTCAAAGATTCGGAATCAGCACGTCAAAATACGATCGAGGACAAGAATTTGAAATTCGAAAAATGAGGAATAAAAAATCTCAGAAAATTGGATTTTCTACCTTAAACACCCTTTTCCGGTTAAATCTTATAACTGAGCACATGAAAATCATACATTTTCGGAAAGAGCATGAAATTTCACGTATACAGTGCAAATTTCAAGTCGATATGACGACTTAGTATTTCTCATGATTTTTAGGGGTAAACCCCTTGCAACTTTTTTCGAGTAATTTTTAATTTCTTTCGATTGACTCGAAATCCACAATATACACTAATTCGGCCATTCTGAATCGATTGGCGTTCGCAGAATTTGTCTATCTCCAACCGTTCTCGAGTTGGTCAGCTCTTAATCAGTTTTTAGATGGTTTTTTTCCCGCCAAAAATATTTCTGATGAGTTTTCGACATTTTTGTTCAAAGATTCGGAATCAGCACGTCAAAATACGTTCGAGGACAAGAATTTGAAATTCGAAAAATGAGGAATAAAAAATCTCAGAAAATTGGATTTTCTACCTTAAACACCCTTTTCCGGTTAAATCTTATATCTGAGCACATAAAAATCATACATTTTCGGAAAGAGCATGAAATTACACGTATACAGTGCAAATTTCAAGTCGATATGACGACTTATTATTTCTCATGATTTTTAGGGGTAAACCCCTTGCAACTTTTTTCGAGTAATTTTTAATTTCTTTCGATTGACTCGAAATCCACAACATATACTAATTCGGCCATTCTGAATCGATTGGCGTTCGCAGAATTTGTCTATCTCCAACCGTTCTCGAGGTGGTCAGCTCTTAATCAGTGTTTAGATGGTTTTTTTCCCGCCTAAAATATTTCTGATGAGTTTTCGACATTTTTGTTCAAAGATTCGGAATCAGCACGTCAAAATACGTTCGAGGACAAGAATTTGAAATTCGAAAAATGAAGAATAAAAAATCTCAGAAAATTGGATTTTCTACGTTAAACACCCTTTTCCGGCTAAATCTTATATCTGAGCACATAAAAATCATACATTTTCGGAAAGAGCATGAAATTTCCCGTATACAGTGCAAATTTCAAGTCGATATGACGACTTGCGTTCGCAGAATTTGTCTATCTCCAACGGTTCTCGAGGTGGTCAGCTCTTATCAGTCTTTAGATGGTTTTTTTCCCGCCAAAAATATTTCTGATGAGTTTTCGACATTTTTGTTCAAAGATTCGGAATCAGCACGTCAAAATACGTTCGAGGACAAGAATTTGAAATTCGAAAAATGAAGAATAAAAAATCTCAGAAAATTGGATTTTCTACCTTAAACACCCTTTTCCGGCTAAATCTCATATCTGAGCACATAAAAATCATACATTTTCGGAAAGAGCATGAAATTTCACGTATACAGTGCAAATTTCAAGTCGATGTGACGAATAAGTATTTCTCATGATTTTTAGGGGTAAACCCCTTGCAACTTTTTTCGAGTAATTTTTAATTTCTTTCGATTGACTCGAAATCCACAATATATACTAATTCGGCCATTCTGAATCGATTGGTGTTCGCAGAATTTGTCTATCTCCAACCGTTCTCGAGTTGATCAGCTCTTAATCAGTTTTTAGATGGTTTTTTTCCCGCCAAAAATATTTCTGATGAGTTTTCGACATTTTTGTTCAAAGATTCGGAATCAGCACGTCAAAATACGTTCGAGGACAAGAATTTGAAATTCGAAAAATGAGGAATAAAAAATCTCAGAAAATTGGATTTTCTACCTTAAACACCCTTTTCCGGCTAAATCTCATATCTGAGCACATAAAAATCATACATTTTCGGAAAGAGCATGAAATTTCACGTATACAGTGCAAATTTCAAGTCGATATGACGACTTAGTATTTCTCATGATTTTTAGGGGTAAACCCCTTGCAACTTTTTTCGAGTAATTTTTAATTTCTTTCGATTGACTCGAAATCCACAACATATACTAATTCGGCCATTCTGAATCGATTGGCGTTCGCAGAATTTGTCTATCTCCAACCGTTCTCGAGTTGGTCAGCTCTTAATCAGTTTTTTGATGTTTTTTTTCCCGCCAAAAATATTTCTGATGAGTTTCCGACATTTTCGTTCAAAGATTCGGAATCAGCACGTCAAAATACATTCGAGGACAAGAATTTGAAATTTCCTGGTAACTGAACGAAAATTTTTGTGCCCATGTTTTTGGTAGGTAGACATAATGAATATTTTACTGCAATGACTGTACTATAGCTTCAGTAGACGCTCGTCAACGGCAAATAAAGCAGCTTTTTTGCTTGTTCTACAAGTTTTTAGATCGATCTGTCACATCCACTTCTGCGAGTTTATTACGGGCGGATGACGTCACTTTTTTCCTCTTCTTCTCGTCTATAACCGTAATGTGTCAGTTTAATTATCGGCGGCTTTCCTGTTTTCCTACGTCGGTGAATGCCGGGCAGGGGGAGGGGAAGAGGGCCCGAGCGCGTCGATAGGCAGCCCAGGAATTGTTTTGTCGCATAGTTTTTGGCCCGTGAAAGTATCAACAGATTTTTTTTCACCGCGGTGGTTAATGCAGAACAGATGCCCGCGATATATGACCATGTTTCAATAGTTTTACTTTTTAATTTATACATTTTCTTCTTTACCTTCCACATACCATACTTTAACCTATTCTGTTTTTTCCCTGAATTTGTTTTTATTCACAGTGCGACCCACTTAAGACCGGAGCGCACCCTTATGAAATGTATATTTTCCAACCGATTGGAATGATCATTTTTCCGTTAGGTGAACATTCAAAAAGTCTACTAGGACACCAAATTTCATGAATAAATTTCCATTTCCAACTAATCTGATTTTTCTAGGTAAAAAATCTAAAAAAATTACTAGCGATTTTTTTAGAAAAATTCTTACTACACCACTGGTCAATCAGTAAAAAAGTTATGAGCTATTGAATTTAAAAAATATGCCGCTAATCAACTCATCAATTCAATTTCAGAACTTTTATCAAAATTCGGAATACACCACCGTATTCAGGGAGTCTCGATATATCACTGGTCAAAATTTCATCGACATCTGTTCATGGATCATAATATCATAAGATATTAAAATTTGAAAAACATGTTAATGGAATTCTCATATCTCATAATTTTTCATTTTCTTTATTTATCCAAAGATTTCGATGAAATCACAGTCAGTGATATTTCGAGACTCCCTAAATCCAGTGGTGTAGTCAAAGTTCTGTTTTGAAATTGAATTGGTGGGTTGATTAAACAGCATAATTCAGTCCCTCATAACTTTTTCATTGATTAACGCATTTCAACGTTATTTTTCATATGATCCATTTGAAAATATCGTGGATCCAGTGGTGTGGTTGAAATTTGTCTAAAAATTTTTTTTTATTTTCGACCTTGAAAAATCAGATTAGTAGGCCATGGAAATGGAGATTTATTCATGAAATTTGGTGTCATTCCATTCGTTTCGAAAATGTAGATTGTAGTAGAAACCCTGGAAATCAATATTTACGCTGAATCCAACCCTTAACTGTGTTTAATTTCATAGACTAGCTTTCAGAGACCTAAAAATATAAATATTAGTTTGTCCATATATTTACAAAATCTCAATATCCGTCTATAAAAGTAAGTGATATTTGACTCGATTTGAATATACAACATTATTCCAGCCCAACGTTGAACTTGCTTCTATCAATAGGACGCTAGATCTTCAATGAATTGAGTTCTGAATTGGAGTTCTTCAGTTAAACTTGTAAGCCTTCCTACTTTTTCTCGTGGCATGAAATATTATTATTATTATCCGTTGGGCAACTTCTACTCGGGCCTTGTCTCTAGAGCTCCGATACTTCTGGAGGGCGCATTGGTATCGTTAACCCAAATAGTAACTCCCTACTCCCCGCTCCCCGCTCCCCGCTCCCCGCTCCCCGCTCCCCGCTCCCCGCTCCCCGCTCCCCGCTCCCCGCTCCCCGCTCCCCGCTCCCCGCTCCCCGCTCCCCGCTCCCCGCTCCCCGCTCCCCGCTCCCCGCTCCCCGCTCCCCGCTCCCCGCTCCCCGCTCCCCGCTCCCCGCTCCCCGCTCCCCGCTCCCCGCTCCCCGCTCCCCGCTCCCCGCTCCCCGCTCCCCGCTCCCCGATCCTCGCTCCCCGCTCCCCTCTTCTCGCTCCCCGCTCTACGCTCCTCGCTCCCCGCTCCCCTCTTCTCGCTCCCCGCTCTACGCTCCCCGCTCCCCGCTCCCCGCTCCCCGCTCCCCGCTCCCCGCTCCCCGCTCCCCGCTCCCCGCTCCCCGCTATCCGCTCCACGCTATCCGCTCCACGCTATCCGCCCCCCGCTCCCCGCTCCCTGCTCCCCGCTCCCCGCTCCCCGCTCCCCGCTCCCCGCTCCCCGCTATCCGCTCTACGCTCCCCGCTCCCCGCTCCCCGCTCCCCGCTCCCCGCTCCCCGCCCCCTGCTCCCCGCGCCCCGCTCCCCGCTCCCGCACCCCCTCCCCACTCTCCGTTTCCCCTCCCCACTTCCCACTAACAAAAGCTTTTTTTTATCGCATAAATGTCTTTCTTCAGCGAAATAATTTTGCCAATCAGTAATTTCACGAGAAAAACTGACATGAAAAAATTGCGGGACCGTAGGGTTAATTTCTACAGGAGTTGATTTTTTATCACTGATAATAGTTCAATAAATAAATATTTCATCACTGCATGCTTCGACATTCGCAATCGAGAATGAAATCACCTCGTCCAAGCGCAGATAAAAAATTGTATTATTCGAAAAGAGAGGTCAAACAAACCATCAACGACGACGCGAACGAGACGCTCCCGTTCACTCGAACTCAAAGTAAATTTCGCATGTTAGTAAGCAATATGCAAAACAGCGGCAGCCAGCGAATAAATAACCCCACTGTGTGTTGCGCGACATTAAAATCAGAAAACAACGCCAGTTTAGAATGCTCGGATAAAAAATAACCCCATACATCCTACCCAAATTGCTTTTGCAGGTTGCAGGAGGCCGGTCCCGTATCAGGTCGCAAATATCGGCGAGAATCACAATATATTGTTGTTGGCCACTGATTCGGAAATTTCCGCAACTACGGCATTCCCCAATATTACTAATAATGAAAAATGGATTAGGTTCAGCCTTTTGCTCGATATTTTCTCACCTGACTTTCTAACTCGCTTTTTTGTCTGCCTTTTTGTTTATCCGTGGTATATTAGAATAGAAAGAATTGAAATCTTTATTGACTATGTTATGTAGAAACATTTGTAGCATGTCATCGATTCTTTAGAGATAGAACAAAAAAACAACAATCAAAACACAAGTTTACAACATACATTACAACATTCTGATAAAGTGTGGAGGTTCGGCAAGCATATTTCTTGAGTCAAAAGTGTGTCTACGAACATGTTCTAAATATTCTGTAGTGAAATAAAAACAGTTATTTCTTAAATATTATTTTATGACTTGTTTTAAGCAAAATATATTCATATTTTTAATATTGGCAAGTAGAGCATTATACAATTTGAAATCAGGATTTTTTTTGTGATTTCATCAGTTTTAAACGTTAAGGTCTAATAAGATTGTTATTATTATATTATCTGTTCAAAGGAATTTCCTAGTAACCGACTTCAATTCTACATTAAATCTACTCATTCAACAGGTTGACCATAAAGACTTCTTTACTCTTGATACTATCGTAAGTGCGGTGAAAACTGAGGACTAAAAGCCATTTAAATGTCAGCTTTGATTCAAACACCTAAACCTACTTGATTCCATGATTTCCACGATGTCAATATTTCTCGCTAAAAGTCCAGAAGACAAAAATATTGGCACTTCCGTTTGAGCATTAGAAACGCACACTCGTTCTGCTATGTTGCCTTCTGCTTGTTCAAGGGTGAAATTACTACACGTATACTACTTGATGCGGCTTTGAAATAACAAGAAGAACAAAACAAATCTCATTGGAAAATTATCGCCATTTGTAGTAATTTGTCAGTAATTATTATCTTCCTGATATCTCGCACTTCCTTCGTTATGAATATATATGAAATACGAGTGAATATTCCATAGCTAAGATAGTTAGGTACGGGGAACGATATAGGAGTTTGGACAAAATGAAATCACTGAAGGATAACTGAGCACACCCTAAAGTTATAACGGTAATAATTTCACCAGTTTACATCAACCCCAATGAACCCTCTGCGATCTTATAGAAAGAATGGAGTGGGGGTGGGGTTGAGAATTAACTCATCAAAAACCACAGTAGTAGGTACCATTCACTAGAAGAACAAAGTTTTAGCATCTAAGGACTGTTCGCCTCGACGGAGCAGACTTAGAATGGCAGCAAGAGCTGAAGTATCTAGGGCTTACCCTAGACTCGAAACTACTCTGGAACAGACACGTAGAAAATATCGCTAATAAGGCAAAATCATCACTGATGGTGTGCAGGAACATTTAAGGAAAAATATGGGGCTGTAACCCATCAGTACTGCGATGGATGTACAACATGATAGTGAGTCCTATGATCACCTACGGAACAGTAGTGTGGCACGGCAAAACCGAGCTCGCCACAACAAAGAAAATCTTAGAGAAAGTGCAAAGACTAGCATGTCTTTGTATAACAGGAGCAATGAGGTGTCTCCAACAGCAGCAATAGAGGTCATTATGGACCTCACTCCTCTCCATATCATGGTGAGGTAAACTGTTTGGGAAGCAAGCCTCAGGATGGCTAAAATCGGACTCAAAGGGGCAGCCCACAGTGTGAGAGGTTCAACCCCCACCGACTGTGCACACCTTGCCGATCTCTCAACTGACAAAATTACCAGGCAACTTAGTTTCGAGAAATTTTTTCGAACGGAACTAAACACCAAGCGAGAATGGAAGATGAATTGGAAAGTATACCATAACATGGTACACGGACGGGTCCACAACTCCCGATGGAACTGGAATAAGAGCCTTTGGGCCTCGCACCAAGTGTTGAGCTCTTCTAACATCAACTCAAAGACGGTTTGGGAATGCCTAGACAAACTTAATGATCTAGGCAGGAACAACAAGGTGCCCCTTCTCTGGGTGCCGGGGCATGTCGGAGTGGAGGGCAATGAACAAGCAGACACCCTGGCACAAAAAGGCGCATCAACGCCATTAATCGGGTCGGAACCATTCTGCAGACTTAGAAAATCTTACTTTCGAGAAGAACTTCAAAACGCTGAAGAACCACTGAGAGCAACATACAGACTTCCAGGGCTGAGGCAGGCCAAAAATTTTCTCAGCAATTTCAACCGAGCAAGATCGAAAACATTGATTAACCTCAGCAAAACTAGTCTAAAGACAATCACGGGATTTCTAACGGGGTATTGCAAACTCAAAGAACAAATAAGGAAGCTAGGATTAGAGGAGGACAGCACCTGCAGATTCTGTGGGAACATCGAGAAACACCCCACCATAGATGGAGTATTACGCTGTACATCAAAATCCCCAGCATTCGGCCAGAAATCGCGTGCGGAAAAGACACTTTACGCTCGTGTTAGGTACACTATTTTTTCTACTAGCGGAAAAAACACCTAAAAGTTAACATAAAGAACATTCATTATTAAATATATATTAAACTATACAACCATACTTGGTAAGCTTTCTATTTTAACCTTCTGCGACGCAATATTTAAATGTCAGTATAATCCGCAAAAACTAAACAAATCTACTTTTCCGCACTAAAATGTGGGAAAGTGACTCTTTCAAAACTAAAATAAGTGCGGAAAAGTGGATTTTTCCGCACGCTAGTAGAAAAAACCTTATTTCCATTTCGATTCTCCTGTTTTCTCTCGTTCTTTTATTTTTCTTAATGGGAAACCCTCGTATCTCACAGATCCCCGATAATAAATGTTATCGATAAATATTTAATTACTCTAGGAAATGATTATCGAGGAGGGTAATATATTCCAAACTGTGCAGCGTCTTTAATCAAACACTAATTAACTATGTAAGGTGAGCCTTCATAAACTTCAAACTGTATACACTGAAATTATCGGAGTCGTTATTTTCGAATGGAAAAAGTGTAGATGTAATGTAATACCTCCCAGAGTTATTACTTCGATTCTGTTTTATTGCAAATGAAAATTATGGTGTAGTGGAACCGAGTTATTTATCCATTGTTTCTACATATGAAGTGTTTTTCAGTGAAAGCCTACAGACCTCTGATTGATATATGTGGAGAAATTATCTGTAGCATTTTCCGATATCGCGAACGATATTCCAATCGTTGTCTTCAACGGGACGTATCTCTGAGGCTCTGGCGGTAAGAAAGTCACCAAATAACCAATAAAGATAATATTCAGAGCTTGGTTGAATATTCCAGTTCTTCTTTGAGGGCAGATTTCTGTAATACTTGGAGACTTCCATCTCTTGGTATTCATGTATAGTTTTTATCACCACTGATCTTATCTCGTTAATTCTTTCACTAGTAGAAGTAGCAATTGCTACATGAGTCTGGGGTTGTTATGTTCAATCTGCAAACTAGACAGCATTTATCCACTTCTGGATAAGTCTCACATCTTCTTGCAGTAAATCATAGATGGCCATAGGGTTTTCGAAAATATTGCTTCGATAATTCCTGGTAGCACATCATATTGGCTGAATCTGGGTCCATATTGGAAAAACAATATTGCATTAAGAATAAGAGACGAAGGAGGACGATGGCAGATGTGCACGACGACGCTCTGGCAGTTTACCACCCGAGGGCCGCGCACTTTGCCTGATGGTTACCGTCTCCACAGATGGTCGTGGAAATGTCGCACAAGGATGAAATTACGGATGGTCCTGGTGCAACACGCCTCCAACATATGCGTGTGTTGGCTATTACATTCCATGAGTATAACTGGAAGAGCTCAAGTCAAATAGGCTAGTAGCAAAAAACCGGATCGAGGTACTAGGTGATCTAGATTCAACTCAACCGTTTCTTCTCAGCGCATCTGAAGAATGGGCAGCAATTGATAAAGAACACCGCTGTGCTGTAAGGCCTCTGGTCAAAGGAATCTTGTAGAGGAAGTACATGTATAACTTGTTAGACAAGTATTTAACATATGTCGGAAGAGAGTCGACTCTAGCAAGCTCCCGCAATGGATTCAATCGAATATATCGGTCACTGTGGATAAGGCGTATAAAAATGCAGGTCGTATATTCCGTTTATACATAAGCCCTTTGTTGGCTATATCAACTTCTGATGTTATCAGCAGATAGACGCGGCTCACCGACGCAGCATCTCGCTAGATGGCCAGACTCATGTGGGAGTTCATTCTTAAGCCTGTCCAGATTCACTCCCTACTTGCCTGATTTGTTGTAATAATGTAACGAAGCATATTTTTGGGCTCTGTAATTAAGATTCCAACCCAACCTGTCATGTCCAATTCATCATTAACTATCGCTCAGTATAAGTTGCATTGATGAAAATAAGCAGATACGTACCTAATATGATAATTATAATAAAAAAATATTGAGCAGGTAAACTTTTACGACCGGTAATCTTTGAACTCTCCATTGTTTTCGGGTTTGTTGTGAATTGAATACTTTTATTGCAGACTTCCATTGTCTGGAATGATTCTATGAGCACAATCGGATCAGTACTGAGCAAGAGTAATGAAAGGAATTTTAAATGTGTTAAAGTAATCAACAGGACTACCTGTTCTCTTAATTGTTGAAAGGTAAGCGTGGTAATAGAAGAGGG
The DNA here is from genome assembly GCA_958298965.1 of Chrysolina haemoptera. Lineage (NCBI taxonomy): Eukaryota > Metazoa > Arthropoda > Insecta > Coleoptera > Chrysomelidae > Chrysolina > Chrysolina haemoptera. Next base: position 3,590,693 of record OY282600.1, read on the forward strand.
GGTTAATCGTTTGTTTTCCTCTAGAATTATTAGTAATGTTTTCCAAGCACTCTTAACTTTTATGCTGGGTTGACTGAAAGCGTTGTTGGCCTAGATGTAAAGAGGCTCTTAAAATTTTTGTTTAAATCAGTGTTCTTCCTTGTCTAAGACGTGGGCATCATTCCACTGGATGCGCTGGTGTTCCGTCCAAGCGGTTCCCGACTTTGATGTCTCTTCCCGTTGAGTCCAGCGTTTGTGTTCGTTCACCCTAATATTAAGCGGTCTTTTGGTCTCACCGATGTATCTGCGTCCGCATTCGCTTGCTATTGTGATACGGTGTTATTATTCAACCGAAATCGGTTATCACAAAATCAATTTTCGAATGATAAAAAAAACGTACGTGTGACCCTGGTATGGAACATAATCTGCGTACGGATACTTTTGACGACACCCAGATATCCTCAGCCGTGACTGCAGCAAGGCCACTATCTAAACCTGTCATGGAATCCACGTATGAAATATCATCGTCCCGAAGATAGAACCCGCAGAAATTCAAGGCTCGACTGCGGCGCAACGGAAAACAAACGATGCCAGATCCGAATGAAAATATATTGAGATAAGCAAAATGTTGGTTGGGAGCAACACGGAGGCAGAAAATATAAATTATTGAAATAAAATAAACTCCACTCAGCATGTGAGAAGGTATTTTTAGAGGGGATGTGGAATAGTGTGTGGTTCCTGGTTTACATCTTCGGCGTATTCACTAGAGCATTCGTTCTGTAAGAGCACCGAATGAGCACCGAACGAGCGAATGTGGACGCTGATTTGAGCACGAACAGAATGCGCGTGCGGTAATTGCCCAGAACGTCGCAAAGTGTATATTTTAAAAGTTTCATATACTCGATTATAAAGACTATATTGTGTGGAAGACAGGGATTTCCTTCATGGGGACATCGAGACGATGGGGAGATCGATCAACGTCAGTGTAGAACCAGAACCAGAATTTTCGTGCACTGTTGAAATACACATGACCTTGACCTGAAAAAAATTGCCTGTGGCGCAATTTTCGATCCGCATGCAGTCTTGTGTGCCCCCCCATAATATCATTCTGGGTGCGCTACTGATTTGGAGTGGTACAAAAATGTATATTTCTTTTCACAAATCAAGATCGACGAAAACTTCCAATAACTATTTCAAGTTTTCTCCATATCTCCCTCCACACTTCGCGGTAGATTTGGCACACTTGGTATATAACATATGCGAATATATTTATAGAGATTCTTCGATGCAATGCACTTTTAATGTCTATTTTTTCTCGTCGCGACATCTTCAGAATCGGTGGCGCTCGCTACTTCTGACTGGCGTCACTCTGAAAGAAGCGAATGCGTTTATGGTTCACCTAGAGTGATGAATGTGTTCAATTTCAGAGTAAAAATAATGGAAAATGATGCTAACAGTTGAAATAGCACTTACCGCCCTTTTCCTCGGTGTAACTGCTTCTGTCGTCGGCAAGCGCTTGCGTAATGGACTGTATGTTGCGTAACACAGAGAGTCTATACATGTATATATAGAGAGAGAGAACCAATAAAAAAAAAAATTGCACTTTCGTTCCACTTTCGATCTGACTTGGGAGCGAGCGATTTCAAGAGTGCCCCTCCTTTTGTCTCCTACTGCACGTTCCATTGGTGCGCGGACATGCGCAGGAAGTCATGGTGCGTATTTCAACTTTATAGAAATATTACCGAGAGTAAATAAAATAAACTGAATTTCCTCAATAATCCCAAAGAAATGAATAATAATAAAAAAAGTAAAAATAAAAAGATAAATTGTGAGCTGATACTGAACATACTGCCCACCAAAATTATACATAATTTTTAATCTAATGTAGGAATTGGTAAAGGGCACAACTTCACCAAGGGTCTTCTGAGAGTTCCATTCTTTGTGAGGACTGACGCTACTCTGCAAATACCATCCTCACCACAATATAACTGTGTAATTCGGCCAACCGGCCATTTCATGGGAGATAATTGCTCATTTTTAACTAAGACCATAGTGCCCACAGCAGGAGGTGACCTGGGTTCCAACCACTTTCCTCGCTGCTGAAGGGTATGTAAATATTCAGAATGCCACCTCGACCAAAAATCTTGGTGGAGTCGTTGTAAAAGCTGCCACCTTCCGAGATGGCTTAATTTCAAATGAGTAATATCGGGATCTGGCAGGGCAGACAGTGGTTCCAGGGTAAGGAAGTGCCCCGGCGTCAAAACCAGGAGATCATTCGGGTCACTACTGAGTGGACAAAGAGGACGAGAGTTCAAAAGCGATTCAATTTGTACTAAAACTGTATATAGCTCCTCAAAAGTTAAAATTTGGTTTCCTATGACTCGATATAGGTGAGTTTTTACCGATTTTACACCGGCTTCTGCTAAACCGGAAAAATGAGGTGCCACTGGAACTTGAAATTTCCATTCTATATTTTCTGATTCTACCGCGTTTTTGAGTATGGTTTTAATTTCTTTAGAGCCCCCTTGAAAACAACCTCCGTTGTCACTAAAAATCTGAGAACAACGACCCCTTCGACTAATGAAACGGCGAAAGGCAGCTAAAAATGCTTCACTTGTGAGATCAGATGCCAATTCTAAATGTATAGCTTTCGTTGCAAAGCATACAAAAACACATATATATGACTTGTAGGTTTTTGCTCCGCGTAATTTACCCATTTTCGTTAAAAAAGGTCCGGCATAATCGATCCCAACACATGAGAATGGTTTTATTTGGGACACCCGTACCGCAGGCAAATTTGCCATTTTCGGTTGATAAGACGTTGGAGATAAACGCCAACACTTGTGACAATTATTTAATACCTGTCTGATAGCCCTTTTTGGGGAAAGTATCCAAAATTGTTGGAGTAGTAGAAATAGTAACGATTGTAATCCTGGGTGTAGGAATTTTTTATGAAAATCTTCAATTATTAAACGAGTTAAAGCGCTATTTCTTGGTAAAAGTGCTGGGTATTTTTTATCATAGCAAAGTTTAGAGTTCTTGAGGCGTCCACCTACTCGCAAAATACCTTCTTCATCTAAAAATACATCGAGTTTTCTAAGAGATTTAGATGGAAGCTTATCACCTTTCAAGAGAGAGATGTCTTCATTAAAATGAGATGCTTGCACGTATTTCACGAGAAAGTAAAGTGATTTCTTTAATTCTAAAATAGTAAAGAAGTTTCTCTTCAATTTTCCCTTACTGCGACAATTATCAATGAATCGAAATACATAAGAGACGATTCGTTGAATTTTTGCAAGTGACGAGAATTTTACCAGCAACTCTTGAAAATAGTCAGGAGAAATGAAAGAAGCTAAGGTAACGTTCCTTTCTTCAGTAGAAATATTCAGATTATCTGAGTCCTCTGAGAAATCAGAAAGTGGCCATGAATCTCGAGACAATGGGAGCCAAGCCGGTCCTGCCCACCATAGCTTACAATTGAGTAACTCCGACGGTAGTAACCCTCTTGAAGCGCAATCCGCGGGGTTGTCTTCTGATTTTATATGTAACCAATGTGAAGGAGATAATTTTTCTTGAATATGTGACACACGATTACCTATGAAGGTTTTCCATCTATATGGTGGATTTTTCAACCACGTTAAAGCTATGGTAGAATCTGACCAAGCAGTAATACGAGAAAACGTTATTTTCCCCTTGAATACCCCCAAAATATAGTGAATAAGATCAGTTAAGAGTACTGCTGCCGAAAGTTCCAATCTGGGAACTGAAATCTGTTTTAAAGGCGCGATTTTAGTTTTGGAGATAACGAAAAATATGTGCATATTATCACCTGTTCGTATTTTAAAATATATTACAGCCGCGTAAGCCCTTTGTGATGCATCACAGAATCCGTGCAATTCGCATTCATCAAAATCACTTACTAAAACGCGACGTGGAAGTTCAAATTTTGTTAGAAGAGATAGTTCCGATTTAAATTGTATCCAGCGCTCACATATATGAGTAGGAGGCTGATCGTCCCAATCGAGTCCAAGACTCCATAACGTTTGCAATAAATATTTTGAAAAAACTGTAAGGGGGGATAAGAAACCGAGTGGATCAAAAATCCGTGCAATTTCTGACAATATACTCCGTTTTGAGCAGGACTTATTTTGAGGAGAAATACTGAAAGAAAATGTATCAATAGCGGGTTGCCATTGTAGACCTAATATTTTCAAACCTGAAGACGTTTGTGAGTCGAATGAAAGAAAACCGGGATGTAAGTGATGATCTGGAAAATCGGAGAGTAATTTTGGACAGTTGCTAGCCCATTTTCTGAGTTCAAATCCGCCTCTTTTCAATAAATCGATAAGTTGATTACGGGTATTAAAAGCGTCCTCAAGAGAACCAAATCCGATGGCCAAGTCATCCACAAAAATATCATTTTCTAAAATATTTGCAGCTTGAGGAAAATCATGCCCCTCATCCCTTGCCAGCTGAATGATTGTTCGATTAGCCAAGTATGGAGAACATGACAAACCAAAAATTAATCTTTTGAACCGATAATCTTTTACGGGCTCGGTAACCGAGAATCGCCATAAAATTCTTTGAAAATTCCAATGATTTTCCGCAACTAGAATTTGATTAAACATACTTTTAATATCACATGTAAAAACTATAGGCTGTAAACGAAAGTTGAGCAAAATTGATATTATATCTTTCTGGAGTTTTTCTCCAACCAAAAGTTCTTCGTTGAGAGACAACCCTTGATAATTCTTCGCCGAAGCATCATAAACAATTCTAATTTTATCTGCTTTAGATATACAATGATGGGGAATATAATTCACATTGCCTTTCATGCCGTCGTCCCCGACTAGTTCTAAATAATCTAAGTCCACATATTCTTGAATGAGTTGAGAATAAGCCTTGTATGTGTTGGGATCCGCAAAAAATCGCTTTTCTAGAGATGTGAATCGTCTTAATGCTAGAGCTCGAGATAATTGAGCATCAAATTGGGGTTCAACATTTTTAAAAGGTAAATGGACAATGTAACGCCCCATTGAATCACGAGAATGTGTTCTTTGAAATATCTCTTCACAAAGTACATCTTCAGGAGATTTTAATTTGTATTTTGGAATTTCCTCTAGTTCCCAAAATTGTTTCAATGTACTTTCTAAAGATAAAAGATCATTTTCATTGTGTGTGCTCAAAAGAGAGATTGTATTTGTAGAAATTGGTTTTTTACATGAAACCTTTCCCATCAAAACCCAATTGAATATCGTATTTATCGCCACGGGTTGATTGTTTGATTCACCCGCAATCCGTCCGGGTTTTAATATGTGGGGAAAAACCTCAGCACCTAATAACAAATCTATGGCACCGGGTTCATAAAAATGTGGATCAGCCAATTCGATATTAGATATGTGACACCAATCTGCATGGTTTAGAGGAATGTTAGGCATGTCCGTGCATATTTTTGGTAATATAATCGCATCTATTTCAAGAATTGGATTTTCTTTTTTAAGTGGTTTGAGCAAACAAGTTACCGCGCCGTTTGATGTAACTTCTGACATATTCCCTAATCCGTTAATCCTTAACGAATAATTAAAACTAGAGAGACCAAGTCTTTTAAAACACCTCTGAGAGATGTAACTTGTCTGTGAACCAGAGTCCAAAAGAATGCGAGCAGGTTGGTAAAAATGTCGAGAATCTAAAATTTCCACTATCGCTGTCGATAAGAGTACACTGCTAGAGGAGCTTACTAAAAGAGAATTCGATATTGTGTTAGCGATACCAGTGGCGTCCCTAGAGCTGGTTTGAGGGGAGCTGTCTTGCATATTCGTAACGTTATTTGGGTCGTGACTTCTATGTAAGAGACTATGGTGAGACGAAGATTTACAGTATTTACAGGTTATACTTGATCCACAACTTTTCAAACTATGACGGCTTCCCAAACAATTGAAACACCAGTTATTCTGTTTGACAATATTATATCTTTCAAAAGGAGTTTTACCATGAAAAACTGGACATTTATATATGGGATGCTCCACTTTACATAGACTACAAAGATTTTTATTAACATTTGAAAGAAATGTTGATGTGGTACGAGGATTAGACGAAGTGACATTATGACAATATTTATTTTTATTATCAATTTTTGTAGTATATCCTCTTCTATGCATAGATAATTCAATGGCATCAAGAGCATTGCATTGCTTTAAAACAAATGTTTTCAGAGATTCGAAAGTTGGTATTTGTGTGTTATCCGTATTTTCCTCAAGTTCAAAGCGAGTCAAAGTATCTTGATCTAAATGTTTTGAGAATAAATAAAACAATAAAAAATCCCATTCGTTTGTAGGAAAATTCATATTTTTTAGTGCTGCAATATTTTCCGAAAAAATATCTACTAAAGTACGTAAACTTTGCAAATTCTTAGAATTAGTAATATTCGGTGAATTGTCTATAGTTTGCAAATGTGCAAAGGCAATCAAACGTTTGTTATCATAACGCTTTATGAGAGAATCAAACGCAGTAGTATAATTGTCCGCCGTCATTGGTGTGCATTGTACTAATGTTAGAGGAGCACCTTTCAAAGATGCGCATAAATAATTAAACTTTTCTATAGGGGAAAGTGTCTCATTTTCGTGGACTAAAGACCTAAACATATCTATAAATGATTTAAAAGACCTAATATCTCCAGAAAATTTGGGTATTTCAATTTTCGGAAGACGGACATTCTTATCATGAGCAACAGTTTGAGTCGCATCATTATTTGAATTTGAAGTTGAGTTATTTGCAGGACCGTCTTCTTCGAACAAGGTAAAAAAAATTGCACGAACGAACGAACTATTAAAATCAAATTGTTTTCGCTCGTTCTCTTCTGGTTCGATGTCCTGATCTGCCTGAGCCATTACTGATAATATATATTGGTGATTCTTTCTGAAATCCATCACCATCGTATCGTGTTGATCAAACATCATTTTAAATTGAATACGAGACTTTCTATCAATAGCCGCTCTTTCAGCAAATTCCTTTAATTCATCCATTTGATTGACGCAAGTGAGTCGGAGAGCTTTATATTGCTTCAATTTCTTAGGATCGGCCATATTAAATGATGACTTGAAAAAAGGGAAAACTCTACGCCTATGTATATATACTGTAAAGGAAATGAGAATAGGTATGCAAAATCCCAACGTAGCAAAAAAGGGAACTCTCAACCGAACGCCCTGCTGAGTGACCTTGAATTTATATTTTACCAATATAAGGAAATAAATTTCGTAATAAATGAGAATTTATTTGAGTAAATGCTAATTGAGATGAGTAATTGGGATAATGTAGAGAAATTCAATTCATATATAGAGAGAGTAGGTTCTTAAAGGTATCCTTGGCTCGAAGGTACCAAAATGTTCAATTTCAGAGTAAAAATAATGGAAAATGATGCTAACAGTTGAAATAGCACTTACCGCCCTTTTCCTCGGTGTAACTGCTTCTGTCGTCGGCAAGCGCTTGCGTAATGGACTGTATGTTGCGTAACACAGAGAGTCTATACATGTATATATAGAGAGAGAGAACCAATAAAAAAAAAAAATTGCACTTTCGTTCCACTTTCGATCTGACTTGGGAGCGAGCGATTTCAAGAGTGCCCCTCCTTTTGTCTCCTACTGCACGTTCCATTGGTGCGCGGACATGCGCAGGAAGTCATGGTGCGTATTTCAACTTTATAGAAATATTACCGAGAGTAAATAAAATAAACTGAATTTCCTCAATAATCCCAAAGAAATGAATAATAATAAAAAAAGTAAAAATAAAAAGATAAATTGTGAGCTGATACTGAACAGAATGGAGTATATGGCGCTGAATTACTGAGTGCGTCAACAACACTGTCGCGGTTCTAGAAAAAAGTTCGCTGGGTGTATTGTGAATGTTGGTATAAATTTCCGCATCTCTAAGAGTTACAGTATCAAAAGTTCACCTCAAAACGAGGGAGAAACCGCTGGGGAATTTTGGTGTAAATGTCTTGGGTATTAGTGGCATTACTCGAGTATTACTCGGAAACTACTGGGTACTACTCGGGAATTACATGGGTATTAGTGGCATTACTTATTTTCTCAGCGGTTTCCCCCTCGCCTCCATATTATCCTTAATAAGGATGGTTACACTCACGTGGATTTGTTGCGAGTGCTTGCGGGCGTCGACTCCATCCCGACATATACAAAGCTTATAAGTTCTATGAATACTTTCTCCGCAAGAGTCCGCTGACTAGAGACCTAACCAGGCGTAGGATCCATAATAATGAACCCCGCAAGCACGGCAGGGTTCTTTTTCAAGCGATCGACCTTTTCCATGAACACCGGGAAGAACAGGCGGCTTTGAAAATATAAGTTTTAGACGACCAAACGCTCAGCATCAAGATGCGGTTATTTGCTTATAGCCTTTTCCAGAGCAACACCCAACTAACCAAACCAAATTCCGCAGTAACTACATTGAATAGAGACAGAATCCACGCATGAGCGATGCAGGAGGCGTAATCACTCACAGGTACCTCACTGATTTCTTATACGATCGGCGACCCGTACAAGATTTTCGCCGAGTCAACGCACGATAGGGGAGTTACATCCAAGCTTCAGCAACAGATCAACAAAATAGACAAAAGCAAGGCCATCCTGTTCACGAGGCGACGTAGGACACCAGAGGGCCATGTGATTATGAACAACGAGGACATTCCATGGGTAAACGAAGAGTAACACTAGACAAGAAACTCACGTTTTAAAGGCCGCCCATAGATTAGCACTAGCAAAAGCAGCAAGGCAGAAGCTGGAACCGCTTATCGGACGTAGGAGTATTATGGCTCTAGAGACTGAAACTACGCCTCATCATCGACCACGTAAAAAATGCTGGGGAGCTCCTTCTTCTGGGCCTCAACCTTAAGGGATGTATGATGGTGATGAGATCTACTGGGGTCTAACCAGCGCACTTTCACGAGGACCCATGGTTTTTCCTTAGGCGAAGTGCGCGGCCCCTAGTCGAAAACGACAGGGGAGCGTCGTTCACATCTGCTGGCCTGGCTTTCCTTCCTTCTTATTCCGCAGGATGAGCTTGACGATAAAGTGAAGTGTGTAATTTTTACTACCTTAGTTCCCGACTAATACCCAACACTTTTCAACTGATTTTTCTAATTTTCGTCTAATACCATCAATTCCCAAGGCATGTACACCAAATTTTCCCAGCGGTTTCCCCCTCGGAAAGGGTATTCATCTTATTTTTTAGGAATATGTAGGGATTTTAATGCTTCTATCAAAAACTGAACAAAAACAGAATTTATTATTGATGACTAGTCTATACATTGTAGTGAAATTTGGACATTGAACACAAAGCTCAGAGTTGTAAAACCGAAATTTGTTAATTTTTTCACTGAAAAAATTACTCGGAACCGATGGCAGATGCACAACCACTTTCCCGCTTGCTTGCACTTCAATTAGACTTTTTTCAGTAGAATTTTTCTTCCTCTTCCTCTTCCTCTTCCTCTTCCTCTTCCTCTTCCTCTTCCTCTTCCTCTTCCTCTTCCTCTTCCTCTTCCTCTTCCTCTTCCTCTTCCTCTTCCTCTTCCTCTTCCTCTTCCTCTTCCTCTTCCTCTTCCTCTTCCTCTTCCTCTTCCTCTTCCTCTTCCTCTTCCTCTTCCTCTTCCTCTTCCTCTTCCTCTTCCTCTTCCTCTTCCTCTTCCTCTTCCTCTTCCTCTTCCTCTTCCTCTTCCTCTTCCTCTTCCTCTTCCTCTTCCTCTTCCTCTTCCTCTTCCTCTTCCTCTTCCTCTTCCTCTTCCTCTTCCTCTTCCTCTTCCTCTTCCTCTTCCTCTTCCTCTTCCTCTTCCTCTTCCTCTTCCTCTTCCTCTTCCTCTTCCTCTTCCTCTTCCTCTTCCTCTTCCTCTTCCTCTTCCTCTTCCTCTTCCTCTTCCTCTTCCTCTTCCTCTTCCTCTTCCTCTTCCTCTTCCTCTTCCTCTTCCTCTTCCTCTTCCTCTTCCTCTTCCTCTTCCTCTTCCTCTTCCTCTTCCTCTTCCTCTTCCTCTTCCTCTTCCTCTTCCTCTTCCTCTTCCTCTTCCTCTTCCTCTTCCTCTTCCTCTTCCTCTTCCTCTTCCTCTTCCTCTTCCTCTTCCTCTTCCTCTTCCTCTTCCTCTTCCTCTTCCTCTTCCTCTTCCTCTTCCTCTTCCTCTTCCTCTTCCTCTTCCTCTTCCTCTTCCTCTTCCTCTTCCTCTTCCTCTTCCTCTTCCTCTTCCTCTTCCTCTTCCTCTTCCTCTTCCTCTTCCTCTTCCTCTTCCTCTTCCTCTTCCTCTTCCTCTTCCTCTTCCTCTTCCTCTTCCTCTTCCTCTTCCTCTTCCTCTTCCTCTTCCTCTTCCTCTTCCTCTTCCTCTTCCTCTTCCTCTTCCTCTTCCTCTTCCTCTTCCTCTTCCTCTTCCTCTTCCTCTTCCTCTTCCTCTTCCTCTTCTTCCTCTTCTTCCTCTTCTTCCTCTTCTTCCTCTTCTTCCTCTTCTTCCTCTTCTTCCTCTTCCTCCTCTTCCTCCTCTTCCTCCTCTTCCTCCTCTTCCTCCTCTTCCTCCTCTTCCTCCTCTTCCTCCTCTTCTTCCTCTTCTTCCTCTTCTTCCTCTTCTTCCTCTTCTTCCTCTTCTTCCTCTTCTTCCTCTTCTTCCTCTTCTTCCTCTTCTTCCTCTTCTTCCTCTTCTTCCTCTTCTTCCTCTTCTTCCTCTTCTTCCTCTTCTTCCTCTTCTTCCTCTTCTTCCTCTTCTTCCTCTTCTTCCTCTTCTTCCTCTTCTTCCTCTTCTTCCTCTTCTTCCTCTTCTTCCTCTTCTTCCTCTTCTTCCTCTTCTTCCTCTTCTTCCTCTTCTTCCTCTTCTTCCTCTTCTTCCTCTTCTTCCTCTTCTTCCTCTTCTTCCTCTTCTTCCTCTTCTTCCTCTTCTTCCTCTTCTTCCTCTTCTTCCTCTTCTTCCTCTTCTTCCTCTTCTTCCTCTTCTTCCTCTTCTTCCTCTTCTTCCTCTTCTTCCTCTTCTTCCTCTTCTTCCTCTTCTTCCTCTTCTTCCTCTTCTTCCTCTTCTTCCTCTTCTTCCTCTTCTTCCTCTTCTTCCTCTTCTTCCTCTTCTTCCTCTTCTTCCTCTTCTTCCTCTTCTTCCTCTTCTTCCTCTTCTTCCTCTTCTTCCTCTTCTTCCTCTTCTTCCTCTTCTTCCTCTTCTTCCTCTTCTTCCTCTTCTTCCTCTTCTTCCTCTTCTTCCTCTTCTTCCTCTTCTTCCTCTTCTTCCTCTTCTTCCTCTTCTTCCTCTTCTTCCTCTTCTTCCTCTTCTTCCTCTTCTTCCTCTTCTTCCTCTTCTTCCACTTCTTCCTCTTCTTCCTCTTCTTCCTCTTCTTCCTCTTCTTCCTCTTGTTCCTCTTCTTCCTCTTCTTCCTCTTCTTCCTCTTCTTCCTCTTCTTCCTCTTCTTCCTCTTCTTCCTCTTCTTCCTCTTCTTCCTCTTCTTCCTCTTCTTCCTCTTAATTCTTATTCTTCTTCTTCTTTTTCTGTGAATGGCCTCAACTGCTAGGACTATCCAGCCAGAACAGTAGAGTTGTTGCATAGATAACAGCATATGCCAAAAACTAACGAGTGATTCAAAGTAAACTATGGTCAAGGGTACAGTCTCCTCTACTCTATTTCACCGTTATTAGTTCACGATCTGTTGATTATCATGTTTCTCAACTGAATGGAGTATTTGAACAAACAACGTATTTTCATAACTTCAAAATGAACTAGACTAACAGCGCACCGGATCATAACGAAACCGAAAAAACTCCAAATGGGTTCGAATCTCCGACATTGACTTCATCAAAATGCAGATGATATGGGTTGTAAATTCATTGTATAACTCTATAAACAAGTGAACTGCTTCTGAAAGACACACACAATGAGTTTATGCAGGAAACGATTCAGAATTTAATGCGAAAGGGCAAAGTGATTGTAGATCAAACGGAAGCAATAACCGAAAAAACTGACTACAGGAAATATAGGGAATTAGTTGTTTTTTGTTCATTACTCAAACTACATACAGACACTTCCAGACTTTGTGGAAGTTTTATATAGTTGTTCTAGCAATAAGCAAGTCTGATCTAATGTGCAAATAATGTGTTCTGTCCTGGAAAATCCGAAGGAAAAAAAAGTATCTGTAGTGAGTTGGTGGTCCTGATCACGAATCTGAAAGAATTTCGAGCCTACTCTGCCCCCTAGTATGTTTTACCGTAAACATGGGTTGTTCCATCGCGAGTGGTGGGCAGTCTGGTATATCACTTAGGCCAACCCAATTGAGGTACCTAGTAGGTGCATTTTGACCATTTTCATCTGTCCTGAGAGTTTCATCATTCTACCTCAATTATTACGGAAGATACGGAGGTGTTTCCATGAAAAGTGAGACACACTGTATAAAAAGAATATAGAAAAAAAAAAAAACAAATGATGAAAAGGCAAAGTGTCAGTTATAGCTGTTTTTCAAGTTTGAACATCACTTCACACTCACTAATAAACTCAATGACTTTATGACAAAATAAATGTAATACCTTTTTTATTCAAATCATATATCAATCTGAAAACTGTGTGCAGAACTTGAATCTATGTCAGATCTAGTAATCAGTGGTTTGAAGTTCTGCAAGTTTCAATAATTATTAGTCTTCTTGATTGATTGATTGATTATCGAGTAACATATTAAAATGATTTGATTGATTTTTGTTATTATTATTATACACTTTTGAAATAGTTTACACAGGAATGGTTTAAATAACAACAAATACCTTGTTTCCGTTGCTTAGTATTAGTTGGATTAATGGATTTTTTCTCATCTCTACAGCTGAGTTATTTGATGTTGATTCCTAATATGACTCGTTCTGTTTGTTGAAAATACCGTTTCCTTTTTGGATCTCATGTAGTTTTTTATATTAATTTTTACTTATTAAATTATGTCGATTTGTTTTCCGAATTGTTTTTCAGTTTCCTCTTTCTGTCTTCTGTTTTTTCAGCAAGTCCATAGTTACCAAATTCCTATTTTTACCATTCAGCGTTTCTAATTACTTTATATGCTTCTTGATTAACAAAATTTTCATTATTTTCACTATCATTAATCACTATTTTATATATTACTATAAATTTTTATGAAAATAATCTTGTGTCTTAGTTGCTTTCAATATATTCTACCACTTCATATTCTTTGTCAATATTATCAATTTTGATATGTCATTCTTTACGTCACATTCTGCCAGTCTTTTACCATATTTGACGTCCAAACTGTTTTTAATTTTTCATAATTGATAACTAATATATATTTTCCGATTTATTATAGGTTTTTCTATATGAGATTACTTCGGATAATTGGAACATTGTGAAATTTACTATGTAAGGTGTTGAATTGATACTTATGATAAATTGTAAGAACTGTATGAATGCCGTTTATAATTATATTGACTAATGCTTTAAGAGAAGGTATTATATTAGGTTGAAAGGCAAAGCTCAAACAGGTATACTTCTGCACTATTCTTAAGAATTTCTAGAGATTTCGAAGAATCCCTTTTCTAAATAGATTTGCCCAAAGTCACCCCTGCTGAGCCACACTACAAGGTCGTAATAGAAATCTGGTTGAAGAAGGTACCACCTGTGTAACGTTACAAAGGCGCTGTTGCCAAGGCAATTATGTAACTTACCAGAGGGCCAAATAATATATCAGATAGAAATTTTAGTCGACATATACAGAGTGTAATCTAACTTCTTGCACTACCGTGAAGGACGGCTGCATAATGCCATTTCATAAAGAATGCACCTGTCCTTCACGGGAGTGCAAGAAGTTAGATTACACCCCGTATAATAGTTGTCGATGTTACAGAAAACTAGTATTTTTTTACTTGAAATAATAATGTATCACGAAACAGTTGAAAATACCACATGACAGAAATATAACTGAGTAGAGAAAGATAAATATAAATTATTGCTCTTGAAACAATTCCAAACAGTGTACCAGAAACTTCGAAAACCGAATTTTTATTTGTCGATATCATATTTCTTTGCAAAAATAAAGGCTTACTATATTTTAACGAAAAGATAAAAATTAAATATTTTTTTTAGAAAGGTAGCCAACTCTAATGGAAGTTTGCTTCGGTTTCATTCTTTAATTAAGCAATTGTCTTGATGCCTTCTGAAAGAAAAAAATATTTCAAATTCATTTTTACACATGTATGTGTTTGTGGGTGTTTGTATGTATTTGTCTATCGACCTCAAGCCAACCATTATGTCTGTGCTTTTGTTTCTCAACTTTATTAAGAATGCTTCATCCCTTTTCTCAGGCATATGTACATCATTCGTTAGTCAATTTTGATGTAAGATATTGATGAATGAATTCAACTCACCTCAAAAATCAGTCCTGAACGAACTCACTCACAACTGCCTACTAAAATGGCGTTCGGCGTAGTTCCTACATCGGAATATTTCGTTTTGTTTCGTGTTCATTACGAGTGACGACATTTCATGCAATGGTGCCAATAATGACACATGTTGTCCTACGGACATTGATGGGTACTAATCTATATTTCCTACATGTTGTCCTACGGACATTGATGGGTACTAATCTATATTTCCTAAGGAAGTATATGATAACAAGTCCTGAGGACATGCTCACCATAATCAACCATGACGAATTGAGGATATTCTAGGGATGTCATCTGGAGAAGTATTTCAGAATTTCCAGGGGAACCAGTTGGGAAGTCCATGGGTCCTAATTCGAACACTGATTTGGGATATCCTACGGATCCAGTTGGGAGTATTCACTTTGTTCCAAGAGCATTGATGGGATGAATATTCGGGATATCCTGTGGAAGAGACGGGGAATTCCTGAGGACAGTTTGTGCTATCTGGGTATATGTATTTATAGGTATATAGTATCCAAAATGCAATGTTACGTGATAATGCACATTCATTGATAACTCTATGAAATAGTGAGTAAACCATCTATCTTTATATCAATATCAATATCTGTGGAACTTGAGCTTCCACCCTAATTCTGACAACACTGGAACTCCTACGAACAGCCCACCAGATTTAAAGTCTCTACCTGTTCACAGACCTGCTGGTACCCCGAACAAATCATCCCACATTTTCGGTGTAGGGTTTCCTGAACAAAATAAATAGGAAGCAGAACTTGACAGGTTGAATTTCTTGTTTGTGGTCCAGCTGATGGAATACCATACGCACTCTGGGGAGAGTACCAACGCATGGTTTTGTTTGGTTCAGACATGGGCCTGAATTGCCAATGAAAATACAAAAGAAATTAATTGGATAGATCTTTATTGGTAAAGGAACGCCTAAAATATCTAGGTACAGTTAAAAAACCTTAAATTACAAATGATTTTTCTTACTCTACAGTATACATTGTGATAATACTATAACGAATTTAAATAATTATGTAAATGAGGCAATTATTGACACTAATTATCTAATTCTAACGGATATATTGTAACAATGAAGAATTAACATATCAGGTAATAAAAATAAAATTTTAATATTTCTGAAAATGACGATACTAATGATAGCATTAAATTTAATGGATAGTGGGTAGAAAAATTCAGATATTAAAAAAAATTATTTGTGTGTACAAGTCGAGATTGTGGAGAAGTATTTCTTAATGAAACATGTTGTGGAATCTTGGACCTCTAAAAAATTATTTATCCACAATCACCTTATAATTGAAGTTTCATCCACATATATGAACTGTATAAAGTGTCACTTTATTCACTAGTGGAATAATGGAATTACTCTATGCCACTAGTCGAATGAAGAAAATACTCTATTCCATTATTTATCATTACTATTAATATTTATATTAAATGAAAAATAGGTAGTCGTCATTCAACACCTCCCGACATTATTGTACGTGACAGCCGCTGTCAGAGCAAAGACAACTTTTTTGATCGAAAATTTCGGCGTTTCTGACTCTGAATGAATGTGACTTTTAATAAAACCTTGTATTGCATGCGTATTTTAGATACATTTTATTCGCTTAAGAATATTAAATGCTCGATTTTTGCTCAATAAATAACTACAATTGTAGTCCCTCAATTTATTCTTCCTATTCAAAAAATATTTCGATTTCTAGTTTCATCTGTGAGAACATCATGCTGGAAATATAAAGGAGTTAACTTGTTCGATTGATGATTTATTTATTTTGTGGAAACTCATGTTGAAATATTTATTAATTTTTTATTTTTTTTCCTCGGATGCTGACCCTTCGCCAGCTTCACCTAAGCCTCTTGGGCTTTTTGTGTTTTTTTTTGTGTTAGTTTTACAGCACCCACTAGTCCCCTGTACCAGTCTATACAGGTTCTTCGCCGGTTGACAGCCCCATTTTGTTCAAGCGTTTCCTCATTAGGCTGTGACCAGTAAGAAGGCCTGTTATTGTTCTAACTTGATTCCTGCTCAACTTGAGTAGTTCTTCAATTTTGTGCTTTGACGGTCCTCTAATGAATGTTTTCCCGTGGTGCATGAGAGGGGCCTCATTCCACCTCTCCTTTTGTTTTCGCTTGACCCAGTCCCGAATGCATCCTCGAATTTGGGATTTGTTAATCCTGAGTGCTGGTTCTGGGCCAATGTCTGGAGTTGATGAGCCCACTCTGGCTAGCTCATCAGCTTTTTCATTGCCCTCGAGTCGACAGTGTCCTGGAACCCACATCAAAGTTAATTTGTTGTGTTCTGTGAGAACTCTAAGTTCCTCTCGGCATTCCCATACCAGTCTTAATGTCACATTCGGATTCATGAGGGATGAGGGCCTTCAGTGACGCCTGACTGTCTGTGCATGTTTTGATCCGTGCATTGTGGTTATCCCTCATATTGATTTCTCTCAAGGATTGCAAGATGGCGTACATCTCTGCTTGGAATACGGAGGTATTTGTTCCTAGTGAGACGCTTATTTGGGAGTTTCTTCCCTCCCTGAATTTTCCAGCACCAGTTTCTTCCCTGGTTTTGGATCCGTACGTGTACCAGATCATCTCTCCAGGTTTGTCGCTGATGTTGTCATTTGTCCATTCCCTTCGATCTTGTATAATAACCTCGAAGTTAATGTTGAAAAAGTACCTGGGAGTCATGTGGTCTGTTGGTTTCATTTCGAGAGTGTTGATTCCCACTATCTCCTTTATCTTATTGTGATACAATTCAAGAAATAGAAGCTACCCAAAACACCAAAACTACGTCACTTTCACTCGACACGCGTTTCGCCAACAAAATTAGTATTCTCAAGAGATATACGCTTACTACAGTAGTAAGTAAGCATAAGCGTATAGTTCCTGTGAATGCCAACCTTGTTAGCGAAACGCGCGTCGAGTGAAAATGACGTAGCTTTGGTGTTGCGGATAGCTTCTATTTCTTGAATCAGGATCAGAACAATTAAATTTATGAACACACGACCATTGTATTTCATGTTTAGAACTGACGAAAAAATCATTGTAAGTTTTAAAAGAATTGGAGAAATTTTAATTATTATTGGTATTGCGTTTAGTATGTAAAGTAATTGTTAGGTTTATTGATTGAAGACCATAATAGGATAGAGAGAAATATTTGTCCAATGAATTTGATTGATTTAATCTATAGTTTGAACATTTGTTAACATATCTGTAATATGAGCTATTGATTAAATGTATTGGAAAACCATTATTACAGGCAATTTGTTTAATGATGATGTTTAGTTGAAAAATTCGAATCATTAAGAGGGATCGTAAACAGACGGTGGATGTTAGAATGAAAAAGTATTATATTATCAGTTTTCCATATCTTGATAATTTTAGGGGGTCTGATTTGTAGATCATTGTAATTGTGATGTTGTATGATCGATGATTACTTTGATCCATGGGACAGACATTTCTGTCAGCTCCAATCATGACGTTTCACATGACAAAAAATGTCAAACTTCAAGTCATAACCTATTGATTATTTACACCTGCAACATTTGTGTGCCCATACTAGTTGAGGATATTTGTCGTAATAACGTAAGTTTAAGAATAATAATTATTATGTTGATTTTCCACCACATATTAGTAGGTTAAATATTTTAATATTGGTATACTTCGTTGGATTGTGACATTTCACGTTTCTGTTGATTTTATAACCAACACTCTTTGTGCTGGAAATTAAGGATTGGTTCTCCGAAACATGTTTTGGTAATGTAAGTCTTCCGATTACATTTACATTGTGCTGATGTAAGTCCACCGATTACCATGTACATTTACAATAAAGATTATATTTGGTGGACTCGAAGTGTGAATTTTTTCACCTACCCAGTTCCTGTTGTATCTTACCTACACTGAAAGTTTTGGGTCGTTTTCGTTAGATAAACTGGCATCATTCAAGGAATGACAGTAACAATAGAAAACCAAAGTTACTAACAAGGCTCACAGAACTGTGCTTCTAGGATTTGGCCAGCAAGCAATAACATCTTTTCATAGGAAATTTTTTTTGGCTTTTTTTCTATATACATATGTATTTAACGAATGTGATTCGTTATGGTCGCAAAATGCGAAAAATGTAAAAGGTGCGCTAGGATCAGGCATCCTAGCACACCAAATCACCTATAACACATACAAGCGAACTGTTTGGCCAGCAAACAATAACATCTTTTCATAGGAATTTTTTTTGGCTTTTTTTCTATATACATATGTATTTACCGAATGTGGCTCGTTATGGTCGCAAAATGCGAAAAATGTAAAAGGTGTGCTGGGATCAGGCATCCTAGCACACAAAACCACTTATAACACATACAAGCGAACTGTTTGGCCAGCAAACAATAACATCTTTTCATAGGAATTTTTTTTGGCTTTTTTTCTATATACATATGTATTTAACGAATGTGACTCGTTATGGTCGCAAAATGCGAAAAATGTAAAAGGTGCGCTAGGCAGGCATCCTAGCACACAAAATCACCTATAACACATACAAGCGAACTGTTTTGGCCAGCAAACTATAACATCTTTTCATAGGAAATTTTTTTGGCTTTTTTTCTATATACATATGTATTTAACGAATGTGACTCGTTATGGTCGCAAAATGCGAAAAATGTAAAAGGTGTGCTAGGATCAGGCATCCTAGCACATAATTCCGCCAAAAAAAAAACTTCCGAAAGTTCTAGAATTTTTTCAATAAATTTCCCGTATTCTACGCCATCATTTGAATAGTCATTTGGTGGCTTGGGGGGGTTGCAGCTCCAAAGCCTCCCCCCCAGGCTGCGCAAATGAAAGCCACGCTGGATATTGAACTACATCTGATAGATATTGTGAAAAAACTCTAACTGAAAAAAAAATCTGAAAGTGAAAATTCGCATTTTCATTCAGACAGTTGATTTTTTTATAATTCTCCCTAGATTTCATTGAAAATTCATTAAATAAATTACATAGGGAGAATGTTATTAAAAAAAAATCACTTACTGAAATCGTTCATTTCATTGAAGCAAGATTCGCTTCTTTCGCATTTAATCCCCAATACATTTTGGTTGACAAAAATCTATTTCGCTTTGCCAAGCTCATCAGGGAGATTGATAAAGTTGGAAAACAGGCTCTTCAGAAGCAATTATACACGTCAAGGAAATTGATGGAAATATTTCTTCTGCGGTGACAGTTTGAAAGTTATTATTTGACATAGACCTGCTTTAGCCGGGGAAGTAGTTGTTTTCTGTTAGATATTACAAATTATATTCCTCTTTTCCACAAAAAATATTAATATGTATTTCAGTGTTTTCAAGATGTATTAAAAATTAATATATTTAGTTGCAATTCTACTTCTTTTGAAAGTTTTCTTAGTAGATTGAGATCAATCTAGTGGTTTCATTTCTAACACCGACCATAAAATCATGGTTAATTCTTATAATCACACTCCTTCATCATATAAATCACCTCAGATCCAGTTCTGATACAATCTTTCAAGCCGTCCCGTGAAAAATCCCGATAAATCACTAAATCAAACGCTTATATATCTTGTTTCAAACTTAAATCTATTCCATCTAATAAAAATCACCATTACTCTTTCCCTCCCCGCTTGACATTGAAAAGTCTTTATGTAATGACTGTTAACCTTAACGAAATCACAGCCGCCCATACCAAGAACCAACAAAAACCCATATAATTAGTGTCCTCTACACGCTTGGGCTGCTTTCCACCACACCTATTGGGACACTACAGAAAACTACAAGTTGTACCTTCTCTTAAATGCGTATTACAGTCGGTCAGGTAAAGAAACTGCTTGACTGGAACAAGACGAAGATTGGGATTTTGTTGTTCCACTAGAACAGGTATGAGGTATGGCCCAGGTAAGATCTTGTGTTCTTCCATGGGTGTTCTTCGAGGGGGCAGCGGCAGCTGAGCCCCCCTGGGACTGCTTACAAGAATATTTTTTACTAACTGTGGTTTGTTGATTTAAGCGACTGGACGCAGCGGTTTATTCCTTATGGGGACATAGGTATACAATCATCTCAACCAAAAATTAATGATTTATCATGAGAGTTAGCATGGTAAAGGATGATCTGTAAGCAATTGGCCTGATTTCTAGGTAGATTAAAACTTTTTCATGCTGAAAAATGGGCAACGATGGGGATCGAAAGTTATTTATTGTGGACAATATATCTCCTTGCTTAACAACCAATCAGTGGATTTCAAATTTTATTAAAAAATATCACTCACAGAAATCGTTCATTTCATTGAAGCAAGATTCGCTTCTCTCCCATTCAATCCTCAATACATTTTGTTCGACGAAAATCTATTTCGCTTTGCCAAGCTCATCTTGGAAAGCAGGCTCTTCAGATGCAATTATCCATCAGGGATGGAAATATTTTTTCTGCGGTAACACTTTGAAAGTTATTTTTTGACATAAACCTGTCATGGGCATTGCCTTTTGATTTTTATTCAAAAATGTGAATAGTATATTCATGAAATCTCTCGCTATTTTCCATCGCTCAAGATCTTTGTTTGTCTTTCAGCCGCAGATGATTCCACAGCAGATTTTATGAATATCCTATTCATATTTTCGAACAAAAATCAATAAATAATGCCACTTTTTTACAACGGAACAAAACACTATTGAAAATAGGAGTTCGTCTCTAGAACCGACGGTCTATGCTGAAAAAAAAAAAAATAAATGCCCAAAGTGGCGTAAATGATCACTATCAGGGCAAGTATTATTATTTATATTTTACAGCGATTATTGCTACTTAAGTGCGGTCAATTACTTCTATCGTTATACAGGATCTTTAATAAAATAGAAACGAAACAGAAATATATATTAATAATTAAATTAGGTTAAAATATTTATAAAATTTGAAAACTGCTGATTCTTCTTCTTAACACAAAAATTACACTTCTCAACACAATCTACACATCTTTAAATACACAACAAGAACATGAAAACGGCATTACAAGCGGATGCTTTGCCTATTAAGAGGTGAAAAAAATACTTGAGGCTATTTATAGATAGTTTTATAATTTTTAGGATATTCCTAGAATTCTCATTTTTGACATTTTTATATTTTTTAAGTTCCTAGACAAACACTGGCTGACGGTCAATTACTGGCGTTTTACCCTACTGTCATTGAAATTAAAATTCATTCATTTTCAAAGGAAAATATCTAATAATATACCTTGTTTAGATCAATGAAGAGAATTCATGTATTAAACACATTCCTAAAATAAAAATCAAAATGTAAAGCCCATGACAGGTTTATGTCAAAAAATAACTTTTAAAGTGTTACCGCAGAAGAAATATTTCCATCATTTCCATCCTTGATGTGTATATTTGCTTCTGAAGAGCCTGCTTTCCAATACTTCCAATCTCCCTGATGAGCTTGGCAAACCGAAATAGATTTTCGTCTACAAAAATGTATTGGGGATTAAATGCGAGAGAAGCGAACCTTGCTTTAATGAAATGAACGATTTCTGTGAGTGACATTTTTTAATTACATTCTCCCTATCTGATTTATTTAATGAATATCCAATGACAACTAGAGGTAATTCAAAAAATCAACTATATGAATGAAAATTCAGTTAGAGTCTTTTCACAATATCTATCAGATGTAGTTCAATGCCCAGCGTGGCTTTAGCCGGGGAAGTACTTGTTTTCTGTTAGATATTTTTCACTCTTCATGAAGAATTTTTTCCCCTTTCAACAAGGATATAATATGTTCCGTTTGAAATAATTATTAACCTACCAATACGATTGGACAAACCCCCATGATATACAGTGCTAGTCTAAAGTCCGCCCCCCCCTACTAATTTTTGAACCACCTGGTATATCGCAACGAAATTTGGATCAAATAGGAGATAACAGCATCAAAGTTGGTGTTGTTGGATTCCTTATAATCGTCCCTAACCGATTGAAGATGGCGCCCAGCTGCCATTTTGAAACTTTTAGGTGGAATTTTTTCATGAAATAGTAGGTTTTTATATCCTATTTGAGTCTTTCAAATTTCGTTGCGATATACCAGGAGGTTCAAAAATTAGTAGGGGGGGAACGGACTTTAGACTAGCACTGTATACAGTTAAAACACAGTTGTTACTCTTGAGGCTTGAACTCAATAAAGTGTATGCACGTTGAATAGGTATTCAAATTTCCAAGAGATATAGAATCAGATACCATGCTCTCAGTTCACAAAATGATTCTGAGGAAGAAACTGAATTTTCCCAAAAACTGATAAGGTGACGTTTTCTTCAAGACCATTACTTTGAGATGTAATCAATTCTAATATAATTTGTGTATAATATGACGTCATCGTCGTCATATATTGAAAAAAACTTTTAGTTTATGTGTGCTAAGATTGATTTTCAAGGTACTAAGGTACTGTCCAGCGCGGCTTCAGTCTAGGAAGTTGTTGTTTTCGGTTTGATACTACATTACATTACAGCACGTACGTAGAATCAAACTTCCTCTAGAGGCCTGTTCTTGTTTGAAATCGATAAGATGAACCATTTTTGAGTTATCGACTCTTTTACCCTAAAAAGCGTCCCAAATGTGCTCCCGCTCGTGGCCTCTTGATTACTGTTTCCTTCTGAAAAAGCAGCTAAACCCGCCTATGCTTGGCCCAGGTACCATTTAAAGAGCACATATACTTTCGATGTTTTTTGTGACATGGTCTGTCATCGCGACTCTGGATATGAAGGTGGGTTGGTTGGGCTTTGTATTTTTTGTTTGTAGCCTAATTGCTTGATAGGATTACCTGTATGACAAGTTGAGTCTATTGAACGATTAAAAGCGTGATGTATACTTTCAAATGTCGGTTCGATCCGAGACTTTCGTCGTGAACGTTTGCAAATCGAAAAATATTTTCAGCATTGGTTCGAAATTCCTGAGATGAAAACTGGAGAATACAAGGAGCGCCATCTCTAGGATCCATTAGTAAAAAGATTTTCATAATTTTGGCCTCCAACATATATATGTTTATAAGTTTAATAAAGAACTGAACAATTGCCTGAAATTAAAACAAAAACAACATTATCATATTAGTTTATTTATGGATGCCTAAACATTATTTTACAAAATTAAAAACAAATTTTTAGTATCTAGTGATATCCACTCATATCATACTCGTAGCACAAACGTACATACAATTACTAAGAAACACCCATATTATTTATCATTAGTTTTTTAATGAATTAACCAATAGTATCAAAACCTATTGAAGTCTCTTGTAAGAAACTTCCTTATTAGTCTAGAACCTTATTCTATTCATGAGTATTTGGATGTATCAATCATTTATCTTGTATAAATTGTGTTGACATTGTTTCGTTTCGTGTTTTCTGTCTCATTTCCTGTAATTGATGAAACATTATCCGAAATATAAATTATTATTATTACTTATTATTGTGTTACGGCAATTATTCCAGGAGCAGAGTAATGCTTTCCAATACATGAAACGATTTTGTCCGGAGATATGCTTGTGAAATTTAGTACCCCACCTCAATGATAAAACTTTTAAACAATTTCAAAGGCAATTTCGAGTTTTATGGATCGGCTCCAGATAACGAAAATAAAATACTCGCTCATGTTTTACGAGAATCAATCATATATACGGTTTCCAGTCCATCACGAACAAAGAAGTCTTTCGAGGATATGGATACATAAAACGGCATATACAAAAATTAAAATTTTTATGCTGTTCGTAGTGGTGCATTAGATTTATTACGATTGCATCTTGTATGTTTCTCGGAATAAAAGCAATTTCGAACCGAATTGGACGCCAATTCTATAGATTATAGATATGGGGTGGGGTGAAAGAAAAAAAAGGAGCACTTAAAAAAAAAATGAATTTTCCCACACTAAACTTTCCCAAAACCATTCGTATTAAGTTAAAAGCGTATGTGACAGAAATTGGAACTATAATCGCTTACTAGATAAGGTCTCGTTTTGAGGAACAGGTATTTTTATCGGAGGCAAGTACATAAGAAACCATATTATTAGCGATATATATATATATTTTTTTAATTGCATTAAAATTTTGTCAAAAGACAATGAAATCATTTTAGATTAATACATAACATCAGCAATATCAGCAACATTCCACACTTTTGATTATTATACAATATATCATTTGGAGTAACACTTGAACCGGCTTTTTCAATATATTCTAATGGTTCTTTACCGAATCTTTCCATTTCATTATTTGAAAACTATCTGACAGTGACAGTTGTCACTATCTGACAGTTGTCACGAAAAGAAACTCAAAATTGAGTAAATAACGTAATAGTTAGAGTATCCATCGGCAATTATTTCACTCTCTCAAAACTTTCTCTATGGCTTCATTAGACCTAGTCTGCCACCGTTTTCCTCTGATATTTTGATAAACTATTTTTTTTCTAACAATACATGATGTCAAGAAGTCA
Source organism: Chrysolina haemoptera (assembly GCA_958298965.1). Classification (NCBI taxonomy): domain Eukaryota; kingdom Metazoa; phylum Arthropoda; class Insecta; order Coleoptera; family Chrysomelidae; genus Chrysolina; species Chrysolina haemoptera. The sequence goes on from OY282600.1 coordinate 3,615,536, forward strand.
TGTGCCGAGTTTCAAAGTGCTACGATTCATTCTTCACTTCTGGCTTACATTTGTCTGTGGTTACTGTACTATAACCATATCACAAAAAAAACTTGTTAGGCTTAAAAACAGTTAAACTAAAGGTAATGAACCTATTTTTTGCACAACAACTGAAAACGCATTCACCCGTTGTTTATGGCGATCTTCAAAAGGTAAAGCAATAACCTTCGCGCAAGCATGCTGAAACCTCCAAGAATTCTGCCATAAATAATAGAATAATGGCGTAGGATTTAAAAATAACGACATTCGAACTCATAATTGGCCGAAAGCCCATCATAATAAAACAATTTGGTTCCTAAAAGTATAATTAAACATCAAAAAGCTGTCCGAAATGACTGCCAAAATTACTTTCTGCATTCGCTGTTGAAAGTCGCGGAAAAAAGAAGAAGATGAATGATGGAACGGAGTAAGAATAGATACTGGTGTAACTCAGTTAACTTAGGGTTGCTGAAAAGGAAGTTTTATTTTAAAATTACAAGAGATTGAGTTTCCTAGATAGTATGAAAAGGTATATTGTTGTGAATGTTAAAAGTTTCATCATATGAACTCAATAACTACATAGTCTCTACAAACTGGGACTCAGGGATTATATAAACGCAACTCCAGGAAACTATCAAAGTGTTATTTAAACAGCCAGATCAATACATTCATTGAAGAAAATTTGAATCATAAACTTTTCCAAAATAGTTTAGTGTTGCAGTTATTGCAAAAAAATTAGTTCAACGGATGAAAATGATAATCCTGCAATTTTACTTCTTAGATCTAAATCTGTTTATCGAACTCTATAGAAAGCGTAGATCGCAGGTCAATAACCAAGGAGTACAGCTTGACAAGCAAATAACATGGCACAAGCACCTCAACCTGGCTGTCCAGCAGGCCGTGGCAGCGGTAAAACTCACCAACCCCCTGATAGTCGGCGGGTCACATTTAAGTTTGTCGTGCAGGTCATTCGTCCTGCAGAATGAGGTACTCCGTGTCATCAAAAATAGTGATAGATACATTAGTTTGGATGTGCTGCGCGACCTTACGTGCGTCGACTCTTACCTTACCTTACCAGGCTCAGGGTGTATGATAATGAGCACCGTAAATGACCACGTGAGGTTAGTGCGTTCTGGTTAGATTCTATAATCCTATAATCCTTTTCCCTTCGGTCCTGGGGAGGAACTTGGCTACCGGATTAAGATTAACGCAGGTCAGCGGATGAACTCGGCGATGCCCATGTAAAGGATTAATGCATATTTTTCGATTATAATTTTTCAAACAAAACAGTAAATAACTAACTACATTAGGTTTTATATTACGTTACTGTTATGAATTATCTCAAACCTCCTTTTAAACTGTTTATACAGGGTGAACTACCAACACTTAACGAAAATTCATTGGGGTACTAGTCTATCATGTGGAAACACCACTGAAAAATTACAGAAAAATTCGAGTTCCTTAATACAATTAGTAACTGTGCACTGAGCTTCGCTTATTTTCCAATCTGTAGCAACCATACAGTCGCTAGCACTTTGTAGATTTTTCATGATATCAAGTGCCATGGCAGTGTTTAGTATTGTTTACAAAAACGTTTTTCATTAGAAATATATCTGTTCTATCATCCTCACTGGTATGTTGTTTTAATTGGCGGAACACAAACACCTCCGAATCCAATATAAACTGCAATCATTTTAATAGCGAACGTGAAAACAGCATTCGAAAATTATTATTACTATTATTATTATAACATTATTATTCTCAAATTCTCGTCCGTCCTTGATATGTGTGCAAATATCAGATTATTCGGATGATCCGAATTAGGTGCAAATAGAATTTTAAGTTCACATCATCATCATCATTATTATTACTCTAAGTGAAAGAGCGTTTTTTCAGAAAATACGCCTTTATGGATGAACTTAAGAAGTAAAACCTTACGTGAATAACCAAAAAGTTGAAGTCGTTTTCGAGATCCAAAAATTCACATAATTATTATTATTAGCTAAATCGTGTTATAAAAAAAAGTTTATATGGATGAACTTAAAACGCAAAACTTGATCTGAATACAAAATTTGATCCAAATAATTAGAGCCGTTTCCGAGCTAATTAAATTCACATTATTATTATTACTAATAAAATCGTGTTTTCCAAAAAATTGTCTATATAGATGAACTTAAAAAGCAAAATTTTATCCGAATCGGTTGAGCCGTTTCCTGATGGAAATATATATTTTTATATAATCATACAGGGTGTTTACGAAGTTGGAGCGATTAAGAAAATGTGTTGTCATTTGAAGTATTTTCGTTTTTGAAGTAGTCAAAAATTTTCGAAATTTTTATGAAGTTTTATGAAATCGCTTTCATCTCCTACAACCCACTTCATTAATTCGTCAAACTTCGCAACCGCACCAATGAAAGAAGTATCTTTATTTTGCCACTCCGCTTAGTTCGATCTACGATCTCTGCCTCTATATCCACGATGTCTTTGGTTCCACGCGAATTAACAACTACTGCCTGTCAGGTTCAGTGCATTACTCATCGTGTTTACTTACCGAGACATTCATTCCGATGTATTCTGTTAACCAATCGTTCAAAAGGCCATAAATAATTTGGATCTAATGTGATTTGTGCCCTATAGAACATTGCGTCCGCGTATACGGAAAGTTTGTGCAACACCAATAGTATTCACTTGAATTTTCATGTGAAGTGTTGTTTTCTTCAAAAGTCATTTATTTTGCAACCTCCTTTGGTTGTCGTGTTAATAAAACTTCATTTCAAATAATCAGCTTCAGTTTGATCAACGAATAAGAACAGAGAGACACTTATTCTGCATTTCCACGTTCGTTTGTCCAGGGGCGGCGCTCTCCCACGCTCATAAATGGTAATTTTTTTGTTCAGATTTACAAATTTCTTCTGATTCAAATAAGTTACCTCAGAAGCTACAAATCATTACAAAATAGCCCGAAATTCTGAAGGCCCTATATTCAAGCAACAGAAGATAAAGTGAATACTTGTAATAATCACGGTAGGCCTTTCGCACGCTGTGGACGAAATGAGATAACACGTCCATGAATAAACAATATAATTGGGGAGAATCGAAGTCGTAAATTTGCTCATATCCATAATATTTCAAATACAATCGAGTCTTTTGGGTTTTATAGCGTGATAAAAATGAAATTAACCTTTAATCAATTCAAAAGTTCTCAGTACTCTTGAATATCCATTAGGAACCTGAAACCTCGTTCGTTCTCATTTACAATATTAACGAAGTACCAAAACATTTCGACGACAAAACGGCATATCAAAGCGCCGACATGAGTTTCGGATGCATTTTTAAAACTGCAGAGACTGTCGCAGTATTTTTTTTCTTCTGGTTTTATGACTCAGTCGCAATGGGCATCGATTTCTGAAAGACAGAGTGGATGATTCACTAACGACTTCAACATGTCCTTTTTGATGATAGTGACAGATGCAATCTTTGCATCGATAGAAGAATCCAAAAGAAAATATGGAATTTTAACCAAACTGATGAACGATCGGGTGTTGTAGTGGATTGTAGCTTCTCAGGGTACTTACTTAATATAGGGAGTGAACCATTTGACAGCAAGCCACCTCTTTAAAACTGTTATTTATTATCCGATTCAAAAGTTTTATTTTCAATAAGATAGAGCATCAATAGTTCTAGTTCAGTGTCAAAAAGTCGAAATGAAAATAAAAATTCAAGGCCAACGTCGAATTTTTTTCAAGGTTAAAAGTCCAAAAAACATACTAGCGACTTTTTTAGATAGGATTTGACGGCGCCACTGGATTCACGACATTCTTAAGTGATTTATAGTAGTAGTAGTAGTAGTAGTTTATTTTGAAATAGATAAAATCTAATTTACAAACATTCAAATAATCATTAAAGATATACTTAATTTTATAAAGGTAATATTAAAACTATTAAAGTTATAAAAATATAAATAACATTAAAAAGTATTACATTACAAATCATCTAAAAATGCCACTAGACTCCTCTTAAAATTAACAACATTATTGGAATTTTTCAGATATATGGGCAGTTTGTTGAAAATTTTTTGTGAGTTTGAGTTTTTGAGTTTGTGAAAATTACGTGGGAATGTGTCTATAAATGAAAAAGTTATAAGGAAATGAAATTTGAAAATTATGTCAATAAATCAACCGACCTCTTCAATTTCAGAACTTTCATCAAAATTCTGACTACGCCAATGGAATCAGAATACTTTGAAATACATTTGGTCAGAATTTCATCAGAATCTGCTCATAAATAAAAAAATTGTAAAATAATAAAATTTGAAATTAGTGGAATTTTAGAAAAATTTTATTTTATTATTTTACAATTTTTTTATTTATGAACAGATTTTGATGGAATTCTGACCAAATATATTTTGAAATATTTTGAATCCAGTGGTGTTGTCAGACTTTTCATGAAAGTTCTGAAATTAAAGTGGTGGGTTGATTTATTGACAAAATTTTCAAATTTTATACCCATATAACTTTTTATTGATGGACGCATTCCTACGCAATTTTCACATAAACCACTTGAAAATGCCGTGAAGCCAGTGGCGTCGCAAATTCTATTTAAAAAAATCGCTAGTATGTTTTTGGGATTTTTGACCTTGAAAAAAATTCGAAGTAGGCCTTGAAATTTTCATTTTTATTTCGAATTTATGGCACTCAATTAGAACTATTAAATCTATTGAAAAAAAAAATTCTGAATCGGATAATAAATCCAACAGTTTTAGAGAGGTTACCCGCTTTCAAATGGGTCACTCTGTAGAATAGTATATTCTGTAACAAGGTTAGAATGAAAATTCCATTCAAGTGGGAAGTTCAAATTTATGTTTTTTGACTAGTTAACTTCATTTATCAATATGAGCGATCGTTGGGGACAAATGTCAAATTGAAATCATAGCTGAGACACGATGTTTCTTTATTTCAAATTGATATATTGTCGTCCTGAATATAATTCGTGGTATGATTAATAACCTATAATTTTTTGGACTATCAATTCACTGGCAATCCCAATGCAGCTTTGGGATTGCAATTCATTAATATTCCAAAAAATTATCGGTAATAATCACACTACTTATTACATTACCCCTGAAAACAAGCTCAGTATGATTTGCATGAGATAGTTATGGTGCAGTTTTTTCCACAATTCAGCAAGTTGTTCATGTAGGCTATAAAAAAACAGAGGCCTTAGGACTGTATTGGAATCATGAAAATCTTTAATCGTATCCTCTATAGAAACAGAAATATATAGTTTGCTTACTTTCTACCATTCAATCGACATGTTGTCTTTGAATACTGAAATCGGCAATCCAGACTTGCGAAAATCGGTCGACAATGGCAGTATACTTCATATTTTTTCGACGTGAAAACACAACTACATGTCATATTATTATGTATGCATCTCCTTTTTCAAAAATTATCACGCACCCATTAGATTACGCCCGCCCTATCATTTTAATCAAATTTGGCTGAGTTAACTGTCCCGTCGTGGAAAGTAGGGTATCATTCTGATACCTTATAAATTTGCGTAACATATCTGACTTGTCAAAATGAGCAATTAAGCTTGCAACTTCTGTCAAATAGGGTAATTTTTAACTCCAGAATTATCCAGATTTATTCGGTTTTCGAAACGTCAGACTATTTTTTCACTTATTCAAGCATGAATTTATGCGCGGAAACGAAGTTCCCAAATATACCTACACGATAAATTTTGGAAATCTTGGATTAGGTACCTGTCATTCAGCTTTATTTAAAAAAGGAAAAGTGGAAGAAAACATGCGATTCATGAATCCAATTTTCATTTTGTGGTTTCTAGGGTTTCTATAATAATCATGATAATAATAATTGTGTCGGAGCTCCAGTGACAAGGGCCCCGACAGAGACATTCTTTACGGAAAAGAGAACAAAAAAATAATTACATCTGTGGCACCCCCAGCAAGGTCACCACAAGGTCACCGATTTTTTATACATGGATGACCTAAAACTATATGCCTCTGTAGAGAAGGATCTACATCAGTCCTTAAGGGTGGTGACATTCTTGGTTCTCTCCATCTACTCAGGGCAAATGATTCTCGGACCCAGTAATCAGTCACCCCATGGACGTGGGGAGTGGGGATGACAGGGCTCGACTGGGATAATCCTAACGGATAGAAAACAATATTAATAATAATAATGCATGGTCTGCCAGAATGGTATCCTAAACACTCTGGTCTATCATAGTCGCGTGATGGGTATAGATGTCCCGGACACTAGATGCTGAGCGTGCCGTGGGGCGCCTGAGACCGTAATGCATTTGCTGTCTTTTTTTGTGAAATTAATAGTTGAAAAGTAGTTATGCAGAAGATATCTCTCCTTCTTCCTACTTTTACTTGATGTGCAGATGTTCTATGAAGATCAGAGAATTTTTTCATGGGAACAAAATAATTATGAAAAACTCTCTTGCATCTTCCGAAAAACAAATAAATGGTGAAAACACTTTACCGTTCAACCTGTGGGAGACATCATTAATTCTGTGTTTATCGTGGAATCAAATTGCTCTCTACTCTCTACGGTGTTTTTTTACTTGTAATATGTAAAACAGATCTGTCAAGACAGAGGTGTATACAATGATGACGTTCCACAATATGTATGCACTGTGTGGAACAAGAATAAATAAATAATTTAACGCATAGTATATTGCTACCGGAAAACGATTGTTCATGCGTTTGTGCCTCCAAAACAACCAACAAAGCAATGACGAAAGAACTGCTATTCTCCTATTTTATTTATATCAATTATTGTGTAACAAGATCTCGTTTATGTTGAAAAGGGGACGTTGTCCATGATTTTTTTGTAATATCTAACAGAAAACAACTACTTCCCCCGCTAAAGCCACGCAGGATATTGAACTATATCTGATAGATATTGTCAAAAGACTCTAACTGTAAATGGAAAATCTGAAAGTGGAAATTAGCATTTTCATTCCGATAGTTGATTTTTTAACTATATTGTCCTTTTCAGCCGGACTTTCCCAGACCAAACCTTCTCAAAAAGGAATTGTTTCGTCTAAAAACACGTAAAAAAACACGATGAAAAACAGAGATTTCCAATAATTTACAAATTGGGAAAAACTAGCCAAAGGTAAGCGAAGGTATACTTGTTGAATCGGAATAAACACACATATAATATACAAATGGGATAATTCCCCATAACACTAAGAAAATTGCCCAGATCATTCGGGATATTTATGAAAGCACATCGACCTAGAATAATTCTCATTATCAAGCTATCCCTTAATTTTTTGGTTCCTGCTGCTCAGCCTCACCAGTCAGACATATTTGAAGTTGTCTTGTCCAATATTTTTTACCAGCAATTTGCACAAATTAGAACTAGCAACACGAATCGCTTAAAATTCACTTTCAGAGTTACCAAAATTAACAATGTCCTTATCACCTAAATTTGTTGTCTAGATTCACAAGGTATAAAAATAGTATAATGATATAATGTAAAATACAAATGAAATTTGAAATAACACTACCAACCTAACCTAACCTAACCTAACCTAACCTAACATTTCCTGCTCATAGAAGAGAACATAAGCAGTTCGGCTCATGGGGATTTAGATGAAATTGGGGTTACACGTGAATCATTATATTCATGCCAGGTGCTCGTATATGGATGTCTACAGTAGGCTATGTAGTGTCCGCTATAGGTCGTGCCCAATACCTCTAAAGGAACCAAGCATTGTGATAGTCTAAGTTGGCCTGTTCTTCGAGGTATTGGGAGAAAAAGATCCCAGAACGGATCGAAAGTGACTGAACAGTGACCACAAAAGTACATTTTAATGTAGATTTTAACTGGCCAACTACAATTTTGGAATTGTCCGTCCTTAAGTATCTTGACCATGACTCTAGAGCCTTCTCACTGTCACTTGATTTCTCATCTATCTCTGTCATGATGTGTTTCGTTTTCTCCGTTGCTCTGTTGATGTCTAAAAGTAGACCCTCTAAAAGGAATCGTAAAAACTCCTGAGCATCTTCCTGGGCATAACCGATGAAACGAGGAGCGAATTTTTGGATTTGAATTTTTAAGGAGACTATATTCACAACTCTGACGAGTCTTCTGACCAAAGTTCCTTGATCACCTCGGCAAATGCTTTTATTAAAGCTCCTTCCCTAGATATGCCAGTGTTTATATCACTTTTGACAATATCTTCTGCCTGATGGCAGGCCCGCATTAAAGACCCTTGGCGCCCTGGGCTGAATGATAGGCAGCGCGCCCCCCCCCCCAATATGTTTGTACTAATATTAAAGTTTTTAAGTTTGGCAGTTTCCCAGTTTTGGTTCGGGAGGGTTTTCATATCCCTTAACCCAAAAGAGAGTCATTCCATTATCCACCACCTATTGACTGGAAACCGGCAGTTGGAAATCCGACACGTTGAACGTGTATTTATTGGTAAGATAACTCAACGTCGACTGCTGGAGTGGGTGATGGTGGTTGGTCGTGTCGTGGCGGTATAGTGTGGTTGTCTAAGAGCGGGGAGGGGGACGCGTCGCGCCGGCACCACACACCAGGCAGTGGCTGCGGACGCGGACTAAGGCTCGTACACACAGCACGACAGCTGCGCCTGCCACCCGCGCCGCAGTTTCCAGCGCCCCCCAAGCTCGTGCGCCCCTGGACTGCAGCCCAGTCAGCCCGTTGACTAATGCGGCTTTGCCTGATGGTATTGAAGCTGTTTGTGCGTTTTCCGTTGCTATCGTCTTCGGAGTATTTTCTGATACGGTGGTTGTCCCTGTCACTGGATCGGTGTAGAAAGAAAGTCGACTTCAGACTGTTCATAAAGCAAGTGTTATCAATGTTTCCAAGTCCATTAAAATCGAGTGTTTTCACGGCGTTGTGTACCACTGTAACCTTGGAGGAGTTGCATTCATCAATAATATCTCCATCTGAGTGATTTCTTAAATTGAACTTCTTAAAAAAAAAATGTTCTAGATTATATTTTTACGAAAGCGTCCAAGGACCACATAGTTTTTTTTCAATATTTCCGACTTCAAACACGGGATTACTGACTTTAAAGTCGGAATTTTATTTTTCCGACTTTAAAGTCGGAGTTTTGGAGTTTCGACTCGATATTTCAGTTCTTTTGCTTCATGCAGTCACACATTGTTAATATTCTTCAGTGTGACGAAAGCTATTTTTGTTTACTGAGTATTAACAATCCGATTAAACGATATTCGTTTCGGACCGATGGTTCCCACTTCTTACTCCCTTATACACCTACGACGTAGGCTTATTATGGCAAATACCTATTTCATTTATTTGATACTCTCCGGCAAAAATTCTTGAACTCCGCTCCGCTGGTGTCTTTGCTACAGAGAAGTGAATTTTTGTTTTTTCCCGCGGGTGGCGCTGTAACTTCACTGTGAATATCTGCTCCATTTGTGAGAAAATATTAGTTTTACAGAGGATTATATATTATAATTCATTGGGCTCGGGCAGGACGACTCTAATGCTGTCCGATCTACCCTGACACTGACGAGAGGCAGGTGGTCTTCTTCAGCCAAATGAAGGATAATCACTGTTTGATTAGAATAAGCATTTGCAATTGGGTCTTCTTGAAAAAACGTTGCCCAAATATCTGTCAGATGTAGTTCAACGTCCGTCGTGGTATTAGCCAGAGAAGTTGTTGTTTTCCGTCAGATGTTTGCCTCATATTTTCCACATGGTGGAAATATTTGGAAAGAAGGGAATTTCGACATTTTCGATTTTACTATATCATTTATTTGATACTCTCCGGCAAAAAATTCTTGAACTCTGTTCACTACCTGGACTCTTTGCTACCTGGGAGTGCTTTTTGAATCTTCCCCGCGGGTGGCACTGCGACTGACTTTACTGTAAGTCGCTGCTTCATTTATGAGGAAATATAATCTTTACAGTGGATAATAATTCATTGGGCTGGGGCCGGACGACTCTAATGTTGTCCGACCTACGTCACTGATGAGAGGTAAGAACCTCGAAACGCATCTGCAGGTGGTCTTCCCCCATTACATTAAGCATTGCACAAATACCTGTTAGATGTAGTTCAATGTCCGTCGCGGTATTAAATAGGGAAGTAGTTGTTTTCATCAATAAATGTGTTTAAATTTGGAACAAAAAATAAATAAAAAAGTTATGTTCTTATCGTGGATTGAAATTTCATGTATTCGAAAAATTTCCGGCAATAATTCAAGCACTTGGGAGATTACAACTGAAAATTGCTATTATCTCGGAACTTTGGCTATTTAGGTATAGGAACATGATATATAAATTCGAAGGGAATTTAGTCATCTTTCAGGATATTTCATAATATACAGCATGTTCCATTTAAAAAAACGCACTTTCAACCCTTTTCGTATCTAGCAGTAAGATCATGAATTTTGAACGACCCTGTATAACGCAGAACAAACTTCTCTATACAGAATCAATGTACATGATCTTGATGAACTGAACACAAAATTGCAACTTTCTTAGAATCCAAATACCGCAGAAATAAACATTCAATTCGAGCTATGTTTTGGTTAAAAAATATGGAAAATAACCAATATCTCAAAAACCGTTAGAGATAGGTATAGGAAAGTATGAAGCAGAAATAATCAGAAAGGAATGACAAGTTCAAAAATGCGGTAATATACAGGGTGACCCATTTGAAATAACAAAGATGCTGCTACTTTCTGGTATAAGCGGCAACGCTGCATTGCTGAAAATATTTTAGATCGGTAGACAAAGAGTAACTACTTGAGAAACCAAATTTTCGGAATGATCCTATTTCCCGTTCTCCGTAAACGTCTAAGGTACCATCGACTGTGTCCCACCCTGTATTTTTGCTATCGAATTGTAATACTTTTTTTACATTCAATTTACTTGTAATCAAACTCTTGTAATAAAAAATATTATTCTTTTATATGCAATAAATGTTGATTGATTGAAATACAATGAAAAAACACACATTTTGACATAAGAAAAAAATAATCTAACTAGGTAACAAGTAATTTTACACATGGCCAGATAATTTCCTTTGGGGTTATTTACGGCGATTTCACGAATCACGCTATATCCATTAATCACTCAACTTTTCCCGATCATTCCCCTTGCTATAAGTATTTTCTCACATTAAGTCCCACAATACAGCAATGTATAGAAATGTCTAGGAATATCGATTAAATCAACACCGATAATTTTGCATGGAAAATGTCGTTAAGACTTCATGTAAATATGTCACACCTTGTTATTATGTTATTTTGAAAAATATCAGCGAAAGCGATTAGTGTTGTGAAATATAATGGATGACATGCCGTGTACCAATATACCGTTTCGTGATGAATGGACTGGCGTTATAGCGCTTTGTAAGTGAATTTTTTTCGAGGGGCGAAAGCGTGTTATTGTTATTCGCGTAGGTAAGGGAGTGCCGGACTGCGAAAGGGTTGCTTGGATTATTTCAATCGATTTGGAATGTGCTAGGGGAAATCATTGCCATTTGACTGTTGCTATTTGATTGCTACAAGTATACTTATTCCATTTTTTTAAAAGAGAAAAGTCATTTTGAATCGACCTGTAACGTACAATGGTCATTGTGTTAGCTACTTAGTGTTGTATCAGTCTCAGTCTATTCAAAAAAGCAAAACCTAAAACAAAACGTAGCGACTTCGACTAAAGCCAGTGTCGGGGCTAACCCGACATCGGACCGGAACGTAATAATGTAGGGGATTACCTGATATCGAACCGGAACGTTGATATTTTACTGTCGTGGTTGTCCCGACAAAGGACCGCATATGATTAAATGTATGGAGTAGTTTAACCCCATTGTGGTCCAATTATATTTTCATAATCAAAGAAATGAAAAACAGTCCATTCAAATCATGCAGAGGAAAAAAACAGGGAAAAACCTAAAACAAACAAGTAGCGACTTCGACTAAAGCCAATGTCGGGGCTAACCCGACATCGAACAGGAAAGTAATACTGTAGGGGATTACCTGATATCGAACCGGAACGATGATATTTTACTGTCGGGGTTGTCCCGACAAAGGACCGCATAAGGTTAACTGTATGGGGTGGTTTAACCCTTTGCGGTCCAATTATATTTTCATAATCGAAGAAATGAAAAGCAGTCCATTCAAATCATGCAGAGGGAAAAAACAGGGAAAAACCTAAAACAAACAAGTAGCGACTTCGACTAAAGCCAATGTCGGGGCTAACCCGACATCGAACCGGAACGTAATACTGTAGGGGATTACCTGATATCGAACCGGAACGTTGATATTTTACTGTCGTGGTTGTCCCGACAAAGGATCGCATAAGATTAAATGTATGAGGTGGTTTAACCCCATTGCGGTCCAATTATATTTTCATAATCAAAGAAATGAAAAACAGTCCATTCAAATCATGCAGAGGAAAAAAACAGGGAAAAACCTAAAACAAACAAGTAGCGACTTCGACTAAAGCCAATGTCGGGGCTAACCCGACATCGAACAGGAAAGTAATACTGTAGGGGATTACCTGATATCGAACCGGAACGATGATATTTTACTGTCGTGGTTGTCCCGACAAAGGACCGCATATGATTAAATGTATGGAGTAGTTTAAACCCCATTGCGGTCCAATTATATTTTCATAATCAAAGAAATGAAAAACAGTCCATTCAAATCATGCAGAGGAAAAAAACAGGGAAAAACCTAAAACAAACAAGTAGCGACTTCGACTAAAGCCAATGTCGGGGCTAACCCGACATCGAACAGGAAAGTAATACTGTAGGGGATTACCTGATATCGAACCGGAACGATGATATTTTACTGTCGTGGTTGTCCCGACAAAGGACCGCATATGATTAAATGTATGGGGTGGTTTAACCCCATTGCGGTCCAATTATATTTTCATAATCAAAGAAATGAAAAACAGTCCATTCAAATCATGCAGAGGAAAAAAACAGGGAAAAACCTAAAACAAACAAGTAGCGACTTCGACTAAAGCCAATGTCGGGGCTAACCCGACATCGAACCGGAACGTAATACTGTAGGGGATTACCTGATATCGAACCGGAACGTTGATATTTTACTGTCGTGGTTGTCCCGACAAAGGACCGCATATGATTAAATGTATGGAGTAGTTTAACCCCATTGCGGTCCAATTATATTTTCATAATCAAAGAAATGAAAAACAGTCCATTCAAATCATGCAGAGGAAAAAACAGGGAAAAACCTAAAACAAACAAGTATCGACTTCGACTGAAGCCAATGTAGGGGCTAACCCGACATCGAACCGGAACGTAATACTGTAGGGGATTACCTGATATCGAACCGGAACGTTGATATTTTACTGTCGTGGTTGTCCCGACAAAGGACCGCATATGATTAAATGTATGGAGTAGTTTAACCCCATTGCGGTCCAATTATATTTTCATAATCAAAGAAATGAAAAACAGTCCATTCAAATCATGCAGAGGAAAAAACAGGGAAAAACCTAAAACAAACAAGTAGCGACTTCGACTAAAGCCAATGTCGGGGCTAACCCGACATCAGACCGGAACGTAATACTGTAGGGGATTACCTGTTATAGAACCGGAACGATGATATTTTACTGTCGGGGTTCTCCCGACAAAGGACTGCATAAGGTTAAATATATGGGGTATGGGGTCTATATTCGTCTATTTATGAAAATTCATAAGAAGTATGTCTCATCCGATAAACAGAACAGTGAAGGACGACCTCTCTTCGGCTCTTAAGGCTGGTTCAGACGCAGCCAGTAGTTTAGTAGAGTAAAGTAATTTAGTCAAGTGAGTGTTTTGTACACACGGGTCAAGTAGATAGTAGAGTTTACTTAATCAAGTCGAGTAAAAACAGCGTCTACATAAAGCCAGTATTTTAGACGAGTTACGAGCACAAAAGTTGAGTGTCGCGGCTGAAAATTAATCTTGAAATAGGTGAACATTGTGTATTTTCTGTTGATATTGAAAATAGTGTTATGAGTCGAAAAGTGCAATTGAAAAAAAAAACTTCTTCATCTAACTGTCTTTTAAAAGAACTGGGTTTAGAAGACCAATAAGAATATGTTCTTGCCCTCAGAATGTCAAAGGAATCATTACAAATAAATCATATTTTTCATTTTTGAATTTTCATGGAGAATGTTCCTCTTTTCGACAAGAATCATTTGATATTCTACTAAATAAAATAAAATTATCTATTCAAAAGAACGATTCTATAATGACGGATGCTATTCCAGCCAGAAAATAGTATAGAGTTTTATTTACTGAACTCGACCGTTTACTCGACTGCCAGTGAGCTCGACTGAACCAAACGTGTTCAAATTGGTCAGGTCACTAAATTACTCGACCACTTGACTAAACTATTGGCTGCGTCTGAACTTTGCTATAGACTATAAGTGATACCAAAGCTCCACAGCAAAAACAATATCGAATCTCCCAGCAATTTGACCGTACTATGAAAGGTTAATGCGGGCAAGTTAGATCCAGCGAAATAGCTCGACAACAGGATAAAAAAAGGAATGGAGAAGGTATATCGTTGCAACAATGTTGTGAGATCGCCCACTCTTGATTCAAACCCCGATTTAAGTAAGGTTCAATTACGATGCAAGAGTACATTGGCCATTAGGAAGCGCAAAGGTCAAGGATTCGAATTTGCATTCAACTTTAAATTAGTACCGCTTTATTAACTTTTTCGAACGGACTGGTTGGCAATAGCGAGACCTTCCATGGTACGGTTTGTAATGCGGTTGTCTGATATGATTTAATGCATCCGAATTTTGCAATTACCAATGGAAAATATAAAATATGAAACAATTCACATGCTGTTTTTTTTTCAATTGTATATAATTGATTTGGCCAAGTTTAAAGAGTGTTTTTGGCAGGTCAAGAACAGAAAAGTTATTTAAAATATGTAGCGGAGAAAAACACGAAACAGGCTTCCGTGAAAATTACAATTGAAATTACTGAAACTTGTGAGTAACCAGCAGAGGCGGATTCAGGTCCTCTGACGCCCTAGGCTACCAAAATTTTGCCACCCTTTTGAACTCTAAATAAGTTTATAAAACGTTTTAATAATGCACATAGATAATTTTTAAGTGTGCTTTGCTTTATTAATTTCTGTATTTGTTAAACGTGAAAAAAGTAGGATAAAAAATAATAACGAAAAAAATTGTATTTTTCTAATTATCATTTCGAAAACATACAAATATATATATTTGCACTTATGAAAATCCACGTCTCGATTTTTTGGTAGCGAATTCATTTATCACGTCTTCGTAATCTAGGGATTTTGACAACTGTGATTCTATACTGAGTACGGCGAGATCATTGAGTCTGTCTTCTGTCAATCTTGAACGCAAATAGTTTTTGACACGTCGTAACCAAGAAACGCTGCGTTCTCCCGAGCAATTTGTTATCGGAACACAAACACACATGCGTAGTACGATGTCGACGATTTTTCGGTAATTAAGGAGCAGTGTGCACCGAAATGAACACATTCATCAGCAAAGCTTTCTTCTAGATCAAACGAGTATATATTCTGTAAACTGACTGCTTTAACTCGGGTTTCAGTTGGGTTTAATATAGATAAGTTGGTCAGGAAGGCAATTTTATCGTGAAATTTCTGATAAGCATTGCGTCGCTTTTCAAACTCAAAATTTTGTCTACTACATTAAACTTGAGTAGTTTGATTCTGTTACGAGAGGTAATAGGAATTGGCCTTATTTGTAGATAAAAGGGACACCTAAAAGTTACAGTACAACGACGTTGCTGAGTATACCCATCACGAGTCTAGAAGCCAACTTATCGTAAGCCGGTTCATCCATACTAGAGATTCGTCACACGTGTGGGTAAATAACGTGAATTCCTTGGCGCATGGCAAAATTTTTACTTTATATAATTTTCCTTCGGTGTTGGTATATTTAAAAATTTCCAAACAAATCCTTTCCTGCAAAATCTGCCGCTCTCTAGATTTTGCCGCCCTAGGCTGTAGCCTACTTAGCCTAGTGGAAAATCCGCCTCTGGTAACCAGTGTTATTATCGAGAAGTATCGATAGTATCCTCAAATATTCAACGTTAGTTAAAAAAAAGATTGTATCGTTTTAGTTTTGATTTGAAAAACTGAAATTCATAGTGCTGCATTGCTGCACTATGAATGTGAAGTTCAACATCCAATGTATGATCTCAGATTTGTTGAGCCTGAAACGAAAAGGTCTAAAATACTTCGATCTATACGTGTTACAGTTTGGAGAAAAAAAAATAGGACACGATGCGTAGAGTTTTGAAAATTTGTTTATAACGATCCCTTTGTCCAGCACCAGCTGATTTACCTCATAAATTTTCATTCGGAGGTCTTTATATGAATGAACAGTTTTTTCCCATGCAAGTATTTCATATGTACGTCAAAGAAGGAGGGATAACAGGACTGAATCTTTGAGCAAACACGGCTTGTCTAGCTGATTCAATAGAAAAACGTGAAAAATTAGTAAAATTACATTAATCAAAAATCACTGTTTCTATCAACGACTTCTACCGACAATCACCAGCTGTATATGATAATTGCTTTACAAGGATTCTGCTATTTTGATTGAAATACTTCGCCAGTGAGTATAATTGTTGATCAAGATTATGCCATACATAAATCGAAACAGGTTGTTCACGCACACATATAGTAAAGAAGAATGGACCAAGGATAGATTCCTGATATATCCTAGCGCACCTTTTACATTTATCGCATTTTGCGACCATAACGAGACACATTCGTTAAATACATAGGTGTATGGAAAGAAAGCTAAGAAAATTTCCTACAAGAGGATGTTATTGTTTGCTGGACTAACAGTTCGCTTGTAGGTGTTATAGGTGGTTTGGTGTGCTAGGATGCGGATCCTAGCGCACCTTTTACATTTATCGCATTTTGCGTCCATAACGAGACACATTCGTTAAATACATAGGTATATGGAAAGAAAGCTAAGAAAATGTCCTACAAGAGGATGTTATTGTTTGCTGGCCTAACAGATCGCTTGTAGGTGTTATAGGTGGTTTTGTGTGCTAGGATGCCAGATTCGTGCGATACAATTTTTGTTGCAAATTTATCTTTGTTTTAAGGTACACCGTTTAACCGAACATATTCAAATCATACATTTTCGAAATCAGCATAAAATTTTGAGTATATTGGTGGTAATTTCGAGTGAATCTGATGACTTTGGATTTTTGGCCATTTTTAAGGTATATAACCATTTGATGTTTTTTCGGCTGAAAATTCATTTCGTGCCGATCGACTCGAAAATCACAGCATATACTAACTTCGGCATGCTGAATCGATTGGCGTTTGCAGAATTGCTCTATCTCGATTCTGTCGTCGGATGAAAATGTTATCAAGAGGTTGCAGGAGCCATTTTCCCGTCAAAAATTTTTCTAATTTTTTTATGTGTCATATTCGTTAAACTCAATCTTTCTTCTATACACCGACCAAATTTGAAATCGATTGCCAGTCAAACATAGATTTGGTAGGCGTTTTTACGAACGAAAGCTCTGGTAACTGATAAATTGTATCAGCCCCCCCCAAACTGAAATCCTAGCTGCGCCACTGTGAGTCACCAGTTTGAAAAGAGTAAGTGTATAATGTAGGTACGTTTTCTCCTGAAACCTAAGCTTTTTTTATTGACTGATCATTTGTCCTGCCTCCCATTCTGCTAACGTTTTTTCCTCAGTCCATATTTTCTTCAATAATATCAGTATAGTTTTTAACTCATAACCTACCTACCTACTTCATGAACTCGATGTTAAACATGATAATAATTCCTCCTATCAACTTAAGAATTCATTACGTTTTTCTTTATTTCGCAGACTTCGTTCCCCTCTAAGTTCCACACTGTACAACCGATATAATTCCAATATTGATACAATCGAGCCTCTTAATAATCCTTCCAGGCCGCAGAGTGCAAGTTTCCGGTACTCTTTCATACAATGTTTGACTTCCGAAGTCCCAATTTGAGTTAAGTTCCTTCTCGGAAGGTTTTAATAAAGGCCCCCGAAAGTTCTGCGAACTTTAAACTGTTAAATTTTCTATTAAATAAGTTTCTGCGACGAATTTTCTCGATAAAAGTACAGTTGACTTTGCGCTCATTTATTTTTGTTTCTGCGATTTCTCCTAGGCACTTAACTGAGTTGCGAAATTGAAATGTTTGAGTTGCAACACTATTGAAATCGGCATCAGGCGATCTGGAATATGGAGAGTTGGAATTGAATTTTATGATATGTTGTTCAAATTTGTCGGTTGCGTTCGGGGAAAAGTGAAAGTAAATGGATTGTAATTCATTTTCCTACGAGCGTTCGGAAAAGTAACTTTTCCGCACGATTTTTGTATTGTTCAAAATGAGGATATTTAGGACTAACTAAATGATCTATGTAACTATTCTGTTACTCAATTTCGTTAAGAGATTGGATATGCTGGGAGAAATATAACCATAGGGTGAGCCACAATAGGCCATTGGCCGCAGTGGAGAGCCTGATGTATGGGCTCACTCACATTTAAACCTAACCTAACCTAACCTAACTATTCTGTCTTATTAGTCATTTTGTAGCATTATTATAAAAACTTGTTTATTAAAAACCTTGTTTTTTCGTAAATAAGATGGACAAAAACACTCGTAGGAAAAATATTGTACCTAACTCTTACGGAAAACATTTTTGCCCGAAAAGTACTACTTTCCGCACTTGTTAGGTAAATAACTATTCCAGAACGAATTGACAATTGTCACTTTGAACTGGCAATTGTCACTTGGAACGAGCAATTGTCACTTTGAACTGACAATTGTCACTTCGAATTGGCAATTGTCACTTTGAACTGGCAATTGTCACTGGCAGTGAATGTGTCTTTTGAGTAACAATTTAAAGTTCAAAGTAACAATTGCCAGTTCAAAGTGGCAATTGTCACTTTGAAATGGCAATTGTCAGTTTAAACTTGATTTTTCCGGTCTTTTTTTTTGGTATTTGCCTTCTAAACTATGCTGTTTAGCGAAAATCCGGAAAAACTACGTGAAAGAACATTAAATTTCCTTTGAAACTCATTGGTCAAAAGTTTTTTTCGATGAAATAATAACCAAGATACAGGCGGTCAAAAAAAGGTAAAATTTCCCAAAATATGAGAAAATGCAGAAAAACGCAGTTTTGGGCTTATAAAACAGTTACAATTTACACGAAGAATTTAAAATAAATTATTTACAAATCACTACACAGTCTCTTAGCAGAAAGAGGGTAATCGTCGTTGCTCTCGACTGCCTCCTCCTCGCGAGCACACACCTGATCAAAGAGGCTCGGCTCATCATCGTTTTCTTCATCGGTATCTTCATCGTTCAATTCAGCCTCTGGAGAGTTCTCGCAGTCATTTCCAGCGCAGCTCTTGCACATGTTTGTGCACAAGAGGCCTGCTTTTTTGCAAGAACATCTTCCTGCACTGCATCCAGTTGCACCCTTGCATCTGATAGATGACAAGATGTCATATGGAACAGCATCCATTCTCATGGTTGTAGGTACGACTCCTGAAAAAAAAACGAAAAGAAAATCGTTATTAATATTCTCTTGATGAAAAATGTGGAATGTTGATACAATCGTCGAACCCCGTAGAGATAGCAATTTTCGCTGCATCCCCCCATTCCCTCACCAAGTTTGAACTTGGAGATAGGCTCTGTACGAGTGGAACTTGGCAGAATCGCTTGTAGGAGGCAGTCTTGCCAATTGAACTTTTGGCTTTACCACCACAGTTTGGAACATGCGAGTTGTCCACTCCAACTGTCCCTCCATACAGCGTAACCAGGAACTTTTCCCCGGCATTAGAAACTTGATGTGGCGTCGCATCAGGTCCCGGAAAATGCTGACTGTATCGGATAGCCACTGGTGTTTTCCGTGTACTTGCAGGGCCTTCTTCTTTCCAATTCCGAATAGAGCTGAGGTGGTATCGCATCCAGTCATCGCATGCAGGAAAAGGATGTCCTTGCAATTGAATTTGAAGGAATGCGATGAATATAGGACGCTTTGTATGTTACCTCTTCCACTCTTCTGGAAAAATATGTTCTTTTTGGAAGAACCCAATGCCGTCAGCAAAACCAGGAGATCAACATCGTCACCGCTGATGGTGAGGCTATCGTTGCTCGTGGCTTGGGTGATGGCAGTCCCGACTATCAAGACGTCAGCGTTTTCTTCGACCTGCTTTACGTGAATGCCATTGGCTTCCATTTTCGGCAAGGCGATGAAATGTTACTTATTAGTATCATTTGCAAGAAATTTTGCCTGTGGAATTGTACTGCTGGTTGTAGACTTATTGAAGGCGAATTTGGTAGATGAATGGGGCAAAAAGCGTCTATACCTTTCAGCTGCTTTGTTGGTCTGGTAGTTGAGGTGTAAGGGGTATGCGTCGAAAACTACGATAGCATTGCTGCCAAAATGTCGTATTTATACCTATTTATTCATTAGGCCATAATGGAAAAGTGATTTAAGGGTAATACCTGCTTACTTTTAGACACTCCAAGAATTCAGGTATGCAAATTACTGTATCAAGGCAGTTATGAGGATGTTAATTACCGAGGGTAAGAGGTTGTTGATGCCCGAGGTTGATTAATAACATCCGTAAGTCACGTGAGAGATATTTAATTTTATTTCTGACTACATGAAATACGATTTTGATCAAATACAGCTTTTGGATATTGGATATTGGATAAAGGTTTAGATCAAGTAGGAGTTTGCATAATATGTGTAATAATACATAGGTATGTGTAAACCTTCTTTTGAACTCCTGTATCTTGGTTATTAATTCGTCAAAAATACTTTCTACCAATGAGTTTTGAAGGAAATTTAATGATCTTTTACATGGCTATTCCCGATTTTTGATAAACCACATAGTTTAGAAGATATGTACAAAAAAACGAAAAAAGTCCGGAAAAATCACGTTTCCCCCTCACCCCTGTAAAGGGCACAGAGTCCTCGTGTTCAAAAACTAAGCAAAAACACACCCTCTACCATCCCTTAACAATCCCTCAAATTTTCGATAACTTCGGAATTGAGTCCAGCACACCCCGAATTATTTTATAAGGCTTCTGGATTATTACAAGGGTTATAGATAAATTCGCACAATACACAAACAAATTCCTCATCGTTGGTGCCTGATTACACAGCGATTTAATTATGAGTTCACCGTTTGCGAAATGACTCACACGCGCACAATTAAAACATAGAAACAGTGAAGCTGAACATTTAACGAAATATCAAGGCTAGAAAGGACATTGCTCCGCACACCGCACTCGTATGAATCACTTCCTTTTGGATTCTCTTCATCGCCATGTCGTTGTAAATCCCTGACCTACACCAATATCAAATTTCTCTCGGCAGTTTCTCTTAGCACTTTACGATCGGGCTCTGCGACAGAAATAAATTCGATTTCAGGTGTTTTGAACTCTCTAAGGCCACCGGAGCTATTTGAGGCAGAGGCCGGAAAATAAAAGAGTCTCGGTTCGATGTTGTCTTCACTAGCGATGTGTATTCGTGTATTTCGATGCTATTAGAAAATTGCCAGTGAGGTATTGGTTCCTCTGATTATTTCTTTCGTCTGTTGAATTTCAGTCATCAACCAATCACACTTTTGTTTCCCGTTTGAGAAGACCAATCAACACGCTCTATTTATGAGCGACTATTTGCATGGTGTTTTGAACTCTCTGAGGCCACCGGAGCTATTTGAGGTGGAGGCCGGAAAATAAAAGAGTCTCGGTTCGATGTTGTTTTCACTAGCGATGTGTATTCGTGTATTTCGATGCTATTAGAAAATTGCCAGTGAGGTATTGGTTCCTCTGATTATTTCTTTCGTCTGTTGAATTTCAGTCATCGACCAATCACACTTTTGTTTCCCGTTTGAGAAGACCAATCAACACGCTCTATTTATGAGCGACTATTTGTATGGTGTTTTGAACTCTCTAAGGCCATCAGAGCTATTTGAAGTGGTGGCCGGAAAATAAAAGAGTGTCGGTTCGATGTTGTTTCCACTAGCGATGTGTATTCGTGTATTTCGATGCTATTGGAAAATTGCTAGTGTAGCATAGGGTTCCTCTGATTATTTCTTTCGTCTGTTGAATTTCAGTCATCGACCAATCACACTTTTGTTTCCCGTTTGAGAAGACCAATCAACACGCTCTATTTATGAGCGACTATTTGCATGGTGTTTTGAACTCGCTTAGGCCACCGGAGCTACTTGGGGCGGAGGCCGGAAAATACAAGAGTCTCGGTTCGACGTTGTTTTCACTAGCGATGTGTATTCGTGTATTTCGATGCTATTGAAAAATTGCTAGTGTAGCATAGGGTTCCTCTGATTATTTCTTTCTTGTGTTGAATTTTAGTCATCAACCAACCACACTTTTGTTTCCCGTTTGAGAAGACCAATCAACACGCTCTATTTATGAGCGACTATTTGTATGGTGTTTTGAACTCTCTAAGGCCACCGGAGCTATTTGAGGTGGAGGCCCGAAAACAAAAGAGTGTCGGTTCGATGTTGTTTTCACTAGCGATGTGTATTCGTGTATTTCGATGCTATTGGAAAATTGCCACTGGAATATGGAGTTCCTCCGATTATTTCTTTCTTCTGTTGAATTTCAGTCATCAACCAATCGCACTTTTGTTTCCCGTTTGAGAAGACCAATCAACACGCTCTATTTATGAGCGACTATTTGCATGGTGTTTTGAACTCTCTTAAGGCCAACGGAGCTATTTGAGGTGGAGGCCGGAAAACAAAAGAGTGTCGGTTCGATGTTATTTTCACTAGCGATGTGTATTCGTGTATTTCGATGCTATTGGAAAATTTTCACTGGAGTATGGAAGAAGAAAAAGACTAAAGAGTAAAAAATGAATTGACAATTCAATTACTCAAATGTAAAAAAACCGTGGGGTGCTTGACAAAGTTCTCTTGAGCTCCTCTTGAGCACCCACGCGTTTTTACATTTGAGTAATTGAATTGTCAATAATTTTTAACATTTTAGTCCATGTTGAAAGTAAAGCGTGTTCTTTAGTTTCAGACCGTGGAAGGTTTCAATCCAAAAATACCATGTCAAGAAATAAACAAACATATATACCTTCTCAATAAAACTCCTTTACTTTCTGTCTCTCTCACTCAGTTATCATTAATAACTCGACAATTTGTTGGAGAGTTCTTTCTAGATTTCCTTTTTTTCCCAACGTAAAAGTCATTATAATCCGAAATTGTTGGACACTCTGTACGATAGATGTGTCGGCCTCTCTGAATTGCCAATTAACGTGTAGATATTATTTCAATCAACACCACTTTAATGAAGCTATTGAATCGAAATGAACGATCTGCTATCGAATTAGGCGTAATGATATTTCGAAATTTGGCACATTTATCAAGAAAGCGGTGGTACCTCGGCAATAAAGGCGAACCATCTATCATATAATTAAGTGCAATTAGAATTATACGGTTTTTCAGCCACACCTGCCTTATTCAAGGTGTGTTTTCTTCATCTATATCTACGAACGGAGTGGCTTACAAAAGTCCAAGGTTACAAGGAAGTACTCAAAATCTAATTTATATACACTTTATGCATCTCAGATCCATTAAAAGTCACGGAAAAAAGTTATTACATTTATAAATTTTATTTGTTGGGTATTCCGGATATCATTTCTCTTGCTCGACGAGAACTAGTGGATACTGTCTTATACATGGTGAATCAAAACTATTATATTAGTGTACAAACAAATAATCAGAAAAAGTTCTAATGTAGCAGATACAAGTTAATAATCTAATTCCGAGAGTTCCACCATCTGCCGACGACGTCGTTTTGTTGTTTACAACTCGTCATGACAGCTTTATGGAACCCCCAAAATCAAAACGAAATCACTCTGAATTAATACCTTACGGCAAAGACAATGATAATGAAAAATAACTTGTGACATCTACAGTCACTATTTGAAACTCAATTTGAAACGAACCAAGGAATCCAAAATTGTATTTTGTGTTTTTGACATGTTTGATGATTTATATTTTCTTTGTGAATGTTTTAAATGAAGAACGATTTATCAAGTAATAAGGTTTGATTTTTTAATTTGTAGCGGATTCTATATCTGAATATACTTATTCTCTAATGGTCTGAACTGATGTCGATGGAATTTTACTAAATTGGAATGAACGTGTCAAAGTTGAGAGTTCGCAAAATAAATCAACAATGGGCGCAACGCTTGCTTGTTGCATGATTCTAATAACATTAATTAGCAGTAGGTAAAATATAGTACAATATTTGTGTCGTACATATTACGATAATCGATGAGTTATCAAACTCGTCCTAAATGTTCCATCTCATATCGTAATATGAATCTTTACGACACTTATATCGTAAATATCTATTACGCATAGGTAATTTTTTTATGCACTCGAGCGAAAAGTATCACTTTACGCACTGTCGTAGGAAAATACTATAACAAGTAACTGACTCGAAAAATTAAGAAAATATATTTTACAGATTCATATAAAACTCAGCAACAAAATCATTTTTGAGCCTCGCGAGTTTTCCTAAATATCGTATACTATCTCAACATCATCAGTTCAACGACCCGTTGGAGCGAACGAAATGATAAATCACATCACAAGCCTTCAAAATGCCCAAAAACTGCTAACACTATCTCGCATTTATACGGATCAAATTTTTTTTCCCGACAAGGCTGTCCATTCCATTTTCGCAATATTCAAATGATAATTCCTCTCTCGCACATCCCTGGGGCATTTCCGGTTAGTTGATGGATAGTCTGTTATTTTATCATGTATCTTGATTAAGAATGATGGACAGTCCGTTAAATTAAATATGAGTTTTTGTGGAAATATAGCACGTGTTGTTTCAGGGATTAGTTCACTTTGCGTTCTATTATTCTCCTATCGGATTTGATGGGAATCGGAAAATGCGAGCGGGAAAAACTGGAATTGATTGATTATGTTGGCGAATATGGCACAAAACGAAACCACCAGTTTGTTGGGATATACAGTGCCTTCAGACAGTTTTGGCATTATATGGGACAAACTTTTATTGATAATTTATTTTTACGATATAGGTTAAAGTAAGATAATCTCGTGATAAAGGCAATGTTGTAATAGTTCTTGAAATATTCTTGAGGACATTGCCTGTCTTCAAATGTACCTGCCCGATGTTCCCAGAGATGGCGGGACTAGTACTTCAGCAGGCTGACCTAATGACATGCTTGTATTCCGGGTTACAGCCTCACTCTGCAGAATAATCACCAGTGGCGCAGCGAATGTGTCTCGTTATGGTCGCAAAATGCGAAAAATGTAAAAGGTGCGCTAGGATCCGCCATCCTAACACATAAAACCGCAACGAAAAATACTTTCAAAAATTCTAGAATTTTTTCATTATTTTTTCCGTATTCTACGCCATCAATGCAACATGACAAAGTATTCGAAAAATGAAAAATGATAAATTAAAAAATCGGTCCAACTCAAAGTGCACACGTTCGTAAAAATGCCCAACAAATCTATGTGTGACTAGGAATGGATTCCAAATTTGGTCAACGTATAGATAAAATATTGAATTTAACGAATATAACATAGAAAAAAATTTTTGGCGGGAAAATGGCACCTGCAACCTCTAGATAACATTTTCATCCGACGACCGAGTCGAGATAGAGCAATTCTGCGAACGCCAATCGATTCAGCATGTCAAATTTAGAATATGCTGTGATTTTCGAGTCAATCGGCACAAAATGAATTTTCAGCCGAAAAAAACATCAAAGGGATACCTTAAAAATGTCCAAAAATTCAAAGTCATCAGATTCACTCGAAATTACCACCGATATACTCAAAATTTTATGCTGATTTCGAAAATGTATGATTTGAATATGTTCGGATACACGGTGTACCATAAAACAAAGATAAATGTGCAACAAAAATTGTATCGCACGAATCCAGCATCCTAGCACACAAAACCACTTCTAACACCTACAAGCGAACTGTTAGGCCAGCAAACAATAACATTCTCTTGTAGGAAGTTTTCTTAGCTTTCTTTTTATATACATATGTATTTAACGAATGTGTCTCCTTATGGTCGCAAAATACGATAAATATAAAAGGTGCGCTAGGATCCTATCCGTGCACATAAAACCGCAATTAAATACTTCCGAAAGTTCTGGAATGTTTTCAATATTTTTCCCGTATTCTACGCCATCATTTTAATAGTAATTTGGTGGCTTGGGGGGGCTGCAGCCCCAAAGCCCCCCCTGGCTGCGCCAATCAGAATCACATCGAACAGCAACAATTATCGATTTGAAATATTATGAGAGGAAAAGAAAAAGAGCCTGAATGGAAAAGAAAGTACAGCGAGATGGACGCAACCAATGCTCTCGACCACTCTACAAAAATATGATGATGGGACAGTATTATTCTAATATTAGTGTGCTGATTGGGTTGTTGCCCCTCCATATTATGGAAACAGTTTCGAGATATTTCTGATTGGTTGATTTGTCTACTGTGTCTTTGAAATGCCGCCTGTGTATAAATCTACGCTTACAAGAAACACACATATTTTCGAAGATATTCCGGACATCAAATACATCAAATAGCCTCAAAAAGAATATTTTCATGCTGTCTTGGATATATATTAAATAAATACAATCTTTATAATGGATTTTTTCAGCCTCTCTGAAAGCAAACCCGGAGATCTCTCAAGTATTGTTGGGTAAACATTCCTACAGGGTACGATCTTTCATTTTGTAAATAATATCATCTTCAGAACGTGAGGGCATTTCGAACATCACTGGGGACCGTATTCATCTGCTTTGTGAAGAATAATATCCCGACTTTACCGTGAATACGGGCAGCATCCTGTTTCCATTGAATTTCTCAAAGACGTGAAAAAGGGTATTTCTATCACTGAAAACTTACCTTATTAAAAAAAGAATAAATTAACTCTGGACTGCGAGGCGTGCAGTGGCGTAGACTATTCTGATTTGAATAAAGGGACTCAACGATAATTACAAGTGCATACCAATTCATAAAATGTAATAGTAAAATCGACATTGTTGATGTACCCTCCTCTCCAAATATTTCCACCATGTGGAAAACAAGAGGAAAAAATCTGACAGAAAACAACTACTTTCCTGGCTAATAACACGACGGACATTGAATTACATCTGACAGATATTTGTGCAACGTTCTTCCAAGAAGTTGCAATTGCTTATTGTAACTATACAGCAAATTATCCTTCATTTGGCTGAGGAAGACCACCTGCAAACGCGTTTCGTGATTCTTGCCGCTCGTCAGTGACAGGGTAGGCCGGACAACATTAGAGTCGTCCTGCCCCAGCCCAATGAATTATAATCTACTGTATAACCAATATTTCCTTACAAATGAAGCCAGTCGCAACCAATCGAAACCAACAAGCAATCCTCGTAGCGAAGACACCAAGAAGTGAACAGAGTTCGAGAATTCTTGCCGGAGAGTATCAAATAAATGAAATAGTAAAATCGAGAACGTCGAGGTACCCATTAATAATTTTGAAAAGGGACAGATTTTTTCATCTTCAAAGTCACAAGTTTGGGAGAAGTGATTTACAAAAATCAACTCATTATTCATCTATAACTTGTTGTGTTACTAGAGCTAGTCGTAAATATTGTGATTGTAAAAATATAAATGAAAATCACACCCCTTAAAATGGAATTTTTCGATATTATCGTTTATTTTTAATTTTTTCATTACAAAAGTGTGTTTTTTCAGTTTTTTAAACTGTATTTATTATTATTTTTCCCACAGGTATCATCCAGTCTGTCCCTCTCACCTCATGTCCTGAGTAGACGAAGTGATCCAAGAATGACGGCATTCTGCATTCGTCCGGCTAAGATTTATGCCGCATCACGGCAAGCAGACAATGCCTAAGGCTTTTATGGCTTGTATTTGCCTGAAGCTGGGGGATGACTCGTTCCAATAGATTCGGCACTTATCATCATCCACAATGGACTCAATAAATATCCACAGGAGCATAAGGCAATAGCGGTACTTCGTCTATGTCCCACACAGCAGACGACATCCAATGGACGTCCGTTTTACGTCCAGTTGAAGTCCAAACGTACATGGACGTTGAATGTACGTCCATTGTACAGGGTGTTCCTTAAAGACATGCTAATATTTGAGGGGGTGATTCTTTGACTTATTTTAAGGAAAAAACTTTCTATTAACGTATGTCCTAAAAGTCCTAACTTTTAAGATACAGGGTGATAAAGTTTTGAAAAAAAATCAGTTTTTTAATAATAACTGAGATAATATTGTAGTCGTTTTTATAAAATTTGGTACATGTCTTCTATGCATCAAGGTGCATTTTTTAATGCACAAACATTTTCATTTTCTCAACCAGTGGGGTCCGTACGGGTTTTGCATTGAATATTTTTGGAGAAAAAAATACTACGCCACTGCTTTCTCCAAAAAAAAAATACTTTTGAGATCCTCATTTATTTTTGAGCAAATTTAATCTCTTGAGTTTTCTTTGTCCGCCGCATGGTTTTCGCTTAAAAAAATAAAAATCGTTTTACTTCAGGATCAATTCCTCAAAAATCTGATGTGGTGTGGAAATGATTGTGCATCGACTTAAAGCAAATAAAGGGATCAGATTTGTTCCAAAATGAATGAGAATCAAAAAATATGGATTTCAGCTTGTACAAAAACGAATTTTATTTTATTTTATAAAAGTAAGTTTAAATGAACGGATCAAATTCATTAATTATTGACAATACTAACACTGATTATAAAAATTGTTGGAAATGGCCACCTTCACTTAGGCATGCTTCCGCCCGTCTACGCATGGAATTACGCACACGTTGAAATATTCCCGGCGTATTTCGAATAGTTTCACACGAGGCAACTATTCGCTCTCTTAAATCTTCTAAAGTATTAACGGGAGTTTTATACACTAGAGTTTTAAGGTGCCCCCATAAAAAGAAATCTAAACTGTTGAGATCAGAGGATCTTGCTGGCCATTGCTGAGGTCCTCCGCTTTCAGTCGATGCACAAACATTTCCACACATCAGATTTTTGAAGAATTGATCCTGAAATGAAACGATTTTTATTTTTTTAAGCGAAAACCATGCAGCGGACAAAGAAAACTCAGGAGATCAAATTTTTTCAGGAAAAAGCAGTGGCGTAGTATTTTTTTCTCCAAAATATTCAATTCAAAACCCGTACGGACGCCACTGGTTGAGAAAATGAAAATGTTTGTGCATTATAAAATACACCTTGATGCATAGAAGACATGTACCAAATTTTATAAAAACGTCTACAATATTATCTCAGTTATTATTAAAAAACTGATTTTTTTTCAAAACTTTATCACCCTGTATCTCAAAAGTTAGGACTTTTAGGACATACGTTTATAGAAAGTTTTTTCCTTAAAATAAGTCAAAGAATCACCCCCTCAAATATTAGCATGTCTTTAAGGAACACCCTGTATATCCAGAACATAGACGTTCGATGGATATACAATTTCGTACATCCACTGTATATCCAATTTCGTACATCCACTGTATATCCATTGGAAGTCCAATGGTAAACAGCCATAGGACGCAATGAATGTAGTTGAAGAAGAAGAAAATGTGAGGTTAGGTAATCTATATGCAGTGCTTTTTGGTGTCTTTGATTTGATGAGATGGACAAATGAAGTCTGACGGATAGTTTGATAATTTGGATTCATGGTGGACATTACAGTGGTTTGTGCAGTGGTAAAACTTTTATGATTTGGCGCTGATTTCAATTATAGGAAAGGTGCATATTTATTTCATTGTAACAACAGATTTTGTCACATTTACGTATAAACGTAATTACGCGGCAAAAATCTCTTTTGAAATTCAATATAAAATAGCTCGGTAGTTTGAATTGAAGTTTTTTCCAACATATGCTATCCGAGGGTTGTCTCCTACTATGGCTCTGAAAAAAATGTAAGTCCCCGATCCAACAACGGACGTTAAAATTCATAAGAATTCTCCAAGTTAATGATAGCCTTGAAAATAATTTTTTTCAGTGCCTACACCCTTTCAGTCCACGCCACTGGCAGCGTCGCCCGTCTAGGGCATTGCAATCGGGACAAGGCACAAAGGGATTTGTTTTGTTTTTTTATTTTCCTTATCTCTTCACCGAATCAGAAGGGCTTTTCAGGGAGAGCGCTTCATGTTTCAGAATATGATGTTGAAATATGTATAAGGAAAATAGTTTACGAGTACCGCTTCTTTTTTCTGTTTCAGATGAAAAGGAATGTAGTGCTGCGAATTTGAATGGAGCGCACCGAAACCTGAAGTATTCCATCTTGGTGCTTTTTTTCAGCGTTACAAAGGTTTCAATTTCGGAACTGGAGTTCGTTTTTTTGCTAGTCTGAGGACTGACTGTTCCACAAAAAGTTCCGTTCTGGCGTTTTAAAAATCTTTGATACGTTTTGAAGGCTGTTATTCAGAGGACGGAATTCAAAAGAAGGAAAAGCGTGAAAAGCTTGTAACAAAAGACGAAAATGTCAAAAGGAATTGATCTACTAGAAAAGTTTGGTATTATGAAGATACAATCCTGATAAATCAGGATATCCATCACCATTCCAAATAACGATTCATTTTCTATTGTAAAAAAACAGTATTCTTTGATTTCAAAGCAAATCAAATAAAATTCATTCTGTTTTTTAAAATTCAGTGTGGTCGATAAAAATATTCGTATCACAGAATTATAATATACAGGGTATTGCAAAATGAGCTCGATAAGTTTTGGAGTTGCTTGTTGAATAAACGGACACAGAAGTTAAGAAACACTAAAACATTTTATTTTCAACTTATTTACAACATGTTTACAACAGTGACCACTAACTGATTATATGTCTGGAACTGAAGACTGATCACTGATTGTTGGTAACGGATAACTGATTGCTGAATACTGATACCTGATAACTGTCAACGAAGAATTGTCACTAAACAGTAATCATATGCTAATGGATGACTCATGCAATATACAGTATCGGAAACTTTTCAGCTGGGGTATAGACAGAAATCTATGCGGGCAACAAGGAACGCAATGGTATGATAATACCACATAAGTAAGAGAGACGCACTACTGCGCGCCTCTCCTGTTACCTCGCCCGACGAATTAACAGCTCAGTTGATATCCCTTCCTCGAGCGAGTAGAGGAGAAATTGTAATGCTCTCTCAACATATAGCAAGCTATTCTTTTCGCTATACGCTTTACGCTATACCCAAGATGAAAACTTTCTGATACTGTATACCTAACCTTCTATCAGCCCCTCACTTGCAAGGTTCTTGGGGTCTAAGTTGCTTTTTGACCGAGAATACTTATCGGAGATTCGAGAATGTAGGTAGGTACACTACGGGTTTCAGCTATTAAATGGTTGAAAATGATACACATACCAAATTCGTTCATAACATTGCTTTTCAAGTATTTGTCAAATCATTATGGTGAAGCATTCACATATATAGGTCTCCAAAGTCCCACGTCACATACTACATTCAAAACAAACATGACTTCCTCCCACCTGAAAACATAGAACCAACCGGTATTGAACCTGCTCTGTGAAACTAAACAAAGTTAGGTACAACGTTGAGCTCTGTTTGAACCTAGGCTCTACAACTGGGCCTGAATTTTATCAATAAACTTATATGGAAAATTTCAAAGAATCGCCAATTGTATCCTTACCATACTCAACGAAATCAAGCCCTTCGGCCCTCTTCCTCAACGAGCAGACTTTCATTGATGAAGTCATAGAAACCAATCTGACGCAGCATCCCGATGCTAATTTTTCTCCAGTTCATTACAAGACAATTAAATTTCAATTTCTCATCAATATGCAACTCGAAGAACCTAGAGTCAGATTTACTTTCAATATTCTGTGTTCCTAGTACCAGGTTCCCAACTGAATATTTGAACTTCATCAGATTTGGTTTCCAGAAATTCAGAGACAGCTGGTTACAGTCCCACCATTCTCTAATTCTTCGAAGATCTTCGGTTAGAGTTCTATTCAAGAAATCTTCATTATGGTTATCCCACAAAAGCGTGGTGTCATCAGCAGAGAACGTATTATTTATACATAAAGTACTTGCACTGCACTGTTTGGAACCTTCGGTGTAGAAATGAATATACTGGAGTTTTCGCAACACCAAACCTCGACACGTGTTCCAAACACCAAGTGATCATCTTCAAGGGGGAAGATTAGTAGTATTTTAATCTTCTTTCTTGAAGGTGATTACCTGTTGATGGAAACACTTGTCTAGGTGTCAAAAATAGCGCTTTGGTGTTGGGATAAAACCGAAGTATATTCATATATAACAAGAATAGAACTGGACCTATTATCCTTGAGGTACACCACAAATAATATCTGCGGGATCACCGAAGCCAGTTGTAAGGATTGTCCTTGAATCCATAAAAGAATAGCTTCTGAAGCAGTACCTTGTAATTAGCGCAGTCAAATGCCTTGAAAGGGGCGTGAACCCGACCGCAATAACATGGATTCACGCCATGCTGTCCCAAAGACTAGCCAGAGTAACTCTTAGAAGTAGCTCCAGCGAGGACATACCCATAAGGGGCTGTCCGCAGGGATGAGTTTTGTCCCCTTTGCTTTGGTGCCTCGTGGTAGATGGCCTCCTAGTAAAAATAAAAGATCTGGGTTACTACACTCAGGCCTACACTGACAACATTGTCATTCTGGTCGATGACCGGGGGTCCGGCCTCGTGAGGGGCACGATACAAAGGGCTCTGAACGGGGTGGATGAATGGTGCCGTTCGGTGGGACTCAGTGTAAACCCTGAAAAGGCAGAACTGGTTCTCTTTACCAGGAAACGCAAACCAGGGGACCACCCAGATGTTCAACTCACTGGAAGGTCTCTACAATACAAAAGCTCAGTCAAGTACCTTGGAGTCATCCTTGACTCCAAGCTAAACTGGAACGAGTATATTGATCATAAAGTTCAGAAAGCCACAGCTGCTTTCTGGGCATGCAGAAGGTCATTTGGCAGTACGTGGCAGCCCCAAGATTCTATATTGGATCTACACAACTCTCATACGCCCAATGATTACGTACGGAGCCATCGTGTGGTGGCAAGGTGCAGCCTCCGGCAAGTCGAAAACCCAATTAGATATGGTACAAAGACTTGCCTGTCTTGCTATAACAAGTGCAATGAGGACGGCACCTGCCAGAGCGCTGGAGACGCTCGTAGGACTGCCCCCTTGTACCTCTTTATTGAACATGAGACACGTAAAGCCGCAGCTCGCCTAAGAAGTTCTAACCAATGGCGGAGCGAAGGAATGTATGGACATTCTCGATTATGGTATCAGACGGTAAGGGATTGTCCCCTTCTTGAAATGCCGGGTGACAGTTCGTTATCTGCCATACGAATCAGTAAAAGGCCGCAGACAGTCATTCCCAAAATGGAGGACTGGGAGCGGATCGGCACCGCCTGCTTCCCACCAAGGGGATCATCTGGTATACATATGGCTCCAGGATGGATAAGTCAGCCGGCGCCGGGGTATACGGGCAGTCTCCGAAAGCGGAACTCTGTTACACTCTAGGAATTTTTGCCACTGTATTTCAGACAGAAATGTTTGCCATACTCGCCTGTGTAAGAGAAAATCTCAACAGAGGCTACCGCGGCCAGCAAATCACGATATACACCGACAGCCAAGTGGCGATCAAGGCTCTCACATCATATAGAGTCACCTCGCTGCTGGTGACTGAATGCATCGATGATCTGCAAAGGCTATCTTCCTCCAATAAGGTCCCTGGTCATACCGGAGTACCTGGAAACGAACGGGCTGATTATTTGGCCAGACAAGGTGCGAAAAGCCCAACGATTGGACCAGAACCTATCCTAGGAGTTTCTAGATCATGGTGCGTCCCAACCATGAAGGAAATTCTGGAAATAAAATTCCAGGACACATGGAAAGATGCACCGGGCATGAGGCAATCGAAACTCCACATCGGAGGTCCTTCTACTAGGAGGACCAAGACTCTGCTCACACTGAGCAGAAAGGAAATCAGATCAGTGACAGGGCTCCTGACGGGGCACTGCCACCTCAACAGGCACCCAACATTTTAGGTTTCACGGATGATACCAAATGCAGGTGGTGCTTGGAGGATGAGGAGTCAAGCCACCCACATCCTCACGGAATGCCCGGCAATGGCAGCAACACGGGAAGCACACCTCGGGAGAATCGTACTGAACCCGGAGAGTGTGAGGGAGGTATCGGTTAGAAGGCTGGCCTCTTTCGCTTGCGAGATAGGCTACCTTCAAAACTGAACCATCTCCCAGCAGTGGTGGGTGCATAACGGGCCCGATTGAGAGGCCTACATACTTATGGCTCCGTCCGCCCACATACCTTATTCTATCTATCTATGCCTTGAAAAACTTCTGCCTAATTCTTCCTTTGCTGTCGTTCATGTCCATTGTAAGTTACTGAATTGCCATCTTCTTTTCCCAATATTACTTGGTCAATAATTACCATATATGGTAGGTGATATCAAGCTACATGAATATTTACTGAAAGTCACCTACCATCTATGGTAATGCACTTTTTTTCATAGCAGGATCCTCTAGTGCCCGCCACAAAGCGAGTGGAAACCCACTCCAAAAAAATGGCTCGTCAATTATCATTTCCTTCAGCCTCTGTCTCTTTCTGATATTCACGTGTTTCACCGACGGACGCGTCGTCCATCGACCACTTCGTTTAATATTTAATGGTTATGCGATTCACCTACGCCTGTCTTCATCGAACCGAAAAAAAGAAAACACTTTGTACATTTCCCACAGTCGTATAAGCTGTTCATTCCCCTAGTAATTAAATTCGAAAACGTTTCGAATGGCAACTTAACCGCATAGTTACTTCCTGGGCTATAACTCGCCAGTGGCGTACCAAAGGTATGTGATTATAGTAACAACGTGTGAAGTATTGATTGAAAGTTTGATTTTGTGGAGGAAATCCAGTTCTTGACATGATTTTTTGGGTTTATGACCTTCCACAATCTGAAAATGAAAAAAAAAAATTTAATCCGAAGAAATCTGTACAAGTGTAGAAGGGCAAATTAATTGATTTGCCCGATAAGTTACTGCGTTCACAAGACTGCTGTCTTGAAAGAAATTAATTTTTGTCAGTAACGTACCCTACACTGAATTTGCCTATCTGAAAAAATGAGATCGAATTAACAAAGAATACTTCTCTTTTTTTTTTTGAAAACTGTTGACGTTTCGGAGGCTATATCTGCCTCCGTTATCAAAACTTCTTGGAAAGACGCTGAAGAAACTGAATTTGAATTGCGATTTTGGTAATAAGACCTTTCTTTGTTAATTCGATCTCATTTTTTCAAATAGGCAAATTCAGTGTAGGGTACGTTACTGACAAAAATTAATTTCTTTCAAGACAGCAGTCTTGTGAACGCAGTAACTTATCGGGCAAATTAATTAATTTGCCCTTCTACACTTGTACAGATTTCTTTGAATTAAAAAAAAAATTTTCATTTTCAGATTGTGGAAGGTCATAAACCCAAAAAATCATGTCAAGAACGTGTGAAGTATTCACATATTCGAAATACTGTGATAGGATTCAAACTTTCATCTTCAACACTTCAACAGAAATGAAACAGATATAGTGAGTTTTCAGTTACTACAAATTGGCTCTGAAAATACCGCTTATACGAGGGGGAAACAACTAGTCATTTTTTGTACATCTAATAAAATAATGAACAAGTTTTAGGGGGCATTGAAACATAATTACCATTCAATTACGCGGATATGTTGTATGGACATAATTTAACTCTTATGTATAAAAATTAGACCAGAAAGTCATAAAATAATTCCCAAATACATACCGAATACAAACTAATTCAGCAATTCTGAATCGATTGGCGTTCGCAGAATTGGTCTATCTCTAACTGTTCTCGAGTTGGCCAGCTCTGAATCGGTTTTTAGATGTTTTTTTTGCCGCCAAAAATTTGTATGATGAGTTTTCGACATTATTGTTAAAAGATTCAGAATCAGCACGTCAAATTACTTTCGAGGACAAAAATTTGAAATTCAAAAATAAAAAATCTCAGAAAATTTTATTTTTCATCTTAAACACCTTTTTCCG
The DNA here is from genome assembly GCA_958298965.1 of Chrysolina haemoptera. NCBI lineage: Eukaryota > Metazoa > Arthropoda > Insecta > Coleoptera > Chrysomelidae > Chrysolina > Chrysolina haemoptera. The sequence continues at coordinate 3,651,720 of OY282600.1, forward strand.
CCTAAATCTTATATCTGAGCATATAAAGATCATACATTTTTGGAATGAGCATAAAATTTTACGCATACAGTGCGAATTTCAAGTCGATGTGACGACTTGGTATTTTTGATGATTTTTAGGGGTGAACCCCATGCAACTTTTTCGAGTAATTTTCAATTTCTTTCGATTGACTCGAAATTCACAATACATACTAATTCGACCATTCTGAATCGATTGGCGTTCGCAGAACTTGTCTATCTCTAACCGTTCTCGAGTTGGTCAGCTCTGAATCAGTTTTCAAATGGTTTTTCCGGCTAAATCTTATATCTGAACATAGAAAATCATACATTTTTGGAATGAACATGAAATTTTACGTACACAGTGCAAATTTCAAGTCGATGTGACAACTTGGTACTTTCAATGATTTTTAGGGGTGAACCCCTTGCAACTTTTTCGATTAATTTTTATTTTCTTTTTATTGACTCGAAAATAACAATACATACTAATTCGGCCATTTTGAATCGACTGGCGTTCGCAGATTTCGTCTATTTCTAACCGTTCTCGAGTTGGTTAGCTCTGAATTAGTTTTCAAATGTTTTTTTTGTCGCGAAAAATATTTCTGATGAGTTTTCGACATTTTCATTCAAAGATTCGGAATCAGCACGTCGAAATACGTTCGGGGATAAAAATTTGAAATTTGAAAAATTAAAATTTAAAAATTTCAAAAAAATATTTATCATGATATACTTGCCTTTTTTGCCCGTCGATTTTTTTCGTTCAAATTCCCAAAATATACTAATTCAGCAATTCTGAATCGATTGGCGTTAGCAGAATATGTCTATCTCTAAACGTTCTCGAGTTGGTGAGCTCTGAATCAGTTTTCAAATCGTTTTTTTGGCGCCAAAAATATTTCTGATAAGTTTTCGATATTTACGTTCGAAGATTCGGAATCAGCACGTCAAAATACGTTCGGAGACAAAAATTTGAAATTCGAAAAGAATTTCAAAAAATTATCATTCCGAAGTCAGCTCTGAATCAGTTTTCAAATATTTTTTTTTGCGCAAAAATAATTTCTGGCGAGTTTTGACATTTCGAATAATGAATTTAATTAAAATTAATATTGAATTAATGAAAATGTTATGATGTACATCTAATGAAAGAATAGTTTCCCCCTCGCTCTTATACTACCAAAAGGCAGAATAGACTCAATAACACGGGTGCTAACACAGATTAACAACTGTGCTGTGCTGTCTGGGAACGTACCGGAGATATTGAACCGATTGAAACGTCAAACTCATAGTAAAAATCCATAAAATGGAAATTGGCAATAAAAAGTAATCAATTTACATCATTGTCTAAAACTTTCAGGTAAAAGTTTATTTTCAGGTTTAGTCACATTGTATTCAATATTATCAATTTTTGAAACATTTCGTGCCGCCTCTGGTCCCACTGTAACATTTTCAGGTAGACAAATTAGTCCGAAAAACAGGATATCAGTCATGTACGCACCATCACCGGGCTACTACCTGCAAGGACTTCGCACGACCTTGATCGCAGCCAGAGTTCGCCACAGACCCACATTTGATAACAGCTGTGCCACTTGCATCTGTCGACGTCAATTTTTTCTGTCTAAAAACTTTAATTAGAAGATAGCGTACGGACAGAACGATCATCAGCTGTTTTCCAGTTATGAGGGTACTCGATTAATGAAATATACGCCGACGAGAAAAAAATCACCTGACTGAAGTGCATGTGTGAAGACATTCCAGTGTGGGAAGAGAGGGTGTGGGATATACGGGGTGTTTTGGTTTTATCGTTTCCAAGGATTCTTTGGTTGTGGTTTTAGCACAGAGATTCGATTAACCACCAGCCTTGTAAGGTGTGCTGTATGTATCAACGAAAAAATAGTGCAAGGGAGATATATTGATTCTAGGTTTTTACAAAATATGATATTCAATTTTCAGAAAGACTTTTTTATAGTAATGTTCAATGATATAAAAAACTCACAAAAAGTATTATATATCAATTAACTCACTGTATACAACCTGTTAGTGAAATAATTATACTTGAGATAGGTATACAATAACTCTCAAAAAGTTATCATTTGAAAAAAATTAAAAATAATTTATTGCATTTTGCATAAAAAAATATAAAAAATGGCCTACTCCTACGAGGTCACGTTACTTGTAACTTCTCAAAAGTATCTTTTCCTAAATCGCTTGAAATATGCCCATTTGTTGGGATTTCAAAAATGATAACAATTTCTTGTTTATAAATGTTACAAATTTTTCTGAAATTTGAACTTCAGTTTTTGTAACTTTTTTATATACAAATTCTTTGATATATTGAAAAAACTTCCGATTGTATTATACAGTGATCGCCAAAAAGTATGTACCATTTGGGAAAAATAGTGCGTCAAATTAAAGAGGCACGATTATCATCAAAACTTGATTAAAATCTAGAAAACACCATGTTTCTGGAGTGTCATGTCATCACAATGGTCGTGGATTTCTGATATAACTGCTAGATACGAACTAATGTAACAGCAAGGGTTTTCACATAATCCATTTTTTTTAAATTTAGTGCTTACTGGTGTGGAGAGAATGAGAAAGTTTTGTCATTATCATTGAAATACAAATGTTTCAGTATGGTCAAGCTATTCATAAGATAATAATTCGATATTTTTATACCGCTAGGAAAATATTAAAAAATAGCTATTTTAAATTTTTTCTCATTATCTTTTTAAACTTCGTATATGTGTATAAAATTTAATTCTAAGCAACTTTTTCAAATAACTTTTTTGATATCTTGCTATTTTATCCCACTTTTTGCCTATTCATAGTAATTTTTTTCAATTTGCCGTCATACCAGCGATCACGTGTCAAAATGTGTCAAAATGTGTCAAAATATGTCAAAATTGATTTTTAGGGTATGGGACATGCACAAACTTCTCCCCAGATTTTTTTCCAATACTCTTATAATACACTCTTTTCCCATATGGTACATACTTTTTGGCGGTCACTGTATATCAATTAATTCACTGTATATTATCCGTTAGTGAAATATACAGTAATTCTCGAAAAGTTATCATAATTTAAGAAAAAAAATTAATTTATTGCGTTTTGTCTAAAAAAATATGAAAAATGGCCTATCTGTGTCCTTTTTTAAGTCGCTTGAAATAGGCTCATTTCTTGGGAAATCAAAAATAATGATGTTGCAATAATAATTTAAAAATAAAATTTCACCCAGCAGATGCATTTTATCCGAAAACCGTAAAGTTGTATTTTTCCCAATACTTTGGGACTAAAATTAAAAATTTGAAAGTATTCATAGCCCTCTAGATTCAAATATTAATTTCGAAATTTTAAAAATTTTTTGTTACAAAAAGTAACAAATGATACATGGTTGTATTCAGAATGTTAAATGGAGATAAAAAAAGTGAAAATATACTGGGTGTCTCGTTTAAAAATCGAAAGTTTATATCACTTCCGGTGAGACCAGAAGTTGCATGAAGCTGAGTCACTTGTAAAAAAATGCAGTTTTATGTATTATATAGATCGTTCAAATTTCATTCCAATATCTTCAAAAATAAAAAAGTTATAGGAGCAAGCCGCCTTCCGTGGACACCCGGTATACATTTGACTTTACACTCCTCTACACATATCTCGATAACATTGTAGCACAACAGATATAATGCCCCTTATCTCTTTCTGATGGGAACACCTCGTAAAATCAAAGCCTCCATTTGGATGAGCATAGTCATTTGACGAAAAGGCAACCCACTAATAATACCTTTTATGAGGAAATTGAATGCCATATGTGAGTCTTCGGCTTTGAATCATCGTAATGAAGGAACCGACTATAAAAGTTTCAGTTTTATTATTGACCTTAGTCGATGCAGACCACCTCGTAGAAATATTTGAAACCACAGCCGAAATAAAGATTGGTCGGAGATAAATACCTGCAATGGTTCGGTCGAGAGGTGAATAGAAGTATTCAAGAAGAATCTCGGAAAAGTGTAACAAAAACACATTTATCGTTTGTACGTGATTTTCAATGGTGTTTGAAATTACTTTCACGTCTATGCTCTGAACTGTTTTTTGCACGCTTATATTAGCTTCACTCGTGGCCGGAAAAAAGCGCAATTGAAGAAATCGCAAAGGAAATAAACGCATAGAAAAAAGCACAATGTTAAAAATCGTGAGCGAAAGACTAATTCACGCATTTTCGACTCGAAAACAAGGTTAGCTTGCTCAGGTTAGGTTTGTGTGTCAATCGCGAGCGAAAGAGTAATTCACGCATTTTCGACTCGCAAACTATGTTCGCTTGCTCAGGTCAGATTTGGGTGTCAATCGCGAGCAAAAGACTAATTCACGCCTTTTCGACTCGCAAACTGGGTTAGCTTGCTCAGGTTAGGTTTGTGTGTCAATCGCGAGCGAAAGACTAATTCACGCATTTTCGACTCGCAAACTATGTTAGCTTGCTCAGGTCAGGTTTGTGTGTCAATCGCAAGCAAAAGACTAATTCACGCATTTTCGACTCGCAAACAAGGTTAGCTTGCTCAGGTTAGGTTTGTGTGTCAATCGCGAGCAAAAGACTAATTCACGCATTTTCGACTCGCAAACAAGGTTAGCTTGCTCAGGTTAGGTTTGTGTGTCAATCGCGAGCGAAAGACTAATTCACGCATTTTCGACTCGCAAACAAGGTTATCTTGCTCAGGTTAGGTTTGTGTGTCAATCACGAGCAAAAGACTAATTCACGCATTTTCGACTCGCAAAGAAGGTTAGCTTGCTCAGGTTAGGTTTGTGTGTCAATCGCGAGCGAAAGACTAATTCACGCATTTTCGACTCGCAAACAAGGTTATCTTGCTCAGGTTAGGTTTGTGTGTCAATCGCGAGCGAAAGACTAATTCACGCATTTTCGACTCGCAAACTAGGTTAGCTTGCTCAGGTTAGGTTTGTGTGTCAGTCGCGAGCGAAAGACTAATTCACGCATTTTTGACTCGCAAACTATGTTAGCTTGCTCAGGTCAGGTTTTTGTGTCAATCGCGAGCAAAAGACTAATTCACGCATTTTTGACTCGCAAACTATGTTAGCTTGCTCAGGTCAGGTTTTTGTGTCAATCGCGAGCGAAAGACTAATTCACGCATTTTCGACTCGCAAACTGGGTTAGCTTGCTCAGGTTAGGTTTGTGTGTCAATCGCGAGCGAAAGACTAATTCACGCATTTTCGACTCGCAAACAAGGTTAGCTTGCTCAGGTTAGGTTTGTGTGTCAATCGCGAGCGAAAGACTAATTCACGCATTTTCGACTCGCAAACAAGGTTAGCTTGCTCAGGTTAGGTTTGTGTGTCAATCGCGAGCGAAAGACTAATTCACGCATTTTCGACTCGCAAACAAGGTTAGCTTGCTCAGGTTAGGTTTGTGTGTCAATCGCGAGCGAAAGACTAATTCACGCATTTTCGACTCGCAAACTATGTTAGCTTACTCAGGTCAGGTTTGTGTGTCAATCGCGAGCAAAAGACTAATTCACGCATTTTCCACTCGCAAACAAGGTTAGCTTGCTCAGGTTAGGTTTGTGTGTCAATCGCGAGCGAAAGACTAATTCACGCATTTTCGACTCGCAAACAAGGTTAGCTTGCTCAGGTAAGGCTTGTGTGTCGATCGTGAGCGAAAGACTAATTCACGCATTTTCGACGGTTTTTGCCTTGTGCGATTTAAACCATGAATTATTTGAAGATGCTATCACGAACAATTATGACGTCATTTTTCGTTGGTACTGCATAAACAATGAATCAACTGTAATCATAAAACCAGAGATGACACAAAACGATATTGATATGAGTTCTAACGTCATGACACACTCGACCAATCAGATTGCGTTTCTACTACCGTTTGACTTTATTTAACAAACTTTCAAACTCATATTTCATTTCAGTAGGTACAATACTGATGGCAGCCTCAAGTTTTACAATGATACATAGTCTCCCACTGGTAAATAAATATAAAATAAATATTTTTTAAATTATAAATGAAAAACCAGAAAACAGTGCAAACATTTCTCTGATTTTTGTCGTGAAACTACCATTCGTTTCAAGGGAGGCAAAAGCAAAATGGAGGCGATAATTATATAAAATGCACCCGGCACACCTCGTTCGCTTTTAATTCTCCCTATTTATTCTACAGATGAAGTGTATAAAGTCTATTTTTTCAGCACCCAGTCTTTTTCATCAGACACCACACTCATCATTAGCTCAACTGGAAATATAGGGGCTGACTCATTTTTACGAGCTTTTGAAAAGGATGTAATAACTTCACAATGGCCTTACAGCTATCATTCAAATCCCCATCAAACTGAAATGTGAACGGAAAAAAGACGAGTTATATCTAGAAGACCCAGGGCCGTATCTGTCTAAATACTACTTCCCACAATAATTGTAGTACTGCAAGGTAGGATATGACTAAAATAGTTGTCAAAAATAACCAAACTTTCTTGGCCAATACTTTGACTGACCATTTCACGAAATCATTTGGATCCTTATGCAATATTCAGTTGCATTATTTTTTGTGAGTACAATATGTTGATCTGATAAGAAATAATCTTTTTCTTGAATAAAATTACCCAGATGGAACAAGAATATATTAACAGTCAAAGTCAAAGCCTATATGGGCACCAAGAAAACGCTAGCAGTAAAAGCCACTACTGAAATTGGTTCAGGTGAGTCTTGAATTGGTGTTCATTGTTTCAGAAGGACACATTTATGGAAGGACAGGGGTAGCGAAACGTATATTGCAATAGAGAGAATTGGCCAGAACAGACAAATGGACGGCAGTACAAATATTATTTGAACAGTAGATTATTTCCTGAAGATATACTGGAAGATCTAAGGCAGAGGATGTCTTCAGAATATATTCAGCAAAAAATGATCAGAAAAAAAATACGCCAAGACACGTTAAACATTGCCTTTGAGGGTGAGGGTGTCTGTGATAGTGTCAACCCCTGTTCTTCATCCAATAAAGAAGGGTAGTTAATAAAAAAGTCATGCTCTTATCTCTCTCGAAGGTTTTTTCTGGTATAACATTTTTATAAAGTCATTTATAATTAATAAAACCATCGAAAATTGTACAGTTCAACTGTATATAGCTAACAGCTATATACTGGCTAACAAAATCACAGCGTATTGGTATTGATAAGTATGGATGGTGACTGATGCGCTGCGACCTGATTAGATCTATTGTGCACCATCTTCTTCCCTTATCACAAGGTGTTCTTGTATACAGCAGCCCTTCAAGCCTCAATTCCTTCAGAAATTTTAGGATTTTGATGGGATCTACTCGTGGTATTTCTCCCACAGTAAGCTGGTGTGATCCCAGTATATTCAATCTTTTATGATGTACAGCGTAACACTCCATCAATATATGTTGGGGTGTTTCTGGGTGTTTCATAATCTGCAGGTGCTGTCCTCCCCTAAGCTTAGCTTCCTTAGGTATTCTTTGAGTCTGCAATGCCCCGTTAGAAATCCCGTGATTATCTTTAGACTAGTTTTGCTGAGATTAATCAGTGTCTTCGATCTTGCTTGGTTGAAATTGCCGAAGAGATATTTGGCCTACCTCAGCCCTGGAAGTTTTAGCCAGTATGTTGCTCTCATTGCTTCTTCAGCATTATTGAGTTCGCGGAAGTAAGATTTTCCAAGTCCACAGAATGGTTCTGGTCCGATCAATGTGTTGATGCGCCTTTTCGTGCCAGGGTGTCTGTTTGTTCATTGCCCTCCACTCCCACATGCCTTAGCACCCAGAGGAGGGTCACCTTGTTGTTCCTGCCTAGATCATTAAGTTTGTCTAGGAATTCCCAAACCATCTTCGAGTTGATGTTAGAAGAGCTCAACGCTTTGTTGGCTGCTTCAGATTGAACTGAATGCACCGTTGTATGGCGTGAATTTCTGCTTGAGAACGCTGGGGAACTGGCCCGTGGGTTCCGAGTATTTGGTGCGAGGCCCAAAGATTCCTGCTCCAGTTCCTTCAGGAGTTTTGGACCCGTCCGTGTGATTCTATGTTCTATTCTCGCTTGGTGTTTAGTTCCGTTCGAAAAAATATCTCGAAACTAAATTTTCTGGTAATTTCGTCTGTTGGGATATCGGCAAGGTGTGCACAGTCGGTGGAGGTGGAGCCCCTTACACCGTGTGCTGTCCCTTTGAGTCCGACTTTAGCCAACCTAAGGTTTGCTTCCCAAGCCAAGTTCTCACCATGAGATGGAGAGGAGTGAGGTCCAGAATGACCTCTATTGCTGGAGTTGGAGTCAACCTCATTGCTCCTGTTATACACATGCTAGTCTTTCCACTTTCTCCAAGATTTTCTTTGTTGTGGCGAGCTCGGTTCTGCCGTGCCACACTATTGCTCCGTAGGTGATCATAGGTCTCACTATCATGGTGTACATCCATCGCAGTACTGATGGGTTACAGCCCCATATTTTTTCTGCAATGTTCTTGCACACCATCAGTGATGATTTTTTTTTTTCCTTATTAGCGATCTTTTCTACGTGTCTGTTCCAGAGTAGTTTTGAGTCTAGGGTAAGCCCTAGATACTTCACCTCTTGCTGCCATTGGTGGATACACTAATGAAGAAAAAATAATAATAAAAAAATTATATTATATTAATGTATGATAACCTGACGGAGGTTTTTTGTTTTTTCGCTTTAGACCCAGAAATGAATATGATTTTTTGTATGAAAAGCCATTTACCGTTTTTCTTCCGGAATGAAAAACTTTCAAATTAGTTTTTATAGAAACAAACTGGAAATTATGTATGTGAAATGCTTCAATATGGATATTATGGTATTACTATTATTACAATGTTTCAGTTAGCTTTACCAGTTTTCATCCCACGTTTTTCTATGTTTCTAAGTGGTATACGACTGCACTACCATCAGCAAATTTGATGACGTTACCAGCTGTTTCTTCGATTCCTATACACTCATCGACCACTTTGTCTGACAATAAATAATACCCCGAACGAAATTGTATAATTTCGATGATGGATCGCCTTGCCTCTAGCCTCCGGCCTCCGCTCCTGCCTCAGCGACCGATCGTAGCGAACGTCTAATTAATTTCATGTAATTTGTGTGTATGTGCACCGTACATATATGGCATTCAAATAAATTACCCTGGAAAAAATGCATACAAGAATGCTGGTATGTGATTCAAGCTGTTGAACGTGTACATCCTACAGGTGTTCGGCTAAATGTGTCACTGGAATGTCCGTCTTCCTTACCAGGAACGGATTCAGGGTGGACAGAATATCAGGGCCAACCACTCCTGTATGGCTATGCCGAAATGATTTTCAATCTGAGCTTCAAGTTATTTTATCCACCACCAAACTTGGTATGCTAGTAGTTGGAACCATGATAAACACGAACCAAAATTGTTTACCAAAATTCCAGTGGTGGAACATATTTTTTTACGTTTAGGAATAAATAAATAGATTTTTGCTGTAATCTTAAAAAGTATATGATTTATCGGAAATGCGCTAGTTTTCTCAGAAAACGTGATTGAACGCCGGCATCAACTTTCAGGTTCATGCTTACCCGCCGCTGAAGAAAAAGGAAAAGTTCATATCATTTCTGAAGACTCCTACCATCTCATGCAAACATAATATGCGAGTATTTGTGTACCTAAAATACGTTTTGTTGAAAGTTGAAATCATTTTCCATGTAGGATGTTATGAGCGATTATTTTCAACATTTACTGAAGAAATTAACTGGATTATGGGTGAGTTGAAAACTGAGGCAGTATTTGAAAATGTTCGAAATGTTCTTGCGTTTCATGACTGAACTTCAATTTGAACTAATAAGGATCTATCTCTAACTCTCGTGTATAATACACTCTCGGATAGCATGGAAATCACGTAGCTAGACCTAAATCGTTGGCTCTATCGAAGCGACTAACAACTTTACAAATTACTCTTGGATAGTGGTCTTGTAATGCATTCTGAGATTGCCCAAGGCCAACTTCGACGATTACAAGACACTTCCGATTGAGGCACTTCCTTGATTTAACTCTAAACATATACTGTGACCTCCAAAAAGTATGTACCATATGGAAAACAGTTTATTATCAGAGTATTGAAAAAAAGATTATCTGGAAAAGGTTGTGCATGTCCGATAACCTAAAAATCGATTTTGACACATGTCACGTGATTGCTGGTATGGCAGCAAATTGAAAAAAATTGCTATGAATAGGCAAAAAGTCGGGTAAAATGGCAAGATAAAAAGTTATTTGAAAAAGTTTCTTAGAATTCATTTTTATACCCATGTACGAAGTTTAAACAAATAATGTGAAAAAATTGAAAATAACAAATTTTTGAGAAAACCCAATATGTGAGTATATCGTTCAATTATTTTTGGACTTGCTACATACAACTTGATGAGAAAGTACTTGCGAAAAGTACTCTTAGAATTCGAGTACTTTTACTCGGAGTACTGTACTCGAGAGCATGTGTAATGAGTAAAGTACTTGGTACTCTGTACTCGTTATCAATTTTTGGAAGTACCCGGTACCCAGTACTCGAGTACAATTAATCAGTACCCGGCACAGCTCTGGAACCCCGTCCTTGAAATAATGTGATTTTGAACAATTGAAACTACTACTTGGAAGTAGAGAAATCGCATATCACTAATTTTACGCAATTTCCTACGAACTTTATTTATCACCGACTATAAGGATGTGTGGTTGATGTCGCTATCAGTAGCAGGAACAGAAAACAGCGAAACCTGCTCTGAGAATGTCTGACGGCGGTCTCTTTGAATACGGACGAAATAATTGTTGAAACGCACTTCAATTTTTTATTAAATTATCATCCTTTCCGCTACTGGAGCACCTTATCTCTCAATTCAAGTACGTTCGACCAAAGTTGGACTGCTGCGTAGATAGCGTTCAGAGAAAAAATTGTTATCGGACTCGTGAAAACAAGAATATCGAGAAGTCGGTTACATCAAAGCCCGGCTAATCTTTTGTTTGTCGTTGAAAGACAATTAATTGTAGATTATTACTGAGAAATGGCGTTGGATTTATTTCTTATTATGCTGGGTGGTATGAAACATATCTCAACATTGAATATGGACGAAACGTTTTCATTGTGGAAAAGTGAATTTTTCTAAATGTAACGAAAGAGCATCTTCAAAAGAGTAAAATCGTGAAAAATTCAGCTAAGGATTGGTAGGACTTCATGCTTGTCTTGAATTTATAGCAGGGTATCGAAAAAATAACGATAGAGGAATGTAAAAAAGCCAAGTTAGTACACTTGAGGCATTTGAGCAAATTATCAAACAACTCCAATGAGAGAGGACTCAGTTTACAAGTCATCATTTCCATATGATATAGTCAAGTTTTACTATGAAGACAAAATTTATATGGCATTATAGGACTGTAGGATTTCAAGCCTGGTGTCAATGTTCAGGTTGACTCACGGATTTTGTCGTGGCCTTCTTCGGTTCAAATCTCCAAACGTTTCGACTGTGACAGTGGCAGTTATCTTCAGAGGCGTTGTCGAAGTACTCTTCTTGACGTTTATCGGCAATGTCAAATGACAGTTTGTTCGCATTTTAATATTTATTTCTTTTTCTATTTTTCATACACATGATAATGGCACCACCAACTCATTTGACAGTTTTTGCTGCTTCTTCATTTTTTCAGTACTCTTTTTTTTCTCAATACCTTCACTGTTCGATAATTATGTACCCTGAGCAGATGAAGTTTACCAAGAATGCCTGCCTCCTGCAAACTTCCGGCTAAGATTTTTGCCAAACCACGGCAAGCCCTTAAAGTTTTCGGATTAGGAAGTAGCATGTCCGTCATTCTATCAGCTACACCTATGATCAGAACCACCATTTCAAGTTCAAAGAGTAAATCTTGATATTTAGTCCAATTCTCCAATTCGAACGATGTTCATTTCGCTAGAAGCCCAACATTCAACAACAAAAATCGTCTCACTTTGATGGTCACTTTGACATCTGCGAAAGTTGTTAGGAGTCCTGCAAGGTTTCCAAAAATTATATAATATACGGGGTGTTCCATTTGAAATAACAAAGTAGCCACTACTTTCTGATACAAGTGGCAACGCTGTATTGATCAAAACATTTTAGAAGGATTTGATTATCCATGCCCACAAATTTTTGAAATGATCTATCGTTCCGTTCTCCAGAAACGTCTAATAGCTAGGCCATCGAATGCGTAATACCCTGTATAGTGGGCCTTTTTATTTCATTGATTGATTGAAAGCACCTGAAAAAAAATTGATAGTCGTGGAGTGAACATTTGCCTGTCGCAGTAATAGAATTGTGGCAGTAATGTTTCTTTTAGAGAGTTTTTTTGTCCATATCCACTCATCGTCCACCAAATGCATTTTCTTCACATGGTTTCGAAAAGGCCTTCGAGAGGCAGGTAGCAAGACCGACCCATATCGACACTCGCAACCAGATCACATGCGCGCAGCATTCGAGAGATAAAATCTCGAAATGTTTTCATCAAGTAAACGAGTTTTTGTCTCGGACTAATTTGGTCGTAAAGCTGTCAGCCGTGTCTATTGTTTGTGCCATTTTTTTCGATCGGGAGGTCTACTCCCATCGAATGCTCAGATCAGCACTATTTTAATTGATGTTGAATTGACGTTGGAGTGAAATGTAGATTTTTTGCGGAACGACGTTTGATGGATACGTGGCTGGGAGAGGACGGAGAAGGTTAATGTGTTTGAGTGTGGAGTTTCACCACTTGAAATGTCTTCAAAAAAATCATATTATATCGCCATACAGTATCGGAAACTTTTCATCTGGGGTATAGACGCAACAAGGAACGCAATGATATGATAATACCACATAAATAAGAGAGACGCACTACACTGTGTGCCTCTCCTCTTACCCTACCCGACGCATTAATGGACCACGTGGCAATGCGACACACCACACACAGCGCACGTCGATATCCCTTCCACGAGCGAGTAGAGGAGAAATTGTAATGTTCTCTCAACATATACAGTATCGGAAAGTTTTCATCGGGGTATGCTGGTTTCGTGAGATCGTAAAGAATAGCTTGCTATATGTTGAGAGAGCATTACAATTTCTCCTCGACTCGCTCGAGCAAGGGATATCGACGTGGCTGTTAATTCGTCGAACGAAGTAGTAGGGGAGGGTAGTGCGTCTCTCTTATTTATGTGGTATTATCATATCATTGCGTTCCTTGTTGCTCGCATAGATTTGTCTATACCCCGATGAAAACTTTCCGATACTGTAGATGTGAATAGGAAGGGATAATGACATCTATGATATAAACTGGTCCAAGACAATACATCTCGAGTAGCACCCTTGAATATATGTATTCACTAAAGCATTTGTTCCGCATGAACACAAAATGAGCACATGAACTGCTCGGTTCAAGCTCAGGCTGCGTAGTGTCTCCTGGCACACGAGCACCACATGAGCACCGATCCGCAGTCAGTCGCGTACAAATATTCATACTCATCTATATCCAAATTAAATTCGAAATTTCTCTATAGTACAGTCAACACAGACAAATATACAATGTATTCGGTGTAGATTATATTTGTTCCCTTTATGAAATATAACAGACTATTTCACTCACCTACGAAATGAACCAATCAGAAGCTCTAGTCAAGTTCGGCTTACCGATAATACCAAACTTGACTCTAGACTCTGATTGGCCTATCAAGTTCGGTGTTTTCAGATTTGTTTACAGTGCATGTGACAGTTAAACGTCAAATATTAGTGATTACGCTGTGCACGCATTTAAAAATGAGTAGATTTGGGATGAATTCTATCGAATCAATCAACGAAAAAATCGATGAAAATGTACCGAAAAATACGAGGAAATCGAAGGAGTACATTTGGAAGCAATTTACCAGATTTTGCGATGAACGAAAATACCTATTAGATGAAGCAACGCCTGTCGAGAGACTAGCTATTATTTTGAAGGACTGGGGCTTCAACATGAGGAAAATCGATGGTTCGATTACAAGGAATGTGTTGTGAAGACGATTTGGAATACGAGTGCTAGATTATTGCAAGAAAAATTCTATAATGAATATGGACGAAGTTTCGACCCATTCAAAGATATTATTTTTCAATCGGCCAGAAATGCGCGAGATACAAAACGCAAGTTGCTTCAAGGTAACGTACAGAAACGAAAGATCAGTTCGGCACCGTTGACCCATGAAGAACATCAAGCAATATGTACACAATGGGATGAAAATACACCCACAGGATTCCAAAAGAAATTTTTCCATATCGCAGCAGTAGAACTTGCTTGGAGAGGAGGTGAAGCTGCATATTGTTTGTTAGATTATTTTAAAGAAGAATTAGATAATAAGGGGGCGCCTACCGGCAGAATCGAATATAACACAGTTTTTTCAAAAACTTGCCAAGGAGGTGGTGCGAACAGCAAATGGTTGATTGAAAATGTGCAAAATCCAACAATGTGCCCCGTGAGACTTTATAAAAAGATGATTTCAAAACGATTTTTTATCTTTCACTCTGTTTGTGAAATAGTCTAATAAAATTCCACTCGTGATTGAATTTATCTCATAAGTCTGTCTTTCATTTGTGATCTCAACTGAATTGATTCGAGAAAACACCACTCGTTTCGTTCAGAAATGAATCGACAGACTTATCGCGAAAATTCAATCACTTGTGGTATTACTACTGAGAACTTTGTCGATAATCTGCCACTCGAAGAGCATAGAAATTGCTGGTACTAACTAAATGGAGCTCATGCACATTTTTTGCAATCAGAAAATTTTAAATTTGATATATCTGGAACTAAACGGCTGTCATTTGTATTTCTCTAAATTTCCAAAATATTGAAAGGGTAAGGCGCTGGGTCAAACATCACCCCAATAACCACTCCTGAGGAGATGTAATGAATCGAAGATGACAGATTTCTGCATTCGTGCGGCTATTATTTCTGCTGTATTGCGATATGCTGGTATGATTTTTATATTAGAGAGTGGCGAATGCATTACACCGACAAGGGACCTTATTATCAGAACAACCATTTTTGCAGAATGGTCTGTATCGAGCCTGCTGAGTTTGAAGAGTAAATCTCGATATTTAGTCCATTTTTCGTTCTCTTTTTGGACGATGTTCGTTTCGCCAGTAGACGAAACTCCATGAAAAATTCCGTCTAAAGGAGGCCTATATCTATCGGCCTGTGTTTGCCTTGATTATTATTATTATTGTTAATATTATAATCTGCCTAATATTCCACCTCTGCCAATTTTGTATACTTTTCAAATAAATAACTAAAAAATAAATTGATCCGCTATTTTCATTATCTTTTACGAAAATGAAACTCTTCATACTCTGGAAATATCACCGAAACAACTCCAATCGCACCGCCACTCCGACAAAAAAAAAACAAGCGAAAGCGGTTCCGAGAAGCGAGTATTTTCGAGTAGGCCACACAGGGCTAGTCGTCGCCCGTCGTCGTCTCGCCCGCGCGGGGGGCGCGGCGGGGACGGCACAGGTGTTTGAACTTGAAACTCATTTTTAATTACGGGTGTTCTCTTCAAAACTGCCGAAAATGAATCACCGCCTCGCCGAGGATAAATGAGCCGCCCGGAATCACTGTAATTGCCGAAACTGATCCGCCTCGAGAGCAGCAAACTCGCAATTCCGGCTATCTTTAGAACAGATGCAGTGACATTTTAACTGGGGCCGGTTTAGAGGACTGTAATTTCGAGTGATGCATTCGAGGAAATTGTTATGTAGGTGAGTATTCTTCCAGACGTCGATCTGTGTCAGGTATATCGATAAAGTATTAGCTAACATATGTTCTTCGACTGATTTTGATCTGTAGAAAAGGTCAACATCTGCCCTTTTGTCCATCGCCTTCTTCAGATCAAAAACAACGCGACTAATCACATTTCATTGCCCACACGATACTGGATCGTTTGTACAAAGAATGCAATGGTATATATATTAATATACTTCTATCGAAACTTTTATAATTCTCTTCTTAATGATATGCCGCTCCCCTATAACTTGGCAACAGCGTATTTCCGCGAAGTCAAAATTTCATAATCAAGATCACTTGATTGAAAAGGATATTGCACCCTTCGATTCATTTTCATTAAATATATTGAGTAATCCAAAGTGACCAACTGGCAACAACGCACTTCCGCAAAACAAAAATTGTAGATACCGTCAGAATTGGCTGAAGATATATATTAATATATTCTCCAATCAAAACTTTTATAAAGCTCTTCCTAATGGTTTTCTGCTTCCCTAACTTGGCAACATCGCATTTCTTCAAAGTCAAAATGTCATAGCAAGAACCGCCTAATGTCCTCTTCGATTCATCTTTATATCTGATATCTAGTAATCAGAAGTGACCAACTTGACAACATAGCACTTCCGCAAAACAAAAATTGTGGAATGCCTTTAGAATTGGTTGAAGATTTATATTAATATACTTGAATCAAAACTTTTATAACGCTCCCCTAACTTGGCAACAGGCATTTCCGCAAAGTCACCTACATCGACTAATAGGTTATGGGCCCAGTCCGCCCAGTGTCACAGCAAGAACCGCCATAATGAATAGAATAATGTCCACTTCTATTCATCTCTATATCAGATTTCCAGTAATCCGAAATGACCAACTTGGCAAACAGACCGTTTTCGCAAAACAAGAATTGCCTAATGGCACAAAATCGCGATGTTAATTTTTTTAAACGGATTTCCAGTAACACAAATCTTTACCAAAAAAAGTTCGTAAAACTTGACACAACATTCTATTGTCTTTATTAGTTATGAACAATCGGTCACCAGTACAACTTTCTTGTAATAAATCACAAATTTTGTTCCAAATACGCCCGACCCTGTCCGAGCAAATCGTCCAAAGTTCCACAAATTATTAAATTACGAGATAGTTAACGAAATCTGAAATTCCTTATAAGTTTCACATTCCATCCAGGTGGCGTACTAGTACAGTGCCATAAATTATGCAATTTTTGGAAGGTTCTATTAAAAGATCCTAGATGTCACGCGCGATTGCATCAAACACTCTTTCTACAGTGACTGCCTAACTATCTTCTGTATTATCAAACAACGACTATATTGATTTGATCTGATTTGGATCATACTATGAAATATTAGCACTTCATTAAGCGATACACGGTACATGAATAGATCGAGTAAGATGTGACGATTACTCTAAAATCTAATTTAAGGTGTGTCGAATTTCAAACCATGTTGTGGCGTTAATTAAATATTCAAATAAATCCACATGTCTATAAGTATCGAACAAATTGATGGTCCTAATTATTCCGTTGAAATGAAGTAGATCCAAACGGGTTCAACTTGTGGCTCAAAACGAACAAAATCCAGAACACCTCTAATTTGTATAAACATAATGAACCCCGATCAATAATCGCCGTGGCAATGATTGCCTACCTACCAGCTCAGAACAATATTACGTATTCCGTAGAAACAACTGCCTGCCGAAATCAATTTGAATTTTGTTTTAAAATGATTAAGAAATGACTCGGAATAAATGAATAATTAATGAGGCAATTTTACATCAGAAATTAAATTATACGGGCGGAGATGTATGAGAACTACCTGGCGTAAGAGAGCAACAAGTCCCGACTTGTTTATATTCGGACGAGGTATCGAAAAAACAATTAGGGATCGCGCTAAAACTTACGGGGTTCCGGAAAAAGTTTGCTTGCTTCGCGAAAGCTGCGAGGACTTTGGAGCTGGCAACATTGATGATGAAAATTGTTGAAGCTCAAGGATGGGAATGATGGATATATTTCTTCTGCGGTAAAACTTTGAAAGTAATTTTTTGATGTAGGCCTGTCATGGGCATTGCATTTTGATTTTTGTTTGAAAATATGAATAGGATATTCATAAAATCTGTCGTGGAATCATCCTGGATGTGTATTATTGCTTCTGATGAGCCTGCTTTCCAATTCTATCAATCTTCCTGATGAGCTTGGCAAAACGAAATAGATTTTCGTATACCAAAATGTATTGGGGATAAATGCGAGAGAAGCGAACCTTGCTTCAATGAAATGAACGATTTTTGTTGGTGTTATTTATCAATAACATTCTCCCTATCTAATTTATTTAATGAATTTTCAATGAAAACTAGAGAAAATTAAAAAAATCAACTATCTGAATAAAAATGCGAATTTTCACTTACAGATCTTTTCTTTTCAGTTAGAGTCTTTTCACAATATCTATCAGATGTAGTTCAATGACCATCGTGGCTTTAAGTAGTTGTTTTCTGTTCAACATGAATACCTCCCAAGAGGTTATCTTGAACGATAGAAAATAGCGACTAAAGTTTGTCTTTCAGCCGCAGATGAATCCACAACAGATTTTATGAATATCCTATTCATATTTTCGAACAAAAATTAGTATGTAGTTGTTCGAGTTTGTTGAATGTCAGAAGTCATATTTAAAAATAAAAATTAATTCCATAACAAATCCACTATCTATCTCCTTGAAACAAACCTGATAATTGCAACACCTCGTGAGAAACAATCATCATTAATGACCTACTAATCGTTCTCTGCAAAAATTCCTACCGACAAAAAGGATCCCCGGCCGAAAAGTGTCGGCCACCATTTGTCATTATTCAAATGTGTTGATCGTAAAAAACACGATAAATTTAATCATTTCGCTAGTTTACAAACACGACCTTGGATTTCAAAGGTGCCGATCAACACCAACTTCCGTTGCGGTGGCCGCCAGCCAACTCTCTACGGGACGAGCATAAAATAAAACAACCGAGTGCTTGTCTAAGCTTGCCACGATTTTTATAATACAATGTGTGAGTGAAAATATAATCAGAGGCGTGATTCAAATCGTTGAAGTTGTACCGCAATGCGTTGAAAGTGAAATTATATGGGTACGGAATACCACAAGGAACTGTTCTTGGACCCATTCAAAAATATACAAGGTGAAGTGTTCGCGATCCTAACTGTAGCCGAGAAGAAAATGATTAATAACACACTGAATCTTTCTGAGTAGCTTCATTTTGCGGAGACGCCCAACTTTTTCCTCTACAAATTTTTTTGATAGTGGTAGCTAATAACCTGCACAGGCGTCAATCACTCACCAAATCGACATGATTGGCGCCTCCGCAGTTTTTAGCTACCACTATCGAGAAATTTCGCAGAGGAAAAAATTGGGTGTCTCGGCAAAATGAAGATTTAGTCTGTTATTAATCATTTTTGACATTATAGGCTTGGGATCCTGGTCTACATCGGTTTTTCTAAACCATGCCCAGCACTTATACACGAAAGCTCTTGAGAAAAAAACGACTAGTATTGGTTCCGGGTCGTACAGGGAAAGAAACTTCATCTTACTTCCTCGGCGAGTGCGAGGCCTCGGTGGGGGGGTGTTAAGATTTGAAATCTCTGGAGTTGAAAAATTCCAACAAGAGAAAGTAACGTAAAGTAGACGGACATACTGACCGTCCTCAGAAGGTCAGTGTGTTATTGTGCCTCCGGAAGAGCTGCAGTTAAAAGGTTCACTGTGCTCGTATTTATCTTCGATAAATATACACCCAACTACACGACATTGACCGTCAGCGTCGGTATACTTCAAACAAATCAAAAACATGTGTAATAAAAATATGTTTTCGAAATCTATGATTCGTTTTTTTCCCAGTAACATGACAGGTTTTTGAATTTGTGACCTCCCGAATATAAATTGTCCCCCGTCAACGTGTTAAATTTACATCAACCCGGGATATATGACGCATGGCTACTAGGCCGATCAATTTTGCAATAAATGGGGAAAAATACAAAATAAAGAAAACTTTCACAAAAGTTGTATTTTAGTGCCCAATATTCTACAAATTTGCCACCTTGAGGAAGGCCGGCAACATTGATAAATATGAATCACCAGCAATTCTATTATTTTGTGGAAAAACGCAAAAGAGTCGCAAAATGGTCAAAACAATGAAAATATTATCGTTCATCGTCCCCCAACTTTGCGACCATTTCCAAGTTAGGCATCAGAGTGATTCAATTATTTTTCCTCCTACTCCCTCAAATCAGGGAGGAAACGCATACTTTTCCTCCCTTGGTGTGGTACTTCTCTTGTCTGACTTCGCCGGATTCACCACTATCTTTTTCTCTGCTAAATGGGGTATGACCTTCCTATCCAAGTGAACTTGGATCCTGTACTGGGCAGCGACGCTCGGAAGGAATGGGCGAAAATGGCGGTATCATCTGCATATACAGCTGTGCCCATATCCAATCTCTCGCACTGAGGAAAGTCATACTTGACAAACTTGAACCCTGCGGTACACCTGCCTCGATCGGAAACTCAGCGGAGCGAGAGCTATTTACTCGCACCATAAAAGTTCTCCCAACAAGGTAGGAATTAATCAGTCTTACCATGTATGAGGGCATGCCTGCTGACAGTAATTTAGAGGTCAGATCCTCAACCCATACCGAGTCAAAGGTTTTTTTCATGTCCAGCAGGACCATGGCTGTGTTGAGTCCACGCTGAGATGCCTCTTTCACGACCTGATAGGTCGTACTATGACCCTTTCTAAAGCCGAATTGTACATCGGGAATCATTTTGAGTTCCTCCTCGAGACTCAACAAGCGTCCCAAGAGGATATTCTCGATCACCTTGGCGATCACACTCAAGAGCGAGATCGGACCATAGCTGTCGAGTTTATGGCCATCCTTACCAGATTTGAGAATGGGTATCACCAGCGTCTTCTTCAAATAATCTGGGCAACACCCCCATTTAATGATCTCGTTCATCAAATGGATGAGCTGGGCGAGGACCTTTCTCAGCGCGTTCCTGAGTAGAATGACATCCAAGCCATCCCAGGCACCTTATTCGTCGGAAGCCTTTTTATGACCCGTTAGCTCCTCATAGTTCGTCATGACTTTGACGAATCTATGAGGACCAATAGGGAGGGGCAGAGGCTCTCTAAAGTCTTCCGTTATTTAGAGGTCAGACCCTCAACCCATACCGAGTCAAAGGCTTTTTTCATGTCCAGCAGGACCATGACTGTGTTGAGTCCACGCTGAGCTGCCTCTTTCACGACCTGATAGGTCGTACTATGACCCTTTCTAAAGCCGAATTGTACATCGGGGATCATTTTGAGTTCGTCCTCGAGACTCAACAAGCGTCCCAAGAGGATATTCTCGATCACCTTGGCGATCACACTCAAGAGCGAGATCGGACCATAGCTGTCGAGTTTATGGCCATCCTTACCAGATTTGAGAATGGGTATCACCAGCGTCTTCTTCAAATAATCTGGGCAACACCCCCCTATTTAATGATCTCGTTCATCAAATGGATGAGCTGGGCGAGGACCTTTCTCAGCGCGTTCCTGAGTAGAATGACATCCAAGCCATCCCAGGCACCTTATTCGTCGGAAGCCTTTTTATGACCCGTTAGCTCCTCATAGTTCGTCATGACTTTGACGAATCTATGAGGGCCAATAGGGAGGGGCAGAGGCTCTCTAAAGTCTTCCGTTATTTAGAGGTCAGACCCTCAACCCATACCGAGTCAAAGGCTTTTTTCATGTCCAGCAGGACCATGACTGTGTTGAGTCCATTCTTACGAGCTGAGAGGTCGTGCTATGACCTTTTCTAAAGCCGAATTGTACATCGGGGATCATTTTGAGTTTCTCCTCGAGACCTTGGCGATCAGATTGAGATAGGGCGGTAGCTGTCGAGTTTATGGCCATCCTTACCCCCTTTAGTTTACTAGTCGGCGTCGCTTATCACTACGCCATCAGAGTAATTTTAATGGGTATGAATTAATTTTGTATACTTTCCATCATGCAAGTATAGGTCCGTTTTAAACAAAAGCAGTTAGGATGCGTTTTAAATTTACAAAAAAAGGTTTATTTAGTGGGTATATAAGCAGTAAACTACATCCTGCGGGAGGAAAAGTTGAACTTTCTTCCCTTGTAATACAGATAGCTATATTCTCACTTTGCTGAATACTTGGCCGAAGAAATCTAAAAGAGTAGCGAACGTAAAGGAACGTTTCTCTTTATATCAGAAGTCTCGCCCAATAAATAATTCAGTTACTATTCCAAACTTGGAAATGGTCAGAAAATTGGGGAACGATAATGTGTTATATTTTCTTTGTTTCCGCCATTTTCTCCTTTCTCTTTCTTTTCTCTTTTGCATTTTTTCTCCACAATTGAATAACCACAATTGTTTTTAATAATTTTTTTTCTTGTCTTGTCCGAAATTTGTATAGTTTAATTGAACACTAAAATATTAAATATTAAATTTGTGGAAGTTTTGTAATTTTTTCCTTATTTTTGCTAAAATGATCGGCCTATACGTTCTGGCAGCCAGGCTTTTCACACACGGTTTCACTTCTACAAATTTCAGATTTCTCGATAATTTTCGGCCTGACTGATGTAAAAACAAGTCAACGGACGGCCGGTCGTGACCTTCGAACGTTGCGTTGGTGTTTTTAGGTAGTTCAAAAATACCTGATTATTTCTATGAAAATCGACCGATTACATGGAACTAATTCGTCCACAAACAATGATTTTTCTTTCATCGACATCGAGGTGTGCGTGGCAAAAAGCAGATAGGATAGTTTAGTAGTTGTTTTGTTCAGTGGCGGGTTGGTTGAAACAATTACGGGTTTAATGCAAATTATAGTTGTTTTTATAAAAAAAAACACAAAATTCAAAGTAACATACCGGGTGTCCACGATGTAACTTTTTTGTTTTTAAAGATATTGGAATGAAATTTAGAGGATCTATATGAGACATAAAACTGCATTTTTGACAAGTGACTCAGATTCATGCAACTTTCGGTCTCCGGAAGTGATAAAAACTTTTGATTTTTAAATGAGACACCCGGTATATTTTCACTTCTTGTCGATATGTTATCTTACCTCACTTCCCCAAAAATAAATTAGGAAACTATTATGTACACTATTGAATGAAAAACATGTTAATAATATCATTTATACAAAGAGATATTAGTTTTTCGATTGATGGTTTTGTTATATCATTTGTGTTGGTCACAGTTAACTCCATGAATTTTAATATTATTTCAATTTTAAAAAGAAAGATCTACCGTAATATTTGTGACTTTGTTGATGAAAGTTTTTTCGAGACCAACGAGCCACTATGTTGCCATTTAAAAAAAAATATAGAAATAATAATTTAAAAATTAAATCAGTATAACTCATTCTGCAGAGGAATTCAGGACTAATCACATGGAAAATAGCGACTAAAGTTTGTCTTTCAGCCGTAGATGATTCCAGAACAGATTTTATGGATATCCTATTCGAATTTTCGCACAAAAATCAATATACAAAATCAAAATTACTCTGATGGCGTTTAGTCCAACCAATATAACAAAAATAAAGCCTGTTTTAAGCGACTTGCGCCATGACTTCGGGGATACTTTATAAATAACTAAAATCCAAATTGCAACTCAAAATTTTTTTTGTGCAATTGTTTAAACAATGATTATTAAAAAAAAGGGTCCTCCTTTTGGTTTTTTGTAAATATCTCAAAAGGTACTGGACGAATGGCTTTACTCATAGAAGACCGTTTGTAGAAAATGAAAAAACCTACAAAATGGTTTTTGGAAAATCCAGATACGACCATTTTTCACCGAGAAAAGCCGGAAAAACTCTTGAAAAAAGGCCTTTTTTCAAAAATTCGTATATTCCTCAATTTTCAATATTAAGAAATAATTTTTCGGGAAATGGTAGCTAATATCATGTACGTTGAGCTCCCGAAAGGTGGAAATTGTCGCTTCAATAGTTTTCCTACAATCGGGTTTTAAAAAAATTACAGCCATATTTTGCATGATGCGTCATATTACGGGAAATGGTCCGATTTGAATTTTTAAAGCGGCATTTTGAAGTTGAGGTTAAAAACTACAATTTGTCTATCTCACATTTTCCCATAAGTTTGGAGAACATTGTTAAAAATGCTTCTGAACACAGCGCTTCGAGTGAAAATTCGTCGCCGAGTCGTGCTAAGGTAGTAGTGGAGGGGGCGCCGAGAAGCGACGTCTTCGCTGTATAAGAAAAAAGCGCCTTGTGCGCGCAACCGGTCTCTCACTTCTCCTCCGCCGGTCGGGATTTTTCAAAAACCATTTTGTAGGTTTTTTATGAGTAAAGCCATTCGTCCAGTACCTTTTGAGATTTTTACAAAAAAACAAAAAAAGGACCATTTTTTTAAATAATCATTGTTTAAACAATTGCACAAAAAAAATTTGAATTTTAGTTATTAAAGTATCCCCGAAGTCATGGCGCGAGTCGCTTACTATTAGAATTAATTTCCACAAAAAATGTATATTGGTTGGTCTAGTTGTGGTAAGCGACGCGGCAATCGGTACTTTTTTTAGCTTATTTGGTTAGCTTATCCAGTTAGGATTGGAAATCAGTATTAATTTTCTCCTAACAATAATATGTGCCTATTTTGAATGAATTGTTAATCGTTTTTTCCTCCCTAGTCAGAAAAAGTATGAGTTTCCTCCCTGATTTGAGAGAGGAAAGTGTGTACATTCTATAGGGGTAGGAAGAAATCTCTGTTTTACTGAACCTCAATATCTTCAAATAAATTCCAGTTCATCCCAATAAAAATAATACAAATCACAAAACTATTCAGGATCATCTGTCTCCTGAACAAACATGGTTCAAGAACTGGTGTCTCCAAGCCTCAACTGCCCTAGTCGAGTGGACTGTCGAAAAAAGTAAAATACATTACCAAGAAATCATCGAAGTGAAACGATTCCAGCCTTCGTAATATTTCCATCGACTACCAGATGTTAAAGACGCATAATAAGTGTATGATACTCTGTAGCGTTATTACAGACTATTAAAAACTTCATTACATATCTGAGACCGTCATTATATGCCAGTCTAATGGGGAAAGGTATTTCGATTCTGTATTTCTCGCAATGACGTTAATTGAGTGATGTTTATTGTTTTCTACGGTCCAGTTCGCGAGGATGGGGGGTGGTGCTTGTGTCAAACACCATGCACTTAAGGAACTTTCAGTTTGTACCTAGGAAATAATTATATCAAATGCTCGAGTTAGTCACGTGATTTTTGGTCGTTTTGATTTGTGGAATCTTTATTCAAAGCATTTTTTTCCACTTCACCCTCACAGTTACATGATTCAAATTCAGTGGGCATATCAACTTGAGATATCAAGGAAATGTTACCCCCCAAACAGGCGCGTATACAGCTTTGCTCCAGAGGAGGGGATAATTCGTGGCAAGGGGAGACAGAAAATAAAAAAGCACCGCAGGTGAAATATTTTTTGGTCAAGTTCGAATGCCTTATTTGATAGTTAGGTTTGCCAGTGGGGTATCATAAAGATGGGAAAAAAAGGTGATTTGTGGCGCAGGGATGATAGAAAATAGAAAAGCGCCGCAGGCGAAATTTTTGTAAAATTATTAAGTTTGTCAGCAGGGTATCATAAACGTGCGAAAAAAAGGATGTCTAATTGAATTTGTTTTATTCAATATTAAAAACGAAAATCATAGTAGAACAAATAAATAAAGACATCTTCCAAATAAAAGAGAAGATGAGATTATGGAATTATTCAAGGAAAACTTATTCAGAGCTGACCAACTCGAGAACGTTTAGAGATAGACAAATTCTGCTAACGCCAATCGATTCAGAATTGCTGAATTAGTGTATATTGGGAATTTGAACGAAAAAATCGACGGACAAAAAAGGCAAGTAAATCATGATAAATAATTTTTCGAACTTTTTAAATTTTAATTTTTCAAATTTCAAATTTTTATCCCCGAACGTATTTCGACGTGCTGATTCCGAATCTTTGAACGAAAGTGTCGAAAACTCATCAGAAATATTTTTCGCGCCAAAAAAAAAACATTTGAAAACTAATTCAGAGCTGATCAACTTGAGAACGGTTAGAGATAGACGAATTCTGCGAACTCCAATCGATTCAGAATTGCTGAATTAGTATATATTGGGAATTTGAATGAAAAAAATTGACGGACAAAAAAGGCAAGTATATCATGATAAATAATTTTTGAATTTTTTAAATTTAAATTTTTCAAATTTAAATTTTTTATTCCCAAATGTATTTCGACGTGCTGATTCCGAATCTTTGAACGAAAATGTCGAAAACTCATCAGAAATATTTTTCGCGCCAAAAAAACCATTTGAAAACTAATTCAGAGCTGACCAACTCGAGAACGGCTAGAGATAGACAAAATCTGCGAACGCCAGTCGATTCAAAATGGCCGAATTAGTATGTATTGTTAATTTCGAGCCAATCAAAAGAAATTAAAAATTACTCGAAAAAGTTGCAAGGGTTCACCCCTAAAAATCATTGAAAGTACCAAGTTATCACATCGACTTGAAATTCGCACTGTGTACGTAGAATTTCATGCTCATTCCAAAAATGTATGATTTTCTATGTTCAGATATAAGATTTAGCCGGAAAAACCATTTGAAAACTGATTCAGAGCTGACCAACTCGAGAACGGCTAGAGATAGACGAAATCTGCGAACGCCAGTCGATTCAAAATGGCCGAATTAGTATGTATTGTTGATTTCGAGCCAATCAAAAGAAATTGAAAATTACTCGAAAAAGTTGCAAGGGGTTCACCCCTAAAAATCATTGAAAGTTCCAAGTTATCACATCGACTTGAAATTCGCACTGTGTACGTAAAATTTCATGCTCATTCCAAAAATGTATGATTTTCTATGTTCAGATATAAGATTTAGCCGGAAAAACCATTTGAAAACTGATTCAGAGCTGACCAACTCGAGAACGGCTAGAGATAGACGAAATCTGCGAACGCCAGTCGATTCAAAATGGCCGAATTAGTATGTATTGTTGATTTCGAGCCAATCAAAAGAAATTGAAAATTACTCGAAAAAGTTGCAAGGGGTTCACCCCTAAAAATCATTGAAAGTTCCAAGTTATCACATCGACTTGAAATTCGCACTGTGTACGTAAAATTTCATGCTCATTCCAAAAATGTATGATTTTCTATGTTCAGATATAAGATTTAGCCGGAAAAACCATTTGAAAACTGATTCAGAGCTGACCAACTCGGGAACGGTTAGAAATAGACCAATTTTGCGAACGCCAATCGATTCAAAATGGCTGAAATTGGGAATTATTTTATGACAAGGTACTAAAATGAACCTTTCTCATGTTCTCTTCATGTAACCATCCAATCTCCTTCAACTTATTTGATACTGGTCGCCTACTTACACCAAAAATCATACGTGGGCATGAGTTTCGAACTTTCTGGATCTTATTTTTATACATAAGAGTTAAATAATGTCCATACAACGCATCCGCGTAATTGAATGGCAATTATCTTTCAATGCCCCCTAAAACTTTTTCATTATTTTTCATTAGAGATAATTACTTCACTGATTTCATTAGGTGTACAAAAATGACTAGTTGTTTCCCCCTCGGACCAGATGGATCGACAGCCAAAGTTCCAGTACTACCATAATGTAAGGAATTTCTCCTAACTGCAAATGATCTAAATTTTTATTTTTGAAAACGTTGAATAGAATGAAAGAAAGCATTTTTCAAAAGTTCAAAAATGCAAGTTTCTTTCGAAAACCTTTGGACAATTATTTGAAAATCAAATAATGACAAAAATAATCAAATGAAAATCAGTCACCATTAACATACTTATTTCTCAAGAGTCCAATGTGTAGAAACTATTTTTCTCTCCACAATATTCTTATCTATTCTGGAACGCTATTTGGTCCTAGCACCGTCCCGACGAAGAAAACAAATATCCCACTTGAAACACAATCATATCTGTAATAACAACACAGTGTAAAAATGATTTGTAGCCATATTCCTACGAAATATCTCCCTTCGATGCAATATTATGAGTTACCGCTCTGCCTTCTTCGATACCATCAATCTTCCCAGATGTAAAATTACATCCACAAGTGAAGTTATCTCTAGATGAATGAAAATGTTTCGCGGATATCCTACTCCAGTGGAATTGGGTAGAATAAATGTAAGTTTGGTCGTGCCCTTTTCATGAAATTGATAGTAGGTAATAGATATTAACAATATGTGTCGTAAAGATTCATATTACGACATGAGATGGACCATCGATTATCGTAATATGAATTTACGACACAAATATTGTACAATATTTTACCTACTATCAATAATTTTAATTATTTACTCAAAATTAGTCAATATTCCTTAAATTAATGATATTAGAATCATGCAACAAGCAAGCGTTGCGCCCATTGTTGATTTATTCTTACCGCACTAGTGCGGTAAAGTATCTCATTACGAAACTCATATCACTATCGTAATGACTGACATTACATATTTATAGTACAACATACCTTGTTCGTGTGGTAAAAGCTATATAGGTGAAACATCAAGACCATTGATTATGCGCCAGGACGAACATAAAAGTTACATCAGAAATCGAAAAATAACAGGTTCGAAAATATCCGAACATATTCTAACATCTGATAGCGATCATTTGATGGAATGGAATAATACCAAAATTTTATTGAGAGAATCAAATCAAGAAAAAATAAAGTAAAAGGAAACTGCGTGCATTCTTTTATCAAACAACTGCTATTCAACAAATTTCATCGAAATAGACCGCACCTGGTTACCTCTCCTCAGAGATGAAATGAGAACTAATAGAATGGTGATTGATTGATACCGAACACCCTATGTATCAAGATAGCGAATATCAATCAAAATAATGTTTGGCAGATTTCATTTGACTCTGTCAAAGAAAGATCTTGTTACTTCCAAACCGCAATTCAAATACAGTTTTCAGCGTCGTTTCAGCAAGTTTTGATAACGGAGGCATATACAGTCTCCGAAACGTCAACATTTTAATACCCTCATACATATCAATACATCAATAACTCTTTTATTTCCTTTTCACCCGACGAACTCAAATTGAACTTCCTCCCTCTAGAATTCCCAGTTTCATTGGAGTATATCGTCTGGGGATTTATAACAGCTATAAGCGTGATCAAAGATTAATAACACTTTTAAAGTGGAGTCAGTTTTGTTTTATCTATTGAGCCATAATATTTCACATTTTTAAAAGGTGAAAGTCATAAGTCATGAGGAGTTCTGTTTCTTTTGGAATTGAAATCGAGTGCCTAAGAAAGTGCCTGAACGACTTTTCGACAGCTGTATTTATCGAGTATCGGGGGAAATTTCGCGATGTAATTTGTCTGGAGGACCGTCAATAAATCAAGTATTAATATTTTTTACTAGATGCAGTACTTTTATCTTGTTAGGTTTTATCAGTTGAAGAATTTATAGCATATAGCAAAATAGCAAACTAACACAGACTGCTACTTTTCTACTTTATGATGATTTCCTGAGATTCTGAGTTCCGAGTTGTGTTTCGTCTCTACCTGTCACCTTCTCAAAGGATGTGGTTGTCGATGGACTAGTTTATTTTATAACGATTCTCATGAACTAGATGATAAAATTAATAAAAAAACATCAGCCACTAATCAATAATAGTTAGAACTTCTATGAAACCAAGTCAACAATTTTAAATTATTTATATTGCTTATAATGTTGTCCGACCTCCCTGTCACTGACGAGCGGCAAGAATCGCGAAACGCGTTTTCAGGTGGCCTTCCCCAGCGAGATGAAGGATAATCTGCTGTATAATTACGATAAATAATTGCAACTGGGTCTTCTTAGAAATATCCGTCAGATGTTATTCAATGTCCGTCGTAGTATAGCCAGGGAAGCAGTTGTTTTCTGTCAGATTTTGCCTCATATTTTCCACTTGGTTTAAATATTTGAAGAGAAGGGTACTTCGACATTATCGATTCTACTATTTCATTCAATTTATCTTTGCTCAAATTTGTTTCTGAAATTACATTTTAGTTTTTGATATTTTCTACTGAAAATGTGGGGCAACTTTTTTTGTTGCTTATAATTGAAAACGAATAGATCAAAATTGAAATGACTGGCTTGTAACGACAAACAATTCTAGATTTTTGTCGGGAATGTTGTGATCATCTGTAGATTTGATTTAATGCTATTGTTCAACTGCTATGATTCAACATCAACTCTCATATTCGTAATATCTGAGCTAATTTCCAATATAGACCGTAGAAAAATAATACTAACCAGATGTTCAAATACGCAACAGAAAAAGTAAACACAACAACCCATTTCCATTAAGAGCACCAGGAAAAAACACGGTCCGTTTTTCCATATATAGAACACGATTTCCACATGTGGAGCTTGTTCTCTCGTTGAATACATCAATTGAGCAGAGTAAATGCAGTTAGTTATAGTACGGACGCTTAGAGAAGTGAATGCATTATTGATTTCAGTCAGTTTTTAATTCATGTAATCTACATATCCCCAAATATATATTTCTCTTTCTTTAAACAGTGAAGTATTTTTTGTCTGCCACAAGCAGTGTATCATTTATCAAGTACTACTTTTTCCGCTCTATGAGAAATTGGATAATTGAATCATTTAAATCGATGAAGATGATTGTAGTCAATATATCTGCGTACACAGTCTACAAATTTCAGAAGAGATCAAAGCACTAACCTTTTGAGTTACACCCTATCAGTGAGCTGGCTGAATACGACTATGGTATGCTAAACCAATTATCCAGAACATGTAACGGAATATATTTTTTTTAAGATATTACCTATGTTCTTAACCTGGTCATTCTAGAAATAACCATTTTTCAGAGTAAATACATTTTTCCTGTGTGACGAGTTATCCTCGAATAGTTGGATAGGAGAAGAGGAGATATAGAGTGGCCAGCCAAATCGCCAGATTTGACACCTCTTGATGCTTCTTTTCAGGATGCCTGACAAGTATCTGGTATGTTTAGATTCAAGTAACAATATTTCATCACGAATGGGTATGAAGATATCCTTGTCATTAAATTCTTAAGTTTCAATCTGCAAAACGCTTTTCCCTAGTTTGGTAATGAGATAATGTGGTTTTGGATCCAATTACTCAACTCCATCATTTGCTTACCCAAGTAATGGAAAAAATATTAAAATCCAAGGAAGAAAATGTGATGGTGGTATGAACTTTATACAAGTTACCTAGTCAAGCTTCATTCAAAATAAAAGCATAACTTTTTTGTGGCTATAATAACAACTGATTTAAAGTCAGAGATGCCCCCAATTCCCGAGTAATGCCACTAATACTCAAGACATGTACACCAAAAGTCCCCAGCAGTTTTCCTATTGTTACGACACGATTTTAATTATAACTTTTCTGATGGGCATTACTGGCATTGCTTGAGGGGTATTACTCGGGAATTACTTGGGTATTACTTGGGAATTACTTGGGTATAACTCGGGATTTACTTGGGTATTAGACTTACGATGTTTGGGAATTAGTGCACACCATTTCCGTATCGGTTTCTCTCTTGGTTTGGAATAAGTTATTGATAAAAATGACATTTGTGACGTCATGACCTCCCTCGACTTTCATCAAATGTAAAACTCAACCTAAAACCAAACTCGAGAATTACTTCTGTTATTCTCGCTGACTGGGCGTATTGATTCTTTCCATGAGCAAGCACCCCGACTACTAGATCTCCTTACACGCTCAAGGAAATAATATATCGCTTTATTAGCGAAGCTTTTCAAGCGCGGTCATTGTTTGCCAATCAAACTCTTCTATTTATTATATTGCTAATTGAAAGCCGATCACTTGTTAGTTGAGTAATAGCCAGTACAGATGTTGGACTCGTTGTTTTGCCCTATTCATGCAACCGTTATGGGGTTTGTGTTTTGGATAAATCGATTTTTGAAGTAGTGGTGTGAGTGCGCTAGCCCACCAGACTGGAAGAATTATTTGCGCCTACAGTGTAGATTAGATTAGATTAGTTTGGGACTTAAGCATCAACACCGCGACCTTTTCAGATCTATTGTGTTCGCCCTCGAAATCGTTTGGAGTTCTTTATCTAGCCATGTCTCCGTCACGAGACTTCATATGCCAGTTTTCAGAACTCCCATGTATCCGGGAGCTTTTGGTTTTTCTTTTCCCAGCGTTAGAAACCTTAGCCTTGACAAGCCCTCACAGTGGCATAGTATGTGTGCCGATGTTTCCTCTTCTTCCTGACAGAACCTGCATAGCATTTGTTCTGCCAGATCAATAGTACTCATATGTTTGTTGAGCCTAAAATGCCCTGTGAGGAGTCCAACTATTATTCTAGTATTGCTCCTTCTCTGGTTTAGTAGATATTCTGTGAATGTTGGCAACGGGTTTTTGATAAAATCTTTGGCCTGTCTCATTCCTGGTGAATTTTTCCACCGTTCTTGAGATTTCTGTTGGTTCCATGATTCGGTGTTGGTTTTTAGTACAGCTTTCGCTATACCGGAAAACGATTCTGGGCCATTCAGGGCCTTACTTGCTCCTTCTCGAGCTAGTGAATCAGCCTCTTCAGTGCCTCTGTAACCTGTGTGTGCTCATACCCAAGCTAGTGTCAGTCTGTTCTGACTGCCTAGCTCTTTTAGGGCTTCTATGCAGTCCCAAACAAGTTTTGAGGTGATTTGCATAGAGTTGGGCTGCTTTTATCGCCACTTGGCTATCCGAGTAAATGACAATGTTTTTTTCTGAGAACTTCTCCCTCAATGCGCGCAATGGTGTATTGCAACGATTTCCACCTGGAATATCGTCGTGTGTTTATCTAAGCTTAGTGATATTCTCATCTTCGGCTTGACTCCATATATGCTGGCTCCTGAACCTTCAATGGTTTTGGAGCCATCCGTGTAGACAGCGATTTCCGCGTTGATGGAAGGTCCCTCCTTCCACGCATCCCTGTCCGTTATGCTGGTCTTAAAAGTTTTGTCAAAGCTACATCTGGAAAGTATGCCATCTGATGGTATACGTATGACAGGGTCGTTTTCCAACTCTTCATATAGCTTGTTGTTGTCACTCCCGTGCATGTTGCTTGTGGGTGCTTGACCTCTAAGTACTCTGCTCGTGACCGACCTGGCTTCGCCTTGAATGTATATGTGTAGTGGAGGCAGGTTGAGCAAGACTTCTAGTGCGGCTGTTGAAGTGGTTCTCATGGCACTGGTAGCACTCAGACATGCTTGTCTTTGCAGTACTCCCAGCCGTCGTACCACTCCTATCTGCTTGGTCTTTGGCCACCATACCACTGACCCATATGGTATCATGGGTCTGGTGACTCTGGCATATAGCCATGTAGTCATTTTTGGTTGTAGCACACAATGTTTTTTGCACATTCTCCTGCACAGACTGAAGAGACTGAGAGAATCAAAAGGCAATTCGAATGAGGTTTCACTCGACCCCCGATGCCATTTGAAAAAATCTTTCAAAATGACGCCTGGCGTTTATTACTGTCAGAAAGTAGCTTATGAACTACCATTTCACAAAAAAAAAAAAAATGAAAAGAAAATTCCACTCCGTTCAAAAGCTAACAGAAGGTGGTTACTGTATGGACACACTGTATAATACGGGATTTTTTCGCTTCATTGAAAATGCAGTTCGATGCTGTACAGACTTGGATGCCTTGAAGAAGACGTAAGTTCAAATCATTGTTTATCGTCCTCCTTTCTGCTAACCCAACATCGACTCAGCATCGGTTTTCGGGAATCCGTGTACTGACACACCCTGTACCCACAACGCCATGTTTGTCTACCCAACTCTACAGGCAGTGATTGATTATCAGCCATGTCAATACACAACTACACTCGCATGTCAACTGTCCATATCCCGCTTGCCACAGACAAATTAATAGGAAGGGTAACTCTGTTTGTTGGGCTTCAAAGAATATTCATTATTGTCTTAAGTCATACGTGGGTAGGTCTAATTTTAGGTACCTGTCGATCGATGGGATCCTCAAGAAACCAGTCAAGTTCGGAATCAAAGTTCAACGTGGTAGTTGTGAATGAAAATTATTTCTAGGAATATGTATGATATTAAATTTTAAAATGACATTAAATTTACGATCTACGATCATCACAGAATTGGCCTATACTGAAAACAAATTTGATAATAGAATGTTAATTCACGAATAGAAGCGACCTGTGTTTGTATCAAAAATAGCGAACACGTCGTCCACATATCTAACCCGAACCCTAGAAGAAGAAGAAGAGCCAATGACATTCCTGAAATAAACATGAGTATTTATGGGAAAAGGTTACCACACGCAGAAAAAAACTTGGTTAAATCAACAAAATATCATTCAACTCGAATAAATAAAAGTGTCAGTATCCCACAATTAAATATCAATTCAAATGAAACAAATATTGTCATTGATTTGTCTCTCTGAAATCCTTTTAGATTTAATGCAATTTGCTTTCAATTGATTATATGTTTTGTTCATAGAAAATCTTGTTTTTTCTTTTCGAAAACATCAGATGTTTCAGTCGATCATATGATTTGATATTTCAACATTACCTTTTAGAATTTTGATTTGAATTTGATTCCAACCAACAAAATATTTTGATAACTCATTCAGTTCATCGTTTGATTGAACAAAATATTTCTTGAAGTGGAAACTACACAAATCAAAATGAACGAAATATTTTTTTGAATCAATACCTTCAATCTCTTCGATTTGCTAAAGGGATTTTTGAATTTACAAATTATCTTATAGAATGAAAATATTTTGGTAATTCATAGAACAAAATATCCGTTTGAGTGAATGTTATTCCATTACCCTTCTGACAAAATATATTAATTCGATTTACGAATGTTTGTTTAAACTCATTAATTATGTTAGTAGATCGAAAAAAAAAGTTTTATAAAAGAAAACATAGTTTGAATTGATTTGAAAGAATATTTTGTCAACTGAAATATTCAGAAATGATTTCAAATAAAAAATTCATTCCAATTAATCATCAGGTCCATTCAAATCCTGATACATCTTTCATGAATATCTCGAAAACCGTGACAGGGGTCGTTTGAATTTCCGCAAATTTTGTATTTTGAAGCTCTTTAACAAGACGTCCACCAATCAAACACAGACATTTAGTTTAAGGAGATTCAAGAGAGTGAAGATTATGGATATTTTTCACGAATACAGAGTATATCTTGAATTATATAATTAATTTCAGGAGGTAATTTCTTGTCATATTTTATGGAAAAAAGTTTATCGTGTCCTAACTTGCTTCGTTTCCGAGTAACGGGGTGTCAACTGCGACGCCACTGGAATTGAAATAAAAAATCTGATTTCACGAAAAGAAACCCCTTGGTACTACTAACAAACACGAGATTTAATCGAAATCGACCAAAAAAATTTTAGTCGATCATGAAAATCCGATTTTTTATTTTTGACACTCCGTTACTCGGAAACGAAGCAAGTTAGGACACACATTTATATAAACTTTCGTTCA
Source organism: Chrysolina haemoptera (assembly GCA_958298965.1). NCBI lineage: Eukaryota > Metazoa > Arthropoda > Insecta > Coleoptera > Chrysomelidae > Chrysolina > Chrysolina haemoptera. The sequence goes on from OY282600.1 coordinate 3,687,055, forward strand.
TAAAATATGACAAGGAAACACCACCTGAAATTAATAGCATCATTTAAGATACACCCTGTATATCTGCTGAACCAAAAAAGCTTGAGATGAATTTGGAGATTTTTAACAGAGCTTCAAAACACAATTTTGTGGTAACTTTGTCCCTGTGTCTTAACAGTTTTCGAGATGCAAAAGACTCGATTTTGAATAGGCCCTCCACTAGTCGATCCTGAAAAATAAAAATCACGAATATATCATAACTATATTCCTCAAACGAACTAAATGGTTGATTAGTTAAAAAATAAATTATAAGATTTCTGTTCGTCCAGATACATCCATGACTACGAATGAATATTATTCAAATTAAATAGTAAGGTATAAAGATTTTGAAGATCTCTTGGAAAAACCTTCCTAGGTAATCAAGACAGGAAATGAATGAAATGTAAAATACATTTGAACAAATAATTTATTCATCTCAATTTGAACAATAACAAAAAATAAAATATATGATTCTTTTGTATATTATATATAAAACTACCATCATATCATAATCAATTCATTTAATTCTTTGCATAATAAATTATCCTTTGCCTTTATATTTGTCTCATCACCACAAAAGCTTGATCTTCCTTCCTCAGAGCTTCAGTAGATGTTTTCCTTTCACCAAGAGATGGTATGAGTTCTTTCAACTTATTATCGTCCAGCTTTTTGGCAATTTCCAATGTTATGTCATTTTCTGAAAAATTCATTATGACTGAAAAATCGAAAATTGACCTGAATGGTAAAGAAATTGTAATGTGAGATAAATACATAATTGAATTCAGACTGAAATAAATTGAAAAAAATATATTTATTAAAATAGAACCATATTTAAAAAAAATTGATGAAGAAGTTGATGTTGGTTGATCGACAAATGTCGGATAATAAAACTGAAATTGTCACGAGAACGCTTATGAAAAGTGACTGTGAAGAAGTGGTTCAGTTCTGGCGATACCACAAAAAAAAATAGAATGGAATACTTGAGAATTATAATACTTAAGGCACTAAAAAAAGGTAATCAAAAGATTCCAAAGACAAACTAAAATAACAGATAAAAGCTGATCTAGACCACTAAAAATTATGAATTTGGTCTCAATCTATTCGAAAGGCATCTAGAAAAAATGTTAAACTTGAAAATTAGGGCCGGCAAAAACTGCAAAAGTTATAAACAATTAAGTCAAGAAGAATATGTTTGTTTTTTGCAAAATATTTTAAAAACTATTTGAGATATCCAAAATTCAGGCTTTTCTTGAAAGTATTTAGAAAAGATCCTCGTTAAAAGAAGTAAGAATTTTTTAAATTATTTTCATCGGGGATTACGTTTCCAAAGAACGTTTAAAAAAACCTTATTAGCAATCTTAAGGATAATAAAGACAATTGAAAAAAAATCTGTTTGCTAAATTTACGTTTTTCATTTCTCAATGCCTTGGATTGTTAATACAAAAATGAAAAAACAAAAATTAAAAAAATCTAGATTTTTTGTTTAGAAATAATCAGGGATTTATGTTAACTTTCAATAGGTAAAAATTAACCAATTAACAAAAGTATATTTGTTGAATCTAATTTCAATAATTTCCGTTGCAGAATGAGAAACATGATTTCAATTACTTTGGTACTGGTATTTAAGCTCATTAGTTATATTATGTGAGATGGAAACAAAAATAAGTACCTAATTCGAATTCTGAAATAACTTCACTAACCTGTTGCCCTAGAACCGCCATGATGTTTTGAAATGAATCTAATTGATAGTTTTATAGAAACCTTATTATCTTAATACGTTACTTACCAGCTTTCAAATTCTTCAAGGAGCCAAACAATATTATTTTGGTCACTATTATTATAATTAATAGTCACAAACACTAAAAACACAATTGAAAAGAAACCTTGAACTCCGATACAACGCTACTGATGTTACTCATCAACCATCATCCTTCTACATTTTCGACGCGGACGCGGGTTGCTAACTGTGCCAATACCATGTGATTGTTACGCTTGCGTGTGGTGTCGCAATGGTAAATTTGACAAAATATTTCGAAAGGACAATTCGATGTATGTTGAATTAATTTCGTATTACTTGCGTGAACAAATTTGTGTTTTCAATGAAATCTTTCTGGTATTCACGAGGAAAACATATTTTGTTCCGTCAAATCAATTTTTGCTGAAGTATTTCTCTAATTATTTGTTCAGACAGAATATGGTTTTGAAAGAAATTATTATTTTCTGTCTTGTCAATCAATCAATAATGTTCATAGGACCTTCTATGGTTGTTTACATGAAACCATATTATAAATTTAAATTGAACAAACTTCGGATTGAATTCACAAAGTACTGAATCAATTCTTTTTGTTCAACCAAATCATTAAATTTTGAGGTAATTCACTAGTTAGTTGGTTGAACATAATATCTTTCAAGCGAAATATTTGTGATAGTCATAACGATTCACATATAATGTCCAACCAATTCTGATACACATGTCCAATACACAAAAAAGTATTCGACCGAAGTATATATTTTCTCATAATAACAAAATATTTGAGTAAAATATTTTGTTCGTTCAGTAAATGCTGCTAGTCTATTCAAGCTTGTTTTTGCTGCAGATGCAAATAAATTTTTTCATTCAACAATAAACTCTTAACAAAAAGAAAGTGATTGTAGCAACAAAATTGTTTTTACCGTGCAGAAGCATGGAAATGAGCAAAAACCTCAACGATTATTGTTGTTGTTGTGATCCAATTAAAAACATAATGCTCTCGCGAGCAATGTGGAGCCGCCAAAACATGTGTTTCGGGTGATTGCAAGCACGCGGAACGCTGCAAACATCCTGAACGACTAACACGATTTTTGCTACATTCTTGCTGTTCGCTCCTTTCGTTGCGCTTGTTGTGTTCGTTCGTGCTGCTCTCGAACAATGTGGACCCGCCAAAACATGTGTTTCGGGTGATTGCAAGCACGCGGAACGCTGCGAACATCCTAAACACGACGAACATGATTTTTGGTACATTCGTGCTGCTCGCTTCGTTCGTTGCGCTTGTTGTGTTCGTTGTTGGAGCTCGCGAGCAATGTGGACCCACAATAATAATTCCAATACTATTGATGAAACGTGAGCCTAGGTGTAGATTATGAACTAGTAAAGTGTGATTCCAAGTATCTCGTTCTCTCTCTCTCTCTTCAGTATTTTATTTCCCAAAACAATTATTGACAGGGACCAGTACATAACTGATAGCTATGGTATAAAATAGTCAGTTACTTTCTCTCTGATAATCTTCATATTCAACTACTCGTACCGTGGTCATCAGAGGACAATTCTTTCACAATCACCCGAAATCAAATCTACATATCCACAAACAATAAAACTTCCCGGACCCTTTCTCGACAATATCCCTATAAATCTCTTTCCCGGACACGCAGTGATAAATACCTCTGGTGGACATCAGACACAATACAACAATGGGAGTTTCAACACACAAAAAACGGCGATTTGTCATAAATTTCACAAATCCGCCGCTGGAGAGTAAGTTATTAAAAAATTTATCTTATTCAAATAAGGCCGGGGCTCGAGGAGGTGATGAATTGAGGTTAAGTTCAAGATGGCGATGCATTACTGGTACGGACGTTTTGTAGTTTGGCGGTTGGCGATAATTCTTTAACGAAATTGGATTGTTTATGCTGCCGATGATAGGTGGCGCGCAAAGAAATGCGACGAGTTTTTTAAAAGACATGGTGGGCGTCAAATTTGAATAAAATACAAAGCGTGTTTGGATATTTTATGAATGCAGGTAAGTTTTGGAGAATATTTGAGAAGAGTATGCTGCATATCCTTGTTGATTAAAATATTTCAAACGCTCAAGAGTTTCTATCCATAATAAATCTAGAGTTTGAATGATTTTCACAACAAAGAGTTTTACAAAATCACGATAATCGAATACTCGTCGTAAATGAATAAGGGTTCGTTTGTATATCCCTGACTCATAATACATTTCCGATGAGTACCATTACATTACTAATTAATTGCATCTAATCTTTCATGAAAAACAAATTGAGAATTGGTGAATTATTCCATTCGAGTTGGTCATTGAGAAAGTTCTAAGAATTTTTCCATTCATTAATCTCCATAATTTCTAAAAGATTCAGCTTCATGCCTTCGTTTTCAACAAGGTTTCAAAATCATGTTCGAAAGTATGGTTTTTGGCTAATAAATGGTGGAGTTTCTTTTTCCGTTAACAAATCTGTTTCTGTGCACGGTTAGGCGTTTTTTGAAGGTTCTACCTGTTTGGCGAAGATAATATACAGGGTGTAACCTGAGTACGTTAAAATATTCAAGGGTCGTATTCCTGAGACAATTTTAAGAAAAAAGTTTAAATAAACTTGTGTCCGGAAATGCTTCGTTTCGGACATGCAGGGCGTTGAAATTGAATTTTTTTGTACGCTTTTTAAACATAACTTTTGCAAAAATTAAGTTATTTGCACGAAATTTAGTACCCAGGGTTTTTTTGACGTGGGAAATCATAATTTCGCATCAATTTTCATGTAACATCTAGAGGGCCCCAGGTAGCACCTCATGTTGGCAAAATCTTGTTTTCATATTGGGCCAATATGGATATATCGTAAATGTAAAAATAATATTGAACCAATATGGGTTCATATTGGAAAAACAATATTTCATTAATAATATTGGTGGAATATTGGCTCAACCTGTTGTATGTACATTGTTTCATGAAATATTGGGTCAATATTGGTTCGATAATTTTCACCAATATCGATAGAGCGATATTGCCTACACATTGTTTCCAGCATCTAGCACCAATATTGCGATTTCAATATTACTCTCATATCGATTTTAGAGATAAAAAACAATATTGTATATCCAAGTTTGATAGCACATTGGTGGAATATTATTTAATCCATACTCTAAAAATTATATTGACCCTACATTGATTGAGATTGTTTCAAAAACCTTACGCCAATATTTGAAAGACAATATTGATACAATATTACAAAATACATTATCACTAGGATTGAAATTTGAATATTGGCCGAATATTCAATAAACAATATTGAAATGAATCATGATTGAACTTGGGTAAGAAACCGCTAGGTGGCCCCACATTTGGAACAACAGCTAAATCATAGTAACATATATTAAATAAGGCTTCTCACAATGCGTTTTCAAATCAATCTACTCAGTGGTTAATTGGAGTAGAAACGAAATTGTAGATTTTTGAAATTATTCGACATTTTCTTTAAATATTTCATCAATGTTTCCAAGGCAACATATTCACTTTGAATATTTTACCAATATATGCAAATGATATTGTACCAATATCCCTAAATATTTTGGGGCCAATATTGCTTCCTCAATATTTCACTAATATTATTGTTATATTGTGCCAATATCCCAAAAAAATTATAATTTTATCTGGCCAATATTACGTTTTAATATTTTGCCAATATTTTACCAATATTATTCCAATGTAAGTGTGCTACAGCGATATTGTACTAAATCGCCTAACATTTTGAGGCCAATATTGCTTCGAGAATATTAGACCAATATTATTTATTAAATATTGGACCAATATCGCCGAATGTTCACATTTTTTTTCTCGCCAATATTGTTATTTGAATATTTTGACAATATTTTCACAATATTGTACCAATATTGTCCCAATATGGGTGTGCTACTTGGGGCGCTGCGTACGCTGTCATTATTTATTTCAAATTATTGCCCTAACATTTTTGACAGTAAACTTTTGGTACTTTTCATGAAAAAATCTTATTTCCACACCTTTTCCAATTAAAAAAGGTATACTTCCTCAACAACGCTGGAGGTGATCTTTTTCGAGATATTTACAATTTTCTATATCAATGCATGTTACTTAGCTCCTAGGGCGCTTAGAGAAGTTGCTTAGAAAAATTTCAACAATCTGTATCTCGAAAATGGATCATTTTCCGATAAACATTTTATAGGAAAAAAGTTGTTTATTTTGACGAGATCTACCACATACTTAGTTTTTCGAATGTTCTCAGCAACTTCACTTAGCGCCCTAGGAGCTAAGTAATGCATCAATATAGAAAATTACAAATATCTCGAAAACGATCACCTCCAGCATTGTTGAGAAAGTGTACCTTTTTTACTTGGAAAAGGTGTGGGAATGAGGTTTTTTCATGAAAAGTACCAAAAGTTTACTGTCAAAAATGTTTGAATTTGAAATGAATAATGACAGCGTACGCAGCGCCCTCTGGACGTTACATGAAAATTGATGCGATATTATGATTTCCCACGCAAAAAAACCCCGGATACCAAATTTCGTGCAAATAACTTGTTTCTTGCAAAAGTGATTTTCAAAAAGCGAAAAAAAAAAATTCAATTTCAACACCCTGTATGTCCGAAACGAAGCATTTCCGGACACAAGTTTATATAGACTTTTTTTCTTAGAATTGTCTCAGGAATACGTCACTTGAATATTTTAACGTACTTATGTTACACCCTGTATAACGAATTGATAATTAATTTACAACGTCTTTTCCTTCAACTTTTTCCCTAATCCCGCTTTCATGTTTCCTTTATCCATATTTCATCTTCCTCGAAACATATTCAACCAAAAAACATCCTTTATCCCCGAAAATAGCGGTAGTGGCATAAAAACTTCCCGGCGAAAATTTGCATTTTTGATCTGTGCACAACTTCACGTTGCCGTCATAACAGAGAATGCAAATTTCGAAGCAAGCCAAGACAATGAAAATTTTACTGCCGGCCGTCATTCCTGCGGAGCAATAATCGTCAAATCCTTGCAGGAATAGCAGGTAGAACTCTTATCCCGGACTCTTAATTGAAATCTGCAGATCTTTCCGGACCATTGGGTCCGGTATAGGGGGATATTTCCGGAGTTTCGTGCACAGGAATCATTTCTATTCCGGCGTTCTTTTGTTTTTGCTAATATAAGAGCGGTCATTAGGGTACTACTGCGCTGAGGAAGGCCATTACCCAGGCGAAATAGGTGACGTTGATTTCTAAATGCAGAAGTTTATGGCATCCTTTCGAGACCTTTTCCACGGGTGATCAGTTTATATTGCAACCAATGAAACGGAGGAGCATATTTTATCTGCAATGTATGACGTTACGATAATGGAAAAGTCCTGTCGAAAAAGAAGAAAATGCAGTATTTTGTTATGATGTAGAGTTTGCATATAGTGTAGAATATAAAAAAAATATTTCCATAAAATAAAAATCAATAGAAAATTCCATAATACTTTACCAATACTAGTAGAATCCAATTTTCGTGTACTAATAGGCAAAATTTTGACAATAACGAATGAATAGAAAACGAATTTGCATTATAAATTCCAATTTAGGAATGAAAATTATTATTCGTTTCGAATTAATTGAAAACAACATACTCTGTAATAGTTTTCGCAAGTTTAGACTTGAAAGGAAGAATGACAGTGACAGGAAAAATCTGGAATTCAATGATTAATTGATTTATTCAATAATACCCTTCCATAAAATCATACTGATAGTTATTATGGACATGCATACAGGGTGATATATCAAATTTGCACCAAAAAACTAGTAAAAATTCAAAAAAAACTATTTTCAAAGAACGCTGATATTCTATAGTACAAATGATAAATTTTACGAAATTCCACATTGAAATATCGTTGTAGGAATATGAGAGAGGCGCCTAGTGCATATGAGATTCTAGTACTCCTTAAGAGGCTAGATATAAAAAAAAATTAAGAAAAAAATTATCGCGTATGTGGCTGTGATTTCAAGTCTTAATATTGTTTTCGATTCTAAACAACTTTTTTGAATAAACTTCTTTGATAATATCAAAATCAAGGGTAGATTACTCTTGATAAAAATTTTTGGTTTCTGTACACCGTTTCGAAATTCAAAATTCTGATAACTAAATACAAGTTTTCTGCAAATCACCAACTTTTATGGGATATAAGTTTTTTTGACAAATGCATAAAATGTTTCCCATATTATGATGCAAACTTTTTAAGACTCACTCTATATACAAAGATAAAGGTAGATATTTGATTGTGCCTCATAAAAATTGATGCAATTTCTTCAGGGGTAGCATTCTTTTCTCTCAAATATGGTTTGGAATGAGAAAGCGACCAGTCTTTTTTCAATGCACTAATTTTGAAATTTTCTCAGCTCAATAATTCATTTCCAAACACAAATTCGACTTGTTTGCAGAAATTTCTGATTATCCCGTATGGTCGAAAATGATTAGGGTATTTAATTTTTAAGTGGGACATCCTTTATATGAGAACTGCGAGTACCCTCTCAAGTGGAGAGAATAATCAATAAATAAGTCACTCGTGTTTTCTCTGTAACATATTCGGTGAACCTATTCGTGTGTACCCTCATTATTCCAGATGAGCTAAATTTTCTTTCGAATACTTGAATTACTGACCCAAATAAATATCGTGTACCATTTTACAAAGATAATCAAACATACTCTGCGTTATTTGGCAACTTCTCGTTGAAACTCACGGTGCCAATTATATTGTTGACAAAACAGCGATTGTACTTCATAGCTATAAGATTTGATTTTTCAACATACCATATGGAAATGTGGGACGTGATAAATGCTGATTGAAAATCTGGTGATAGGGAACTGAACCAGTATTCAAGAGCTCTAAAAATTTAGATACAGAGTGACCCATTCGAAAGCGGGCCACCTCTTTAAAATTGTTATTTATTATCAAAATTAACCAAATACATTCACAATAAAAAAACAGTTTTAAAATATCCTAAAATAAAACGTGATATATACTATATATACTCATATACACACATATATACAAACATACATATATGTATAGAGAGAAAGACTAGAAATTATATGCAATAGTATAGTTACTGAATCCTATATACCTGTCGAACAATAATAAGCGTACATTAAACAAGTGCGAGACGTGGGATCCGCTAACGCTAGGATCCGCCTTGTGCCCGCCCTTGGCCTACCGGCGGTTTATCTTTTGCGCTGCTGAAAATGCTTTGAAACTACAATTGGTCAATAATAATTTGAATACTACGATCTCAATGTAGAGTTCTTATTTTAAATGCCACTATTCCATTGTCAAAATGATTGAAAACTATAATTGGTCACCAATACTTTGAATACTAGGATGTCAATGTCTAGTTCTTATTTTAAATGCCAATATTTCATTGTCCAAATGATTGAAAGTTATACCTGGGTTACCAATAATTTGAATACTACGATCAATGCGTGACTGGAACACAGATACCTCCGTTTTTATTCTGAGACTTTACATAAAAAGAAATCATATTCCACTCATGAATGGAAATAAAAAAAAAATTCATTGGTGAGAAACATTTAAAATGAATATATCTTCCAAAGAAAAGATACACAAACGTGGGATACTGAAATAATGAGGTATGAGAAAACCGGGGAAATTTGGGGAGGAAATAAATTTTGAATTTCTTCAAGTTTATCAACTGTTTTCTAGTTTTTTTTTTTGTAGAACATTTTAAGGAAAATAAAACTGTTTTTTTTATAACTTGTTCGGCTTTCGAGTTTTTGATGATTTTGGAAAGGAAGTACAAATTTTATAATATTTTTTTTCGAAATATGAAAAACATTCAAACTGATTTTTTTATAGTACTAATTGAAAAAAATAAAATTGTTTGAATACACTTCTTGATATTTCGTTTAGTTTTTGAGATTTTGGTGTTTAAAAAAAATTGTAAGTACCTACTTTTTTTAGATTTAATGTGTTTGTTTCACCCTGTTAATGAATTTGGAGGAATCATAGTCCTAGGGTCGATAGAGTTCGTAGAGAGATATTTTTGCAAGAAAAAAAATCAAAATTTTTCTATTGGTTCCGCAGATATATCGATTTTTCCGTTTTTTTGAAATATTTCCTGTACTATTAATTTATTCAAAAGAATGTGTTCACGATTTTTCAATCAGAGTGTTACTTGTGAAATTTAGAAATTTGCAGCCGTTTTCGATATATTTGATATTATCAAAAATAAGAACTTTTATTTTCGGAAAAATGAGTTTTTCACCATTTTCTATTCGATTTTTTAAAAACTGATGAGATTTGTTTTCTGAAGCTCTATGTATTGCATATTTGAAATTCCGATTTCCTTTATCGGTTAAGCCACAATGGGAGCTCAAAAAAGTACATTTTTCGGAAAATCGTCATGCATTTTATGATCCTTCTCAAAATCTATACATATTTGAAGAACATATAGGCGCATATTAGCAAGAAATATGGATGGAAAAAATCACTTCCTGGACTGCTGTTGCGAGCTTAGTGAAAACAGGATAACCCGCGTAAAAATTTTCCGGGATTTCCGATAGTAAAAAAATTTTATATTCAAAATATTTATATTTTTTTCTGATTGATGTGATTGAAATTTCAACTCGACATCTTCAACGGTTCTGGAAATATAAGGTGGTTTCTAAAGACGACAGACAGACTGAATTTTTCGAAAAATTTCATTTTTTGATGGGTATCATTTTCTCTTCAATAACACTGGGTCTATCTCGTCAAATAAAACAATTGGGTCCCTGGAGAACCATAGGAATACTACTTCTCTGAAGATCGTTTTTCATATATCGAAAAAAAAAAAAATATAAAATTTTAAACAATGAAATTATTATCATATTATGCCAGAATATTTCAAAATCATTTCAGAAAGATCACTATCACACAATATTAAAGAAATGAAACATTCCAGGAAAACCTTTCCAGAATATTACTGAAATATTTAAATAGATTATTATCATCATATTATTACAGATTATGAAAACATATCAGAAGAATCATTATGTACCCAAGGTTCTACCTTCGCCTACAAATAACATATTTTCAAATAGCCAGCAATGGTAGAATGCGAGTTATGATAATACGGACGAGGAACAGATGGTGACAAAGCTGCCTGCACAGATCTACCCCCTTTTCATTCAATATTCAATCTCCATAACAAATTAACCACTCCGATTTGACGCCAGCGGCGAGAGCCTACATTTATACAGGGTGTTCCAAATTAAGTCGGTACCATTGCCAACTCCGTTATTATTGATGCTACGAATTCGGTTAAATGGGCAAACTAGTAACTAGCATTTTTAATGGCCTTCTCGACGTCGAAAACAAAAAAAAATTGTCAGTCGCGTTTTCGAAATATTTCGTAAAATGATACTTTTTTAAATGGAACACTCTATATTTTATCATGCATTTCGACTCGTAACTACATTCTCAATAACAAAGCTTCTATGAATTTTTTTCCTAAAGTTGAAAATAAGTCAGTTTTGTCAATAGGAAACATTTATAAAAATCGGATTTGATAAAGCGCTATGAAATGTCGTGTAAATGTTCATAAACGCCGCCTTCTGTTTGGTCTAGAGGCCAAGGCTCCTTCACCTCACGCCGGCGACCCGTGTTCAAATCGTGGTCGAGCCATTTTTTTTTATGTGTTAGAGATATGGATTGTATTGCCAGTAATTTGGATACCGACTTTGGCTATATCTATTAAAAATTGTACATTCAATTTTAATCTAGTAAATAATAAAAGAAATGAATATTATTATAAGGTAATCAATGATCAATAAAGTATCGAGTGTATTGTCTGTATCTGAGATCTGCGTTTGTCGAAAAAATATTGTGTGTATTTCGAGCACAAAGTGTAATTGCCGCTCTTCAAAGAGTTACCGCGCTCTGCTTCGCGTCGCGCGGTAACTCTCTTTGTTCGAGCGGCAATCCATCACTTTGCGCTCTAAATACACAAATAGCATTTTCTGTTCTGTACAAAAACGGCTTCAAAGTTATCATTATGGCAGAAATATTTTGATTCACAAACTAAATACGGCTAGTGGAATGGTTTTGAGATGGAAATTATCGTTTTGTAAATTAATACCAAATAGCTCAGTTGTGTCAATTGACGGGTTTCACGAGTTCAAATCCCAGCGCAATTTTTCCTTTTTACTGTCTTATTTTGCTGTTAGTAACAAAATATTGTCATTCGTATAAATATCAAAATTGGGTGTTTGGACAATCATGAGGTTTTATTCGCCAAAACAAAGAAATTTTTTGTACTAGTGAAAAAAATAAATATTTCCACATAAGTCGCTCATTTTCAACTTTAGGAAAAAAAGTCATATGAGCTTTGTATTGAGAATGTAGTTACGAGTCGAAATGCATGATAATAAATAGAGTGTTCCATTTAAAAAAATATCATTTTATGAAATATTTCGAAAACGCGACTGTCAATTTTTTTTTGCTTTCGGCGTCGAGAAGGCCATTAAAAATGCTACTAGTTTACCCATTTAACCGAATTCGTAGCATCAATAATAACGGAGTTGGCAATGGTGCCGACTTAATTTGGAACACCCTGTATAGCAGGACTGTCTCTTTCTAAGAATGAAAGTTTTTGTATACAACTCAATCATCATTCGCACTCACGCAGGACCAACCGACTCCTGCACTGACACGCATCCTGCCGTAACGTCGCGCGTCGCGTCGCGTGGAAATTAATTCGCCGGGGCCGAGAGAGCGCTTCCAGCCGTACGGATTACCCTCGAGTGTCTAACGAAAGTTTTAATTTCCATAATTGAGGGGACTCGCCAATATTTTGGAAGTTTCGGGCGAGCCTTTGAGTGCATCCGTGTCTATAATTCACGCGCGTGTAACTCGGGGTCGCTCGTCTGTAAAGTGACGGCCATCCCGGATTCAATCAGCCGAACGCTAACTATTCCGGATTGATTTATACCCGGGGATGAACGTCGTCTGCGGTGGATGGAGTTTGGCGAGGGAAATTCGGCGCAACTGAGTCAGCTTCTCCATTCTCGGAATACAAATTCTACGTGTTATTAGTAGCGTTTTCGACTTTACATAATATTATTATTGACTATTCCACTCATGCTAAAATACGCGTTTTTGATTGGTGGACATTTTCAAATTGATAATTTGAAACAGCATGTTTTCGATTTTGTAGTTCGGCACTTGATTGGCTATTAGATACCTCTGTAGTTCGCTTCGTCATTGGTTGTTTTATAAAACAAACTTACCCCACAAGCAAGTAGGTATAATGACACAACACCGAAATTTGACCCAAACCATGATGAGCACTAACTATTAGTTCATATCAACTTCACAATTTTCGACAAATTTTTGACACAACACCGAACTTTGACCAAAACCATGATACGCTTCACTTTTCATTCATATAACTTTTCGACAAATTTTGCATACACGTAAACCAAAACTCCGCCCTGTCAATTCCCATAAAAGCATGAAAATGAACGATGAGTCACTATATATCTACCAATGAACTAAACAATTCAATAGGCTTGTTCGCGTTCGACGCGTTCACAAAATAAACTGCCCGAAACCCGAAAGCATGCGCAGTCCCACAGAACTCAAAGAATGCGTACAGTTCTGTGAAACTGCGCATGCATCCGATGGTTTCGACTGGTTGTTTCATGAACGCGAACCTAAACCTAAACCTAAAGATAACCAACGAAAGACGCGCCCTGTGAATGATCACTGAAATAGCGGGAAGTTTGAAATACCAAGACAGCAGCTCTGCGCAGTTTACTCCAAATAGTACTTTTAAAAATGGTTTTGGTTTCATTCATGGAATAGTCTTAACAAATACAACTCGTGTACCCATGATTATCATAAATTCCATCTTTTTTTCGAAACAAATTATGCTGCTTTAGGAAACCACACTCGCGCTTCTCCAATCGATAATCACCAATACACTTGTTGTATTACCTACGACAATTCTATATAAAAAATCGCATATGCCACAGTGCAATTATCACTTTGACAGCGTCAACTTTAACAGCGATTATTTTTTTCACATGTCAAAGTGTGACGTTTTTGGAATTTCAACCAATAGCAGCGTGTTATTCTGGCCAATCATTCGGTTTTATACTGATAAATCAACTCCTGTAGAAATAAACCCATTTAAATATGATGACTGAGTCAGTTTGACAGCGATAAAAAAGGACGCACCTTTTTTATCGCGATTAAAATGCCGTTTTCTCAAAAACAGACTTCATCTAGTAAGCGGAAGTCCCTTCAATTTCTGTCATGACAGCAATGATTGTTCAGTAGTGTTATATGAATTGTTTTGGGAAAGTTTCATCTGAACAGATTACAAAAAGCATTATTATAATTGTGTTGTTAATATTAGATTATTATTTACTGAATAAATTTCTTTATTCAACTCAATATTTTTCCATCAGTAATTTCACTCGAAAAGCTGACATCAGACAAAATTGCTCGACCTACGCAATTTTTTCATGTCAGTTTTTCTCGTGAAATTGCTGATTGGCAAAATTATTTCGTTGGAGAAAGAAATTTATCCGATAAAAAAAAGCTCTTGTGCTTTTTCTGTTGATAAAACTGCCTGGTCTTTGATAAAACGTTGTTTACCTTTGAACTGTCAAAACTATAAGGTTTACCGCGTCGATTCTATTGAACTGGCTTATATACAGAGTTAACATAAAAACTATCATGAATAAAAAGTTACCTTATTATTAATAGTCATTCACTTTTCACTTTTTCAGCATAATAATTAACATAAACGACACATTTCAATAAACACTCAAACTTCACACACGTAAATAGCTCATGAACATAACCAAGTTTATAGCAGATATTGCAAACGACGCCTTACGTCGTGAACAAAATTGCAACCGCTTGTAGACCGATATTCCTGAACTCAAATGAAGATGGCGTACGATTAATTTTTAATGAATTCAATTTGTTTTTTATGGTTTGAGACGAAACCGTTGTATGAAGATCTTCATACAACGACATAATGAATAATTTTATGTTCCTTCTGGCACGATTTTCAATTCACAAGAGAAAATTTTCATAATCAACCTTGTACAATGAAGAGATGTGGCGCCATCTCTTGGTATTGTCAGAAAGCATTAGTAAGGTTTGCTTTAAACTATATCACAATTTCTAGATATCTATATCATATGCACCGGGTAAGCATCATATGGATCATAGAAGGCCTATATCGTTGTTTGACATTTGAAATTTGGTGAAATTTTCACCCATTCAAAAGTTTCACGGATTTTATCATTCGGTTTGTTTTCATACTTTTGCCAAATAAAAAAGGTTTTTTTCTTTCGATACCAACACCAAGGCTCTTGGGAAGAGTCTTCATCTTGAATCATGAATGAACGAATACAAAAATTCGTAATATCCCATTGATTTGATGCAATAAGCGAAGAGATATCGACTGATGGAAACTTTCCACATATACACTTTCCACCCTCATCATGTGACCGCCCTTATCGCCAAATCAAATTCGGTTCGATCACGGTCATTAGGAATTGGGCTAATTCTATATTTTTATACAGAGACGATTCGGAGTCGAGTGTCCCACTGTTTTTACATTCAGGCTTCACCGAAGACAATTGAAGTGTGAATTTATCGGATGCCAAAATGAAGGGGAAAAACAAATTATAATTGGCCACAGGGCACTATTCCATCAGCGGAAAAATTGGAACAGCATGAAATAAAAATATTCATTACGAAAGCTTTTTTGGCCATCTATGTTCAATTATGACAGGTTTAGAGTAGCACCTGACAAAACAAAAGAGGCTGTTCTTCACTAATTTTTCAAGCACAAACTAACTGCGTAGTAAAATTTTCATTATATTCGTTAATAAAAAAAACTTCCATAAGTGGCGAACTTTATGTGTGACACTGTATATCTTTGACAGCAAATGGGCTATCTTGTTTCAATCGACAATAAACCAATCACAGCAGTAGATCGAAGTACACAGTGTACTGTACACTTCAACTTAGTCATGACAAATCGGTACCCATGTCCTTCAGGAAGAGACACCTCTGACACCAGCTTTGTATTGACTCACAATACCTGACAACCATCCTCCGCTTACTGCTGACTCATACACAGAGAATGTATGTAATGGATTCGTCAATGCCTCGGCGTTCAGCGTTCAGAAAGTAGGACTCACAGTCAACGTTCTAGATGTTATGCCTTTGTTGGCTCAAATTACCAACAACCCAGAAAAACATTTTTCTTTCCTGGAAAAATCAGCATTTACGTTATCTGACTAACCGAATAAAACGAGCACACCCACTTTATTCGTGTATTAACACCCCCTTATCATCCATCATTCCATTTGCCGTTTTCCTACTGTAACAAATACATCTAATATAAAGGGCGAATTTACATTTTAATAGTGTAAAATAACAAATAACACCGGGCGAGTATTTGATATTTTTGTTAGTTTTCTTTTGGTTCGTGTTAACGATGAACATGGGCGTAGGTGGAAGAAATGGGGTTGCCATGGAAATGGGACATACGCTGAAATTTCAGGCAAAAATTACGAAACGTTTTGTGTTGAGTAAAAATGTTATTAGTGCCGAACAATGATGAATTCAACCAATGGAGTATTATTTTTTCTACCTCTTCATTCATGTAAGGGTTATTTACTTTCCATGAGAGGAAGATTCTTTTTTGTCTTCCACGATTAGTCCAATCCAAGGAATAAAATGCAATTCAGTCTGGAGGATTGTATGAAATTTTTTCTACTACATTTTATGTAGTGTACTAAGTGTCTAGCATGTGTAAACAAACCTGTGAAATTTCAGAGTGATCCGTGAAGATTTATATAATTATTTTGTACAGCAACATATTTGGATGCGCTACTGAACACGAACTGAATCGAACGCCTATTTTTCAACTCTCTGTTCACTATCTGTCGATGTTCAATTTCTATGATGACTCCCACGCTATTTACAAATATTCACGTGATCTGTCATTTTCAGTAAGAACGTGACAGTGCGAGGTGTTTAGGAGACATTATTTTGAAGTATTTCTGTTATTCGATATTCTTAGTATGTTCACTCCCTAAGCACATTGAACAAGTGTCAGAATGAATCGAAGAGAAGAATGAATCGTAGCACTTTGAAACTCGGCACATGACTTCTTGACATCATATATTGTTAGAAAAAAAATTGTTTAACAAAATATCAGAGGCGAAATCCTAACAAATTTTTATTTAAAAAAATTATATTTTATTTTTGCTGTTGGTTCGGAAAGTATAAAATTGATCAAGAAACAATTTCAACAAGGCGAAAGATAATTCAATTTTCCACAAGAAATATACTTAGTATTTTCTCAAAAAATGCACTCGTTTTCTCAGAAAATTGAATTCCGATATAAAATTCTAGGCTCGCCTTAACCCGCCCGAAAATTAAGGTGGATTCATGCAACCTCACTAAAACTAAAATGAATTTAAGATTTAGATGAATTTCAAATTAAGAATATGACGGTGTTCAGGCAGCAAGTACTGGACATGCGCATATCGTTCCAACTGTCAATTTTTAAAACGTCTTAGGGTATTCTTTAATCAGAAAACACCTAACCCTAACCTGAGATTATCGTGGTTTGTTGTTTTTTGTTTTATCTTTTCTGGTCTGGTGTTTACAGTACAACATGAAAACTATCACCAAGAGAAGTGACTATGGTTTAGTACTGAGTACATTATTGCTTCTGCGGGAGCCTCTGGTGTTGTGAGGAATAAGAGATATAGAAAATATGGCGTCTAACCTATGCTGAAATTGCGAACATGACATAACCTCTTTCCTCTTTGAAAGCAATCAGCTGTGAGTCAAGATACTACGCATGCGCCGTTTCTAATTTATGGAAGAAATTAAGTTATTAGTTGAAAGTTGGCCATCTCTCTTAGTTTTGATGTTAATTTTAATTGCTTAAGTTCTTGAGTGAACACCTCCATTTCATTACATCTATTTAGATTTATGCTTGCATGAATCCACCTTTAGATATGTCCTAACTTTGCTGAAAATTATAGTAGAAGGAAAAGAAAAAGTGTATATCGTTCCTGAAGACTTGTATTTCCTCAGGCAAATATAACATGTGAGTATTTGGGTACCCAAAATGTGTTTTGTCCCACTTCACATAACCCTTCTACGATATTTACGGAGGATCCGAAAATCATGGATATTGACTATATTGGTTGATATGAAATAGTTATACTGCAGCAGGGATCTGCACCCTCTTTGGACCATATGCAGCGATTTAAGACTAGTGAGATACATCTCATTTAGACCTGCCAAAGAAAAAACTGGGTTTTCCTGCCCCATCAGTTTTCAACTCGCCCATAATCCCGGTAATTTCTTCAGTAAATGTTGAAAAAAATCTCTCATACACATTCTACATGAAAAATGAAGTGTGTGATTTCAAGCTTGAGTTTTCCATTTCACCTCACATCAATCGCAAACCTGAAAGTTGATGTCGGCGTTCAATCACGTTTTCTTAGAAAACGAGCGCATTTCATAAGAAAATACTGGATATAATTCTTGTGGAGAATTAAATAGTCTTTCACCTTGTTGAGTTGTTTTTTCGATAAATCATATACTTTTCTAAAAATCTATTCATTTATTTTTAAACGAAAAAAAAAATATGTTCCACCCCTGGAATTTTGGTAACAATATTTTTTCCAACTACTAGCATACCAATGTTGGTGGTGCTACAATCGATCCTTGCCTCAAAACCTAATCGTACTGGATTACTGGTTCTCCATCAAAATTAGCCCCAAAAATCAGTTTTTATGACTTTCAATAGATTTAGGTGTATCCTCACTACTTCTCCCCATCCCCATTACCCATGTTTTACCCACATAGGATCTGATGTCAGCATTTTTCTGCAAGCCACTGGCACAAACTTCCTCGATTATAACACTCCATCAAAATAAAAAAACGTCTGCAAGGATATTGCACCTTACTTTCAACGTTGCATGTGCACCTCACATTATTTTCATTCTCGCATTCTGATGTATGGGCCTGCAACCTGAAAAATACTGAATAAAATATAAAACATTTCTTATTATCTTTCTCTAACACGAATTTTATTTGGAATTCCTGGATGTGTCATGGCATGATTTATCACCACTTACCTGCGCTTTTGTTCGCTCAGACGGGTATTTGGGAGAAAAGTTGGCTGAAAAAGTTTCAACAGGTGCGGGAAGATGAGTTTTCAGTTTCGTGAAATTAGCCTAATGGAGTGAAGACTGGCCAGTTATATCAATTCGGTGTTGGGAGATCTTGGGGTTGATTGATTGTTCAATAGCGTGGGCAAGAATAATACCGTTGTTTGATAATACAGAAGATAGTTAGTAGTGATGGGCGATATACATCGATGATTTTAAAACATCGATGGTAATCATTAGATGTTCCGATATTTTGGTATCGATTTCAGCATCGGTCAAACACGCATGCGCAATAAAAGTTGTTACGCAAGGTGCGTTTGTTATTTTTTTGTGGAACCCGAGCGAGCAGAACATTTGTACCGCGTGGTCACAGAGCTAATTGAACGAAAAAGTAAATATTGTTTATCGAACGATATTTTACCACTTATGAGATCTGTCTTTTATTTTGTTATCGTTAAGGAAATGACGAATGATGAATCCAAAATATTGAAGTATATTATCAGTAACTCATTAAAATTTTCCCAAACTGTGAGTGCTGTCACGCCAATTTATCTGTCATCTGTCAAAAAACATCGATGTCGAAAAACCATCGATATTGCAAGACCGATGTTTGCAAAAAATCGATGGTGAGTTTCGAGAGTATCGTCGATGTCCAACATCAATGTTACGTCTCGATGTCCCATCTCTAATAGTTAGGCAGTCACTGTAGAAATAGTGTTTGATGCAATCGCGCGTGACATTTATGTTCTTTTAAGAGAACCTTCCAAAAATTGCATAATTTATGGCACTGTACTAGTACGCCACCTGGATGGAATGTGAAACTTATAAGGAATTTCTGGAATTTCTTCCAGTTTTCATTAACCATCTCATAATTTAATAATTTATGGAACTTTGGACGATTTGCTCGGACAGGGTCTGACTTATGTATTTGGAACAAAATATATTTCAAAGTTATAGTAATTATAGTAATTTTTTGCAAGAAAGTTGTACTGGTGACCGATCGTTCATAACTAATAAAGACAATAGAATGTTGTGTCAACTTTTTTTGGTAAAGATTTGTGTTACTGGAAATACGTTTTTGTGCCATTAGACAATTCTTGTTTTGCGAAAACGGTCTGTTTGCCAAGTTGGTCATTTCGGATTACTGTAACTCTGATATGGAGATGAATCGAAGTGGACATTCTATTCAATATGGCGGTTGTTGCTGTGACACTGGGCGGACTGGGCCCATAACCTATTAGTCGATGTAGGTGACTTTGCGGAAATGCCTGTTGCAAAGTTAGAGGAGCGTTATAAAAGTTTTGACTGAAGTATATTAATATAAATCTTCAACCAATTCTAAAGGCATTTACAATTTTTGTTTTGCGGAAATGCCCTGTTGCCAAGTTGGTCACTTCTGATTACTAGATATCAGATATAAAGATGGATCGAAGTGGACATCAGGCGGTTCTTGCTATGACATTTTGACTTCGAAGAAATGCGATGTTGCCAAGTTAGGGGAGCAGAAAACCATTGGGAAGAGCTTTATACAAGTTTTGATTGGAAAATATATTAATATATATCTACAGGCAATTCTGACGGTATCTTGAATTTTTGTTTTGTTGAAGTGCGTTGTTGCCAGTTGGTCACTTTGGATTACTCAATATATGTAATGAAAATGAATCGAAGGGGGCAATATCCTTTTCAATCAAGTGATCTTGATTATGGAATTTTGACTTCGCGGAAATGCGCTGTTGCCAAGTTATACAGCGGCATATCATTAAGAAGAAAATTATAAAAGTTTCGATTGAAGTATATTAATATATATCTTCAGCCAATTCCAATAATATTTATAATTTGTATTTTGCGGAAATACGTTGTTGCCAAGTTGGTCACTTCGGATTACTAGAAATCTGATATGGAGATGGATATCGAAGTGGACATTATTCTATTCTATTCTATTCGGGTGGTTCTTGCTATTGTGACTGTACGGGAATGCGCTGTTGCCAAGTTACGGGAGCGAAGAATCATTAAGAAGAGCTTCATCACAATTTCGAAAATTCCAATTTAGAATCGAATCGGATCATAATCACAAAACGCGTCCGCCATCTTGGAGCCGCCATATTTAATTTATGAATTTTGACAACAATATCATAATCACCGACCCCGAATATCCCCACATAGCAATTTTGAATAGAATCCGACCATAATCACAACTCGACCGCCATATTAAATGTTTGAATTTTGACAAAGAATTCATAATCTCCGACCCCGAAAACCGCCACATACTTATTTAGAATTGAATTTGACCATAATCACAAAATTCATCCGCCATCTTGGAGCCGCCATAGTTACCTCATGATTTTGACAGAAAATTCATAATCTCCGACCCCGAAAACCCTACATACCAATTTAAAATCGAATCGCACCATAATCACAAAACTAGTCCACCATATTGGGGACGCAATTTTTTTTCTCCATCAAAAATTTCTTTTTTATATTCACCTATATTCTAAACCTCGACTAAATTTTTTAGAGCCCAAATTTCAAGATTTTCGTATTTAAAGTCACAGATCATTGTAGTCGAGCATTTTATGAAATTTCGTACGAATAAAACATTCAAATTCGTATGCATGAAAACTAAACCCTTAATCTTTAATTGGAAAATTATCACCTCTTCTAAGGACACAAGACACTACATTCATGTTGCGAAAGTAGTACTTTTCCGCACGCGACGGCAGTTTTTCTGTTTTTCTCCATTGGTTTTTTGTATAGTTGGTTTCACCCAGGAAAGTTTATTTTTCAGTATTTCAATGGCGTGGTTGGACGATATCGATTTATATACTTATAAATTGCATTTGTATTTTTGCTCTGGCCTAGTTTCTTTGTTTTTTTTTTCGGGACGAGCGAGGAAAGACGAAGCCCTTATTTTTTAACTTGTGATGCCATGCACAGGACCAGCATGCATCTTCATATACATCCCATATCAAGTTATCAAAGTATTGAATCATACTTTCCAGTAACTTTCTTGCATTACAGAAATCAAGGATCTATTTTTTTATGCATTTTTTGCATTTTAATTTCATATATTATGTATGAACTTGAAACAATAGATAATCACCCCATACACGAACCCCTAATAATTATTTCCCAGCAACTCTGCATCAAATTTGAATATAATCCCCGATAAAAAATTAATATTCCCCGAAGGCGGACCATAAAAAGTTGGATTTCACTTATATCACCACACCTCTAACTCACGTGAACACAAAACTTGTTTTGTGTTCGGCTGCGTAAACATTTTCGAGTCGCCCGATCTGGGAAGGGACTTTTACGATAGAAGAACTCGTAAAAAGTTGATATAATAAAATCCTACTTTCTCGAGAATCATTTCGATTAATTGAGTTTTGAAGGATATAATCAAGAAAATAATTAAATTCGATGGATTCTCCGTTGGGATATTGCAATTCCGATAATTGGTTTATTAATGGAGTTTGCTGAATACAGTAATCGTCGTGGCGTATTTTTTTATATTTAAACATATCGCATCAACTACAGGGGTTATTGGCGTTTGTAGTGCTAAAGTATGTAAATATACAGTTAATCCAATTCATAGTTCTTCGTGGTATCAGCCAGAAAAACAGTTGTTTTCTGATGGATTTTCGATCCTAAATCAAAAATCAAATCATTTCATTAATCCTGTAGAACTTACAAAGTTATAGGATAAGTCAACTGTCTTAGATTTTGTACGTACATAAAATGATATTAGAGTAAAATTAAATCAAACATACAAAATAGAAACATTGTCATAAAAATCCAATATAGAATATACAATATACAAGGAGGGACAAAACATTTCAACTTCATTCGTCAGTATTATAAAAATTATGGTCTAATAAAAACTTTTTAAGGTTGCTTTTGAATACTTGAATTCTAGCAGTAGTTTTCAATGATTCGTGCAGTTTGTTATAAAGTTTAGTCCCACGTAAGAAGGAGAGTTAGCCGTTATATTATATTTGCAGGGATTTATGTGGAAATCATTACGTTTTCTTGTATTTGCATTATGGTAAGAGGAATTGCGATCATATTTCGACTTATTGGTGTGTATGAATACACACATTTCAGAAATAAAAAGGAAAAGTCAGAATTTTTAAATGTTGTATAAGTCTCTGCAGGAGGTTCTCTGATTAGCACCTGCTAAACGCTATGTTACATTTTTCCTCTTGAATGTTATCGTCTTTTTCCGAAATTAGAAGTGATGTTTCATCCGCATACATAACGCACGTATTATCAAAAACCGCAGCCTCAACATCATTGCAATATAATATACATAGTAGCGGTCTCAACACTGATCCTTGAGATACCCCAATATTCAAAGATTGAGTATTTGAATTAAATCTGTAATTACTGTTTTCATATCTGTGATTCACCGAAACAAATTGACTCCTGTTTCTAGTGAAAGACTCTATGAGCACTATGAGCTCATTGTCAATATAATTGCAGATTCCATCTGTTCTTATGGTTTGCCTCCCCAATTGTATTCGTTGCTATCTAGCTTTCTCTCGGACCGATCTCTCCACGAGGTATAATCCGATACTCTACCAATAAATACTGGTGTTCCACAGGGATCCATTCTAGTACCAACACTTTTCCTCCTTCACATCAATGATTTGTTGGGAGCTACCTCATGTCCAGTGAACAGCTTTGCAAATGATGGTACCTACCTCGAAAAACAGAGTAGTTTTAAGCTTTTTGGTAAAATTTTCGAAAATTTTTAGTTTTTTGCAGTTCTCGTTATGGAGCCACATCCGTGGGGAGTAGTGAAGTTAATATTCGGATTCAGCACCCCAAAAAACATACAGAACATACTTTTTTTTCCTAAAACAGGCACGCTCGGAGACGATTTGATTCGATTTTAGCTTTTTTCTTTGAATTGTGGGGATCCTAATTTCAATACTGGTTTCAAAACTTCAGGCTCTTTTGAGAATAACATGTGTTTGGTTTTCTCACAGGAAAATATGAATCCTGTGGTTCTAGACCAGCCTTGAAATTTATGGACTGTATTCTGGAGTATTAGTGCCATTGTTTTTTCTCCAACAAATATTACCAGTCAACTGCAAACAGTCGAGCTTTTACTGGTTTATCAACATATTTTATAATATTGTTGATTGCTACATTGAATGGGGTAGGGCTGATAACCGAACCTAGAGGTGTGCCGTTGTCTTGAGTCTTCGTTTCATTGACTCTTACTTGAAATTCTCGACTTGAAAAAAAAATTATATAAAGTTGAAAATATTCCCGTGATATCGCCAAGAATGTAAGTGTTGTAAGATTCTTCTTAAGATTCTCGAGATTCATTTCGATTAATTGAGTTTTGAAGGATACAATCAGGAAAATAATTAAATTCGATGGATTCCCGTTCGGATATCGCAATTCCGATAATTGGTTTATTATTGGAGTTTGCTGAATACAGTAGTCATCGTAGCGTAATGATAGTGTTTAACTTACGAAAATGCTTTTCAAGGGTGGGGTTACGATCGCTGCGGAAGTTGGTCAATACGCCCGTCCGCTTATTTCAATTTCTAGAATACGGTACTCGAACTTCATAATCTCAATTCCATTAGTCCAGATGCGGAGTAATCATAATTTTTCCCATTTATCTGTACCCATTCACTGGTGAAATGGAACTGAATGTTTTCTTCTTCTTCTATATCGGATATCTCAGAATATTTACCTATTTCTCCGTTAATCATTATTTCGATCATCAAAAGTTTTTATATTTCTTTTCTTTTATGAGATTTGGATTACCGCAAAAGATCAATATCAAACCATATCAAGCTTTATAACCGTGGAAGAAATAAATGGAAAAACAGCTGATCCCCAATTCAACGTGAGAACATGAATAATTTGGGGAAAGATTTTGACAGCTTGATCAAAAGTCACAAGGATAAAGATTGGAAAGAATCTCACCGTAGCTATGTCAAGACTATCCGTACTAATTAAATCTTTCATTCCAATTATCGGTACCAGTTGTACCTTTTTCCTTTCATTGGAAAACCATGTGAAGTCCATTGCCAAAAGTGCCTCTCAAAAACCTTGTTCTCTGTTCCGTGCCAAGAATTATTTCACGTTCCGTCAACTGATTATGATTTATACGGCATAAATCCAGTTTTTCCTGGAATATTGTGCAGCACCCAAACATTCAGATTCTCTACTACTCTCGAATTCCGAGATATTTTCTGTCTTAATCGTCGTGGGACACCCTGTACAGTTGAATGTTTTATACTTTGCTTCAATCTTACGCAAAATTATTAGCGAGGTGGTGTGGGTTTGAATCTCCGATGGACGATATAGACCAACCAATATAAATTTTTTG
This sequence comes from Chrysolina haemoptera, assembly GCA_958298965.1. Classification (NCBI taxonomy): domain Eukaryota; kingdom Metazoa; phylum Arthropoda; class Insecta; order Coleoptera; family Chrysomelidae; genus Chrysolina; species Chrysolina haemoptera. The sequence continues at coordinate 3,712,417 of OY282600.1, forward strand.
TGGAAATTAATTCTAATAGCAAGCGACTTGCGCCATGACTTCGGGGATACTTTATAAATAACTAAAATCCAAATTGCAACTCAAATTTTTTTTTTGTGCAATTGTTTAAACAATGATTATTAAAAAAAAGGGTCCTTTTTTTGGTTTTTTGTAAATATCTCAAAAGGTACTGGACGAATGGCTTCACTCATTTGTAGAGAATGAAAAAACCTACAAAATGGTTTTTGGAAAATCCCGATACGACCATTTTTCACCGAGAAAAGCCGGAAAAACTCTTGAAAAAAGGCCTTTTTTCAAAAATTCGTATCTCCCTCAATATTCAATATTAAGAAATAATTTAATAATATCATGTACGTTGAGCTCCCGAAAGGTGGAAATTGTCGCTTCAATAGTTTTCCTACAATCGGGTTTTAAAAAAATTACAGCCATATTTTGCATGATGCGTCATATTACGGGAAATGGTCCGATTTGAATTTTTAAAGCGGCATTTTGAAGTCGAGGTTAAAAACTACAATTTGTCTATCTCACATTTTCCCATAAGTTGCGGTTGCGCGCACAAGGCGCTTTTTTCTATACAGCGAAGACGTCGCTTCTCGGCGCCCCCTCCACTACTACCTTAGCACGACTCGGCGACGAATTTTCACTCGAAGCGCTGTGTTCAGAAGCATTTTTAACAATGTTCTCCAAACTTATGGGAAAATGTGAGATAGACAAATTGTAGTTTTTAACCTCAACTTCAAAATGCCGCTTTAAAAATTCAAATCGGACCATTTCCCGTAATATGACGCATCATGCAAAATATGGCTATAATTTTTTTAAAACCCGATTGTAGGAAAACTATTGAAGCGACAATTTCCACCTTTTGGGAGCTCAACGTACATGATATTAGCTATCATTTCCCGAAAAATTATTTCTTAATATTGAAAATTGAGGGAGATACGAATTTTTGAAAAAAGGCCTTTTTTCAAGAGTTTTTCCGGCTTTTCTCGGTGAAAAATGGTCGTGTCGGGATTTTCCAAAAACCATTTTGTAGGTTTTTTCATTTTCAACAAACGGTCTTCTATGAGTAAAGCCATTCGTCCAGTACCTTTTGAGATATTTACAAAAAACCAAAAAAAGGACCCTTTTTTTTAATAATCATTGTTTAAACAATTGCACAAAAAAAGTTTTGAGTTGCAATTTGGATTTTAGTTATTTATAAAGTATCCCCGAAGTCATGGCGCAAGTCGCTTACTATTAGAATTAATTTTCAAAACAGGCTTTATTTTTGTTATATTGGTTCGACTAATAAGCTTTTTCTTCCGAAATGGATATTGTTATCGATTGGAAATTTCTTAATTTCTTACTGGTGAAAGATGCAAATTCATCTGCTTTTTATTTTCTTGTACTAGAAGAAACACATCTTGTGTATCAATGGATGGTGACTATTAATTATACTCATACTTGCATCCTCATGACTAATAGTCAGCATTACACGCTTGTTGAATATTATACTATAATTATTATTTCGTTTACGTTGAGAAAGGTACACTATGTTTAAAAAATAATCCATATTTCAATACAAGGGGAGGCATACTCCATTTATCTTCATTCCATTCCATTACTCATCGGGATCGTTCTTTCCCATAAACGATGGTTAATCGCACAAAAAAACTCTCATCAAATCAGTCCTACGAACTTCTCACACCCGATCACAAAAACTATTCCCTACGCAGCCACATACACGTGATCGTCAAAGAACATAACCTAAATCTATGTTGAAAAGCCCCAGCATCTTTCATCAGTCCCGGTATCAAAGCCAGAGAGTGCCTTTATGGCGCAGTCGACCAGAGCAGTTCTCGTCCGAATTCATAAAAGGCGTACACACGAAGCAGCTGAGTGAGATATTCTCCTCATTTATGCACGTGGCGTCGGAATATTATAACATTTTATGAACGACGTTTCGGAGAAGCTGAATAGACAGATATTGTGCGATAAATTGGAGATTACTCATTGAAATCTTGGCAGTGGTGGGTCGCCTTCGGAATGGGTACAGGGCGCGTCATTCGCTTCATGGTTGAAACATCATGAATAAACTAAAATTATTATTATTATTATTATTAAAAGTCCGGAAGCACTTTGACAAAATAAAAAATAATAGTTTAATAGTTATTCTTTTATTTTACTGTTTTTGCACGAGTTTCATACAATATTTTTTCTACGTTCATGCAAAACCAGAAAATGTTTCATTTAGGTGGCACTAAACTGTAACTTGTATGTTTAAATCTATCTGCTAAAAGTAATTCAATTCAGATGATATTCGAAGGAAATAATTTTATTTTTAACAAATTGCATTTTCTAGTAATTTCATAGTCCATTATATAATGAATATGATGAAACATGCAACTATTTAAAACTTAATACAATCTCACAGAAAATGGGCTAAATTTGGCGTCGATTTGAAAGTTTTTGTCTGTCATGATGACAGAACGCTATAGTAGAATGACAGATGAGTGCAATAAAGTCTTTATTGCACTCAGTGCAATAAAGAGACAGTTTTTCCACCAAATATAGTTCAATAAAGTTTTGTTTTTTGCATGAACGTAGAAAAAGATAATAAACAACACGCTTTACTTCCAACATGGACTAAAAAGTAAAAAATAATTCACAATTCAATTAGTCACATGTAGAAGATGCGTGGGTGCTTTTCATCTATATTATCATATTTTTTAGTTTAATTCAACAATACTGAGCGTTCAAGAGCTAAAGAGAACTTTGTCAAGCACATCACGCTTTTTTTGCATTTCAGTAATTAAATTGTCAATAATTTTTCCTTTTTAGTCCATGCTGGAAGTAAAGTGTTGTTCAGTTTTTTCAAACTATAATTTTTTTATGAGCAGAGAATCGAAATCTCTGACCCCGAAAACCAAACCAATTTTGAATCGAAACTGACCATAATCACAAAACTCGTCCACCGTCTTGGTCCGCCATCTTGAATTCATAAATTCTGACAAAAAAATTCATAATCTCTGACCCCGAAAACCTCACACATTAATTTTAAATCGAATCAGACCATAATGACTATCGTCTGCCATCTTCGAGCCGCCATCTTTAATTAATGAATTTTGACAAAAATTCGAGATAAACGATCTTAAAAACCTCCCATATACCAATTTTGAAACGAATATGACCGAAATCACAAATCTCGTCCGCCATCTTGGAGCCGTCATTTTTAATTTATGAATTTTGATGAAATAAATCAAAAATAGAGTATGTTTCTGTCGTGAATTTGGAAATATTTGTTGGATCAAAATACATTGTCATTATTGTCATATTTCAGAAAAGTCAAATACTGTGTGGCGTTCATTTTGCCGGCAGTCACTCTGGAAACGGCCGTAAAAATTTTTGCCGGACGTCACTCTGGTTAACGGCCGCAAAATATCAATTTTGAAAAATTTAAGGGCTTATCTTGTAGAATACGCAGATTCGAGGGAAATCATCATATTCAAATTCTGTGAATGGCATCTGGAAGTTCAGATCAAACATTACAATTTGTATATTTTTGATTTTTATTTGCGAGGTGGGAAATACGTTGAAAATGCCACTGAAAGTTGCTCTAAACGCTTGAAAGTGTGTTCATCGCATAGTCGAGTAGCAGTAGTGGGAGAACTATCGAAGAGAGGAGAGTATAACCGCGCGGGAATGAAAAGAAAGGAAAGGACTGATGAAGCAAGTGAGAGGAAAACAAAAACATTTCCTACCTTCCAACGCCCGGTCCCTATCGTGATAACGCGATATCCCCTATTTGCATTTAATTATATCAGTGTATATACTGGGCATACACAATCAAACGTCGGAAAATGTTAACAGAGAGGTCTTCGTCAAATACTCGTCTCTATTTGGCTACACCACCACACTGTTTACCGGTGTTAGTACGCAAATGTTCTCCATATACACCACCCTCAAAGGACTCAGGCGAAAACGGTGTGTCTATAGACCGAATTGTAGTTGGATATGGGTCTCGCGTTACACAATGGTCGATATTTTATAAGCGGTCATCATATCAGATGAACTATCGAAGCGGATAACGCTAAAGGAGACAGCAGCTCATGAAACGACCAGTGTGCAGGGTAATATCAAAGCTGGCCCAACAACAATTGGCAGTATGTATGAACAAAGTGAATCGCTATTATTGCCATGATTGTTTTCAAACAGAACATAATGAATGCAGTTGTGATGGATATGTTCGTTGCCCCGGAGGGGATATATGGCGGGGCTGCATGCTCTATGGTGCGCGAGACATCCAGGGCATGTCTCCTTTTCCGACCAAAACCTTAGGGATCAAGTATCTCATCTTCGGATACGACGCTATGTCAAAGCTCCTCTTCAGCCGGTTGAAGAAGTGGCAAATATGCCACATGCCTTTCCGGCTGTAGAAAAGGCTCACATCATACCACCAACGGAGGGCGCTCCATAAAACCAAGCCTCTGAAGCCAGAACAACTGGCACAGGCGAATGCGGATATCCAGGATAAACTTTCAGAATGGGCTGACATCTGGCAAATCAACTCTACCGTGTATGACGCCGCTCAGACCCTATCTCAAACGGAGAGGAGGAATACCGCCCCTCTAGTGGGGAGCCATGAGCGACGCATACCCAAGATGGAAGCCATATTCAAGTCGGCGAGGCAGCACTTGTCTCGTATCCAGTGTTTGGGTGAACTACGTGTTGGGCCTGTCAGGCCCGGAATGCGTCTAATTGCTGCTAAATCGAAACGAGCTCACAATACAGTGAATCAAAGCTTGCTGTTTACCATCAAACAGCACTGTCGTGAGAGGATGCAATGCTGGTGGCTGCACTAGTGAGGTGAGCGAGAAGCATCGCGGAGAACATGAAGTTCCCCGATGAACTTTCTCGCTTATTCCAAAGGCATCCACTGTAGATACTCCAGCCTTAGTGCAGTTCTGTGGCTTCGTTAGCTTGACCTCAATGATCAGCGAGGTCCGATAACGTTGGAAGAAGTTCGACAAGCGCTGGAAGTTGCGAAGAACTTTGATGCTCCAGGCCCTGATGGTGGAAAAATGCCCAAGCACCCACCACCATCTGGTAAAGGTTTTAAACTCATAGTTAGCTAGATGGAAAGCAGCATATTGCAGACTGGTTTGGCGAAGAGAGAACCGTGCTCATCTCCAAAAACGAAGATTTGTGTGATTCAAGGAACAACTGACCGATAACATTCTTGAATGCATGTTATAATATAACATTTGCATGATATTTGCATGTTATAAGATATTTGCGAATACTCTCTACACTGTTTGCCGGTGTCAGTACCCTAGCGCTATTTCTCACGTATGATTTCAATCAGAAGATTTTGATATACTCATATGTATTTATGAGTTGATTTTGTATAGTAAATCGTTGTCGCAAAAGCCTTCAGCTTTATGTTTTAGCAGACAGTGGGAATAAACTAAATTTTAGCGAATTACAAAAAAATGTATTTTATTTTTTCTCGATAACGGTTGTAGAGACGCAAAAACTACAAAAGACAAAAAAGTTTGTTAACAAATCAAACAGTTAATTTTGTATTTTAGATCTCACCAACGGCGCACCTCAAAAGAGTTCAGGTGGAGAAAAGGGGATATGACCCAAAAAAAATGTCACCCTGTAGATTCTCACAAACATTTGACATGTCCATTGATGTAAGCCCTATAACGTAACCTGTGTTTTCAATTTGAGCCAAATATCTCTCAATAACTGCAGGATCCATAAAGAAAAAACAAAAAAATGTTAAAGTTTCAACACCCCGTATATCGGTAACGAACGTTATATAAGCCAAGGAATTTCCCCCTTTCAGATGTACGTGATGTTTAGGAACACCCTGTATAGAGAATTCGGTGGTAACGTTGTTCTACGAAGTTTACAGGAAATTTTAGTTTTCGGAAGGTCCCAAAAGTTGGCGGAGCCCCCTGCCGAGAAATTTCGCAAATAATATGTTCCATTAACGAATTCTCGACGTTCAGGTAATGATTTTTCTTTCGGTTTTGGGCCAGACGACTATTATTATGGTTCGTAGAATATTCGACCGTATTCCTCCTACATTCCAGATTCGAAATAGTATTTCAGGCATGATCAGTATTAGATTCCCTTTCCGGCACTTCATTGGCATAAATCAACAACCCTCATCCCCAAAACTTGCACACTTTGAATCCCTTTCTCTCGTAATCATCACCCAATTTGCATTCTGTTAATTTTTGCAAAATCCCCGTATAAATCATTACATTTTTAATTAAAGCTTCACGAATTCCCGAAACGAAGCCTCATCATCACATCCGAATTTATGGTTCGAAGATTTATACTCGTTCGTTTATATACATACACACATGTGGAGGCAGCTTGTGATAATGTGAAATCGGATACCCGGATCGTGAAGCCGAAATTGAACTATCAGTGGGTAACGCTAATGTAAAAGGTTGAGACTAAAGGTGGATTCAAGCGACATCACTAAAATTAAAATGAATTTAAGATTTAGATGAATTTTAAATCAAGAATATGAGGGGGTGTTCATGCAGCATCATATTTTTTTACGAAATTGAGAAAATACTAGACATGCGCATATCGTTCCATGGTCAATTTTTGAAAATGTATAAGGGGCAAATTTCAAGTCGATGTGACGACTCAGTATTTTTCATGAATTTCAGGGGTAACCCTTGCAAATTTTTTCGGGTAATTTTTATTTTTTTTTCATTGACTCGAAATTCACAGTACATACTAATTCGACCATTCTGAATCGATTGGCATTTGCAGAATTTGTCTATCTCTGACCGTTCTTGAGTTGGTCAGCTCTTAATCAGTTTTTAGAGGTTTTTTTGCCGCCAAAAATATTTCTGATGAGTTTTCGACATTTTTGTTGAAAATTTCGGAATCAGCACTTTAAAATACGTTTGAGGACAAACATTTGAAATTCGAAAAATGAAAAATAAAAAATCTCAGAAAATTGGATTTTTTACCTTAAACACCCTTTTCCGGGTAAATCTTATATCTGAGCACATAAAAATCATTCATTTTCGGAATGAGCATGAAATTTTACGTATAAAGTGCAAATTTCAAGTCGATGTGACGACTCAGTATTTTTCATGATTTTTAGGGGTAAACCCCTTGCAACTTTTTTCGGGTAATTTTTAATTTTTTTCGATTGACTTGAAATTCACAATACATACTAATTTGACAATTCTGAATCGATTGGCGTTCGCAGAATTTGTATATCTCTGACCGTTCTTGAGTTGGTCAGCTCTAAATCAGTTTTAGATATTTTTTTTGCCGCCAAAAATATTTCCAATGAGTTTTCGACATTTTGTTAAAATTTTCTGAATCAGCACGTCAAAATACGTTCGAGGACTAAAATTTGAAATTCGAAAAATGAAAAATAAAAATCTCAGAAAATTTAATTTTTTACCATAAACACCCTTTTCCAGCTAAATCTCATAACTGAGCACATAAAAATTATACATTTTCGGAATGTGCAAAAAATTTTACGTATAGAGTGCAAATCTCAAGTCGATGTGACGACTCAGTATTTTTCATGATTTTTAGGGGTAAACAAACCCCTTGCAACTTTTTTCGGGTAATTTTTAATTTTTTTTCATTGACTCGAAATTCACAGTACATACTAATTCGACCATTCTGAATCGATTGGCATTTGCAGAATTTGTCTATCTCTGACCGTTCTTGAGTTGGTCAGCTCTTAATCAGTTTTTAGAGGTTTTTTTGCCGCCAAATATATTTCTGATGAGTTTTCGACATTTTTGTTGAAAATTTCGGAATCAGCACTTCAAAATACGTTTGAGGACAAACATTTGAAATTCGAAAAATGAAAAATAAAAAATCTCAGAAAATTGGATTTTTTACCTTAAACACCCTTTTCCGGGTAAATCTTATATCTGAGCACATAAAAATCATTCATTTTCGGAATGAGCATGAAATTTTACGTATAAAGTGCAAATTTCCAGTCGATGTGACGACTCAGTATTTTTCATGATTTTTAGGGGTAAACCCCTTGCAACTTTTTTCGGGTAATTTTTAATTTTTTTTCATTGACTCGAAATTCACAGTACATACTAATTCGACCATTCAGAATCGATTGGCATTTGCAGAATTTGTCTATCTCTGACCGTTCTTGAGTTGGTCAGCTCTTAATCAGTTTTTAGAGGTTTTTTTGCTGCCAAATATATTTCTGATGAGTTTTCGACATTTTGTTAAAATTTTCTGAATCAGCACGTCAAAATACGTTCGAGGACAAAAATTTGAAATTCCAAAAATGAAAAATAAAAATCTCAGAAAATTTAATTTTTTACCATAAACACCCTTTTCCGACAAAATCTTATATCTGAGCAGTCTGAGATACGCGGAAAACACAGAACAAAGACTGCTCTCTTGAAATTAATCTGTCTTTCGAGCGCCAGAGTTAGAAGTCACTATTCCAATACCACACCTACTTGATAAAAGCAAAGCTTTCGACCTAGCTAATTTTGATTTGCTCAGTGGCAAGCGCAAGCAAGTTCATAGGATTCGATTATACTTCTCTGAAATCTATGCATAGCTATCTTATAAGCAGTTCAGAAAGAGTCAAACTGGATGACTATTGATGGTCATCTCTGAACGTAACCTCTTCAGATGCCCCACAGGGATGTATTTTGGAGAATTTTATTTTTTAGTGTTTATTTTCGATTACTCCTCTTAGCCATAACATTGTCAGGTATATCTATACGCAGTTGATACAGAAAGTTGCTGAACCAGTATAATCAGAGTTTTGCGAAAACATTTCTGCTTGATTGAAATTCAATAAAAGAAAACTTGGCTTCATGCATAGGATCTCAGGGATTCAAAGGTGGAGGTCAAACAAACTTTAAGGATATTCTCGATAACGCAGGCATTGACTGTGTAGGCACTACTGAAAATCTAGGCGTAACCATAGACAGTTCTTTGCCTTTTAATGAACATGTGAAACACTATCGTTTTTCAAACTAAAATCGTTATATAAATTCAAATATCAGTTATATGAAGAAAACCTTGTTTGCCTCCACATCAAGTATTGTTGTACTGCATACTATACGGTGATTTTATCAAGGTATTTTTACATAGAATAAAGAAGTTTATTGTGAGTAAGAAGGTCGAGCATCTTATACGATTTGAACGCAACTAATACTACTAGTTATTCATATATATATATATATGGTGTGATATGATATGATATATATATGGTCTGACAAAGGACATTCAAACACACATTTGGTCAATACGAGAATAAACTTCTACATACCTGGTCGCTGTACATCCAAATTTGATGGATGTTTATTCAAATTGCTTCTAGTTATCCGAATGACATTTAATCCATTTTGCACTATTTAAAAAGTAAATTAAATGACCGCTCCTTAATGCTCAGTAAAAAGTGTTTCAAACATGTGTTATACTTCTCTGTCTATATGCCAAAGAATTGTTCATACTTGATTATGTCTTTGATGGGATCTGAGCATATTATCTATATTTCGGCGTTAACATTTAATTTCACTGAAGTTTTTCATCAATTTAATAATTTTTTTGTCTTTTCTCGAAAATTATTTCTTGAAACGCAATTGCCAATCCGATTTCAGCAAGTACTTTATTTAGAACACTCCTGCCAGTTATATTGTAGAAACAAATATGTTGGACACCCTCAACGAAGGAATTTATACTTCGATTGCCTTGGTAGACCTTAGCAATGCCTTCGATTGTATTTTCCATGATCTTAAACTGTAATATTCAATAAACCGCCCCTTAATTATCAACCTTCCAACAGCTGCGCTACCTTTTCTGGCATTCGGCCTCATCGATTATGTTCCACCAATATAATATAGGGGTTCAAAGCCTACTTTTTACGATCGTTCAAAATTGCGACCACTGCAGGCAAGTCTCGTTCGTAACGGCAAGCCGCGATTTTGAAACCGTAAAAATGACACATTGCACCTCGATAGTCATCTGTTTGGATTATGCTTTTCATTTTGTAGTCTAGGTGGCGTAATGGGCTTTTGCGGGATCACTAATCAATAGTTGCGCGGTGGTAAGTTTGGAGTTGATAACGAGTTATTATACAGTGAGGAACAAATATCCATCGCTCCCCATGTAACTTCTTTATTTTACATTTTACAAAAAATATTAAGAGGCATCACCAGTGCGTCATCACAAAAGTCAAATTTCATCATTGCGCCTCACATCTTACGCTTAGTACAGATGACAGCTTTACGCGTTTCAGCTTATAGCATTTCGGTTTCTAATTGGTTGCAGTGACAGAAAGTTCGTTTCAAGGTCAATAAGCGAAAAGTTCAAAGTGTTAGAACATTTTAGGGAAAAAAGCTGATATTTGTCAAGTACATAACCCTACAAATATTAAAGTTCCGTGTTTTGTAATTTGTTACTTTTTAAAATGAAAAATCTGTTCCATATGTAGGTTAATGGAATCGTAGTGTCTTTTTCAGTGCCATTATCCGTGTTCTCAACAACAAAAACTATGAAGCCAACTGTCACATCACAGTCTGCTCTGAATTAAATATTATTTTTTTTGAGTTCTATAATTTCCTTAAAAATGTGGGATCTACTTATTTTTTTCATTTTTTAAACCATACATTTTTTTTTTCTACAACTGCTAAAAAAGTCCACATTTTTTGTGTGGTTTGTGTGCCTAAAGTATTACAATATTTCACTATCAACATACGATTTCATTATTAAATGGAAAAGCGTAAAAAAAGTGCACTTTTAACGGCTGTTGCTGTCAGCCAGTTCTCATTTTCTTTGGCAACTAATAACCTATAAATATCTGATATAGAAATGTTTCACCAATAATATTCTTAGCATTCTTGCTATTAAATACGTATTATCAAAATTCCAAACTATCGCGGCGAATATATTCAAAATAATAGCATATACCTCTAAGGAACTATTGGAACTAATCTACACTAGTTAATCCAAGGTAGCTATGGCTGTTTGGTCGTCAGAAACTAGTTGACAACAATAACTAATGAAATTTGTGAAATTGGACATCTATCCAGATAACGAATTCTTGATAACGATAAATTTAATTTAACTAGAATTGAAAAGTGATGAAGATTGAACGGAGAAAATCGTGGATAGTGCAAATATGAGATTTCCTGGCATAGTTCAAAGAAAGAAAATGGTATTCGTTGCTTCACGAGGATTGTTTATTTAGTTTGAATCTAAGAAAATGAAAAGTTACTTCGATGGACTAGTTATTCGAAAGTCAAGTCAACATTAATAATAATAATATTGACCTCGATGAATATGTTATTTTAATATTCGCTTCAAATTTTCCATTTTGTGAAGAGAAAGGGATTTCGACTCTGTAGAAATTAATTATTCGTTTCGTTTGTTTGAAACTCTTCGCACTTTATTCGAATAATGAATCAATATAAATATGCCAAAAGTTATCACTTTACTCACTTGATACATAAATTACTATTTTCTTCAGAATCATCAAAACCAAAAATCATTTAATTTTCCGCATTCTTACAAACAAATTGATCATCTGTACCAACAAAATTATCGCAAAAAACTAAAACTGAACGCTCAAAACCGATACTTTAATCAAAGGTATTGTTTGCTCTTAAATACATAAGTTGTAGGGTTTTATTCGATCTCTATGATGGTTCAAGTTTCATTTATATTTTTAAATGGGACACCCTGTATATCATTGCATGATCGGTTAGGGATGATCATAAGGAATTCAACAATACCAGGTTTGATGGTGTAAAAAACACTATCGTGCATATCATATTTCTTCTTGAACAATGCTTCAAATCAAACTGACAAATGTTTTGGTACATTTCAACGTATGGTCCAATGGAAACATCTGATCCAATCGATTGCGTCCAAACCGCCTAACGCTCAATTTTTCCAATTTTCCCCTTGACGAACGACAATGATTAGAGTCTCTTAATTGCATTACACTCGCAGACGTTTATTTTAACAGGTTAATCGATGTCTCGCTTGTTATCACTTCCTTCGAAAAACAATGGCGAACGATGCACTTCACTCGTAAGTAATTGCAGCTTTGCTCAATCACACCCTGTCTATGAGGAACGGCGACATCAAAAGTGGCCCCTTCCTGAATAGGGGACCGTATTCGTATCCTCGGATGTTTTCATGTCAGTATTGTAATTGTGAACGAGCAATTATGGGACGATGGCGCCGATAGTTTGGTGAAGGTAAACCTCGTACTCTAATTGTGCAGGGTACCCAAATTAAAATTAGCAAATTGATGAAAAAATTAGAGTTACTGATACACTGAATACAGGCACCATATATCTCTGAAAGATTTAATACGTGGGAATTATAATTATCAATACAAGGTGAGACGTCCAAACCAGTCATTTGAATTTCACTAAATTCACGATTAGTGTTCCTCAGGGTAGCGCACTACCACTCTTATTATTTTCGTTAACATCGCTGTCATAAGTTTTCATTCAACAGGATAATCAGGAAGCGTCGGTATAAAAGTATCACTTGTATATGATATTGAATTCATAACATAACATCGAGTTTATGAAATATATAACGCTCAGAACATAGCAGTAATCCGAGATCAGATAACACTGGTAACCTGCTTGCTTATGTCTCACATATGTGACCGCAATATATTCAATATTATGGTGAAACTCTGATCGTTGTATAAGATACCTCCAAGGCATTTGGTCATGTTTGGCACAAAGGACTTCTTCTTATTTCATCTTTCGTCTTGCTTCCACAGTTGTTTTCCTTGTTATGAGGCACTCTTTTAGACCTACCTCCTCACCAAAAATCCATAGTAGTGCCAACACTGGGTGAAACCAGAAATGAACAGGAAATGATCGTGAATGATTTGAGTTGGTATTGGTATTGGTAAGTATGGATGGTGACTGATGCGCTGCGACCTGATTAGATCTATTGTGCCCCATCTTCTTCTGCTGTCACAAGGTGTTCTTGTTTACAGAGGATCTTCAAGCCTCAATTCCTTCAGGAATTTTGGGATTTTTAGAGGGTCTACTTGTGGTATTTCTCCCACAGTCAGCTGGTGTGATCCCAGTATATTCAATCTTTTACGAAGTACAGCGTAACACTCCGTCAATATATGGTGGGGTGTTTCTGGATGTTCCCCACAGAATCTGCAGGAGCTGTCCTCCTCTAAGTCTAGCTTCCTCAGGTGTTCTTTGAGTCTGCAATGCCCCGTTAGAAATCCCGTGATTGTCTTTAGACCAGTTTTGCTGAGGTTAATCAGTGTCTTCGATCTTGCTCGGTTGAAATTGCCGAGGAGATCTTTGGCCTGCCTCAGCCCTGGAAGTCTTAGCCAGTATGTTGCTCTCATTGCTTCTTCAGCTTTATTGAAATCTTCTCGGAAGTAAGATTTTCCAAGTCCGCAGTATGGTTCTGGCCCGATCAGTGGTGTTGCTGCGCCTTTCCGTGCCAGGGTGTCTGCTTGTTCGATGATTTGAATACGGACATAGCAAAAACTCTAGAATGCGTTTAGATTTTTGTTCGAAATTATGAAAGAATATTCATAAAATCTGTTGTAGAATCATCTGCGACTGAAAGACAAACTTTAGTCGCTATTTTCCATCGTTCAAGATAACCTCTTGGGAGGTAGTTATGTTAGTTATGTATGAACAGGGAACATTCCCCATAAAAAAGTTCTGAAAGTGACAATTCACATTTTCATTCAGATAGTCGATATTTTTATAATTTTCTTGAGTTTTCATTGAAAATCCATTGAATAAATTAGATGGGGAGAATGTTATTGAAAAATATCACTCACAGAATCATTTCATTGAAGCAAGGTTCGCTTCTCTCGCATTTAATCCCCAATTCATTTTGGTTGACGAAAATCTATTTCGCTTTGCCGAGCTCATCAGGGAGATTGATAAAATTGGAAAACAGGCTCTTCGGAAGCAATTACACACATCAAGCATGGAAATTGATGGAAATATTCCTTCTGCGGCGACATTTTGAAAATTATTTTTTGACCTAGACTCCACAACAGATTTTATGAATATCCTATTCATAATTTCGAAGAAAAATCAAAATTCAATGCCCACGACAGGTCTATGTCAAAAAATTACTTTCAAAGGTCACCGCAGAAGAACTATTTCCATCAATTTCCATCCTTGATGCATGCAATTGCTTCTGAACAGCCTGTTTTCGAATTCTATCAATCTCCTGATGAGCTTGGCAAAGCGAGATAGGTTTTCGCCGACCAAAATTTCAAAAATTTTTTGTTACAAAAAGTAACCAACGATATATTGTTGGTTGTATACAGAATCTCATATGGAAATGAAAATATACCTGGTGTCCCATTTCAAAATCGAAAATTTATATCACTTCCGGTGAGACCGGAGGTTGCATGAAGCCAAGTGACTTGTCAAAAAATGCAGTTTTATGTATTATATAGATCCTCGAAATTTCATTCCAATATCTTCAAAACCGAAAAAGTTATAGGAGCGAGGCACCTTTCGTGGACACCCGGTATATCAAACAGTCTTGATTCTCTGGAAACCACGGCTTGTCTAAAGAATACTCGGTTTGTTGTGGGGTTGAAATAACAAGTTCATGAGTATTCCATGGATGAAAAAAAAAATAATTGAAAAGATCTGTATTACAAAAAGTAACTAGCAAAGAAATATTCCCTCTTTTGGGGTGGTCCGCTCCGGCAGCTCTTAAGGTATGGAGGCAATGGGGTGGAATTCTGATAGTTACTAAGTGTCTTTATTTTATGGGCGCCATTCAGTTTTGCTAAGTTAAAATTTTTCAAATAAAAAGAAACACTTAATGAAATGAAGACAACTGTGACAAAAATTATATATTCAAGGAATCAGGTGGGCAACAGAATTGATCACATAAATTCAATCTTATCATTTACCAATATCAGGGGTACCTCAAATAACGTTATTCTCGGCTCACAACGAGAATAAATTTATGTAAAACTTATGAAGTAAACCAAAGTGATTATAGTTGCTATCAATTTCGATACGAAATTTTCCGTAGAAAGCACTGTTCGTAGGAATCAGCAGGATATTTAAATAAATTGGAAAGTCCTGACCTTATTTTCCGTTTAGTCGTCGGTGGTGGTTGTTCTCCCTTTGAGGGTGAGCAAAAAACATATAGCTCTCAGCTTTCCAAGGTTATATAATGGGTTCCTCAGTCAATTTGGTAGTAGTGTTATTTCTATGGGTATCTCTCAAAATAAATTATCATCAAACGATCCTCAGACTGAGGCAGTCTGAAAGCTTGGAATAAAAAGGCCTACAAATCTGTAAAAATAAAATACCGGTTTCTACCAGGGAAATGGACTTGGTTATGGAAACATATTTACGAAACACAAAAAGTGTTCTTGATATTAATGGAATGAACATTACCTCACTTGGATGGCCCACAAAGTTCACATAAAACATATAACGGTTCAGGAAGTATACTTATTTCAGGTTATCTACGAACATTTCACATGGAGTCTCTTGTGCTTCCCTCTCTGTCGATTTCCTGATCATGGAATCTCGACACCTATTTGCTTTTTGTCGCGGTTATTTTCCATCGACTTGAATACAGGGCGATTTGCACTCTATAAGCGCACCATCGCAAACTCGTGTTTTCGGCTGATTATTTTTATAATATATTCTATATTCTATATTAAAATTGAGTAGTAGATGAAATTATCTGTTACAATCTGTATTACAAAAAGTAACTAGCAAAGAAATATTCCCTCTTTTGGGGTGGTCCGCTCCGGCAGCTCTTAAGGTATGGAGGCAATAGGGTGGAATTCTGATAGTTACTGTAGTAGTCTGCCCTACTTTTACTACCCAGGCTAGTCAGTAGTGAACGGTGTAGGTTCTTTGGACTATCTTGCCAGTTTCTGATTTTTAAGGTGACAGGCAAGTAAATTAAATTTTGAATTTTTTTTATATTTGCAATGGCTGGACGCCAGCAATTTTTAATTTAAGGGGAAAAACTACAAATAACCTAATAGATAAGATAGGTAAGATAATAAAGATAATAGAACTTCCTTCTGTAACCAGCTGAGCAAGAAAACTATAATTTATAACAATATAATTTTATTAACAAAGGTAAACAAGGTTAGGTACCCATTCACTCAGGTGTGAAGTGTACTGTTTAAGTAATTGATGTTAGATTATGTACTAACTCATATGTTTAAATGATCAATATTGTTTTTGAGTTTTGAACGTCTCTTCACTGAATTTGTCTGTTGACTACCAAGTATACCTTCAAATTGTGTACGTGGTTCCTACCATTTCCTGGTGTATTTGCTCTGGTGTTAACTATGGAGGACCCCTTTTTATTCACTCCACTTCAAGAACTTTGGATACCAGATAGCAGCGAACAGCGTGTTCAGTGGGAATGCTCCTCGTGCAAGATGTTTGTCATGAAACACGATTTACAAATATTAGTGTTTCGCACTTCACTCGATATCAATCATTAAATATGGTTATACAATGGAATAAAATGTGTTTCCTTACAGATAATAATATTGATAACTTATCTCCTAAATGTAACAATGAATTATTGATGCATCAATTATTAAAAACAAACTTGAAATCACTACTGAATACGTCTTAGCGAGATAATGTTGATTATAAATCACAAACTAGAAAATTACTAGTGACTTATCATAGCAGTTGGAACGAATATAAATGAATTACTTTGTTTGTACCAAATTTACGGATATGTTAGAAAAAAAATTATGACCCTACTATTGTCCATGCACTCAACATGTGATGATCAACCCGAACTTTTTGTTAACTGGACGTAAACTTCGAATATGAAATGTTCAATCCTTGAAGCTCAAGCTGAATTGATCAGGAAACTCGAGGTTCTCCACGGTGGTGTGCAATAATCAAAGTGACTTACAGAAAATCTTCGATGTTCGATGCTAAAATTTGTGGTATCAATACCACGATGAGATCCCACTCATCTTGTTGAAATCGCCAACTATTCCATACAATTCCATGTGGTCGTGTCGGCTCTGGAAACTCCACATGTGTTCCACACTATTCGAAAAAGCGTTATCTCTACATAGAAGATGTTGGGACCATTTATTTATGCTTCAGGCCAAACCTCAGCTCATTTCGAATCACAAGATTGATAACTTTTATCAAAATCAGCACCGATGGATATAAATTACTTTGGATTTTTCACTTTTTGTCACTTCGACATCAGACCTACGAGTCAACCTCTCGACCTCTTCCACATCAAGATGCCCCATCTCATTTCCGCATCCCTCTATGTCAAAATTCTTCCCCTCTCCACTCCACCTGATTTCTTCTTCTTCACATAACTCGTGAACTAAAGATGGCATATGCTAGAGGGAAGAATTGTCAATACATTTCATCCAAAATTCAGAAATGAGTTTCAAGCGGCGCTTCTGACATGCGCGGGTTTGCGAAGTGTTGACGGAGAGCGATCTTCAAACCACACTTCATAGATGTCGCTACCAATACTGATTGGTACTTACACGGTATCAATAGTAATGGATTTTATCGACTAAATCTGAGAGCTATCGAATGAAATGAGAGTAACGAATATTTCGTTAGATGTCGCTACTAATACTGGTTTGTATTCATACGGTATCAGTAGTAATAGAGATGAATAATAATATATTTTTTTATGGACTTAACTTGAGAGCTATGGAATGAAATGAGAGTAACGAATATTTCGTTACACATCCCCCTTACTCCGCCAAAAAAAAATTCAAACAAATGTTTGGATTTTTTTTTCTTTTTTTTTTTTTTTATGTATATATAGAAGATTAATGACTCAAGTAACACCATTGACAAACAAAATTTATCCACATGATGAAGGTAAATCTGTGTGTAAATTATAGCATTTACAAGCTAATTTATCTATTATGAGAAAGGGATATTGCTAATTACCAATACCAAGGTAGTAAAATTTGTAAATTTTAGCATTTACATGGCTGAAACTTCCAACAATCTGTATTAATACAGTATGGAGGGAAGATATACATGGCCTAAACATTCTTGTGATACACCATCCGCAGTAGTTACTTGTAAGGGAGTGTCATGAATGACAGTAATGTTCCACTTTTTTAAAAGGAACATACCATATGAACCTAAGATAGAATGACAACTCCCAGAGTCTACAAGGCACGAAACTTCGTCATCATAGATGTGGATTCTTAGATAAGGACGGTTATCACTTACTTTGTTCTCAAAAATTGGATTAATTGGAGGTACACTGAGATTAGAACTTGACTTTTCAGGTAATATAGGAGATTTAGAAACAAAATTACGAACAACAGCTAGCCATTTCTGCCATTCTGCAGAACTCACTGTTTTGATTTTGCTTTGTTCTTTTTGGATTTGTTTGTGGAGGTGTCTGGGCTTGAACTGCTGGCCACCACAGCGTCCAGACCGGCTGTGCCAGCTTGTACGTTTTTTGGAGTACATTTAAAACATTTTGATTTTACAATACCCTTTCTTCCACAACCAAAGCAAAACAAGGTCTTCCGAGATCTACATTCAGTATAGATATGTCCACTACGAGAACAGTTCCAACAAGTAGTAGAGTTTAAGGCAGAAACATTTCTATTGCTGACAAATTTGCTTATAAAAGGCAGATTCTTTGATTCTTGTTGAGTAGGACAACTTAAGTCAGGTTCCAATAAATTTGTTTTAGATACTGGAGGAGGTTTATATCTGTCAGACCATTCACAAGCTTCTTCCAATTTTTTACACAAACTATTCAACTCAGAGACAGTATTAATGTCCTTCAAAACTAAATGTGGCATATAATGAGGTAGTAAATTTCTTTGAATGGTATTTACCATTTCTTTCTCAGATGGTTTTGTTTTTAGTCTATTGAAAAGTCCCTCCATAGAGGTAATGTACATGGTAACTCTTTCGGAAGAACCTTGCGTTCGATTACTAATCTCTCGTTTCAGATCTTCATCGTAATGGTATGGTAGAAAATCATCCTTAAGTTTTTGTACAAGTTCATCCCAGTTTCCTAGCCTTTTCCTATTATTGTTATACCATGTCCAAGCCTGATCTTTAAATAAATCTCCAGCAGATAAAAATAGATCGTCTTTAGAGACATTACGAGCAAAGCTGAAAGCATCAACTTTTTCCAAGAAAGAAACTAGAGATTCTTTACGATCCCCACTAAAGTGAATGTTCCACTTATAAGGCAATACAGGCTTTGGAAAATTAAATTGGGGAGGCTGATGACTAAGGCCTGTTGGAGTTGATGTCTGAATAGATGTACCGCTAGAAACTTTAACAGCTAAGTCTCCTTCGAGCTCTACAAGCTCTAAATGAAGTGCTTTTTTAATTGCCTCCTCATTATCATCAGTAAATTCAAGTCTATGAATTCTTCCAGATAAATGCAAAAGTCTAGTAGATAATCTCTTGTATTCAACAACGTTATGAGTATAGGAATCAATTTTTGCTTTTAAATCAACTAACGTTTCTTTGACTAGGGATACATCTTCAGCAAAGGTATAACAAACAGTGAAAGCACCAGAAAAACTACGGTTTGAACTCTCCTGACTCAGAAGTCCTCTCAAAATTTTTCTACGTTTATCTAAGTCCCCTTTTGGTTCTATATTTCTTATCTTTATTTCATAATCAAGTTCTTTAGCTTTTAGATGATTTACTTCCATATTGCAAGATGAATATTTAATCAAAAGTCAAATAGACAAGGTACGGTAAGTCATATAACGATAAAAAGCTATGATCAGATTAGTAAGATAGGTGAGTTGCTCTTCAAAAATAAACGATATGAAAAATATCAGTTCGATACGATAGGTGAATAGCAACTCGAAAGATAGATATATGTCACTAAGATATGAAAAATAATTGTGAAATGACAAATTCAGTAATGAGTTTTCAATTACACAGTTAAAGTTATCAGAGTTAAATTGCTTATCTGATACAGAAGGGAAGGTAGAGATATTTGCCAAAGCAAATATTATTGTTCAAAAAAATTTTTATAAGTCACTAAAACGTTGAGGCGCCAAAATTATGTAATGTAGTCTGCCCTACTTTTACTACCCAGGCTAGTCAGTAGTGAACGGTGTAGGTTCTTTGGACTATCTTGCCAGTTTCTGATTTTTAAGGTGACAGGCAAGTAAATTAAATTTTGAATTTTTTTTATATTTGCAATGGCTGGACGCCAGCAATTTTTAATTTAAGGGGAAAAACTACAAATAACCTAATAGATAAGATAGGTAAGATAATAAAGATAATAGAACTTCCTTCTGTAACCAGCTGAGCAAGAAAACTATAATTTATAACAATATAATTTTATTAACAAAGGTAAACAAGGTTAGGTACCCATTCACTCAGGTGTGAAGTGTACTGTTTAAGTAATTGATGTTAGATTATGTACTAACTCATATGTTTAAATGATCAATATTGTTTTTGAGTTTTGAACGTCTCTTCACTGAATTTGTCTGTTGACTACCAAGTATACCTTCAAATTGTGTACGTGGTTCCTACCATTTCCTGGTGTATTTGCTCTGGTGTTAACTATGGAGGACCCCTTTTTATTCACTCCACTTCAAGAACTTTGGATACCAGATAGCAGCGAACAGCGTGTTCAGTGGGAATGCTCCTCGTGCAAGATGTTTGTCATGAAACACGATTTACAAATATTAGTGTTTCGCACTTCACTCGATATCAATCATTAAATATGGTTATACAATGGAATAAAATGTGTTTCCTTACAGATAATAATATTGATAACTTATCTCCTAAATGTAACAATGAATTATTGATGCATCAATTATTAAAAACAAACTTGAAATCACTACTGAATACGTCTTAGCGAGATAATGTTGATTATAAATCACAAACTAGAAAATTACTAGTGACTTATCATAGCAGTTGGAACGAATATAAATGAATTACTTTGTTTGTACCAAATTTACGGATATGTTAGAAAAAAAATTATGACCCTACTATTGTCCATGCACTCAACATGTGATGATCAACCCGAACTTTTTGTTAACTGGACGTAAACTTCGAATATGAAATGTTCAATCCTTGAAGCTCAAGCTGAATTGATCAGGAAACTCGAGGTTCTCCACGGTGGTGTGCAATAATCAAAGTGACTTACAGAAAATCTTCGATGTTCGATGCTAAAATTTGTGGTATCAATACCACGATGAGATCCCACTCATCTTGTTGAAATCGCCAACTATTCCATACAATTCCATGTGGTCGTGTCGGCTCTGGAAACTCCACATGTGTTCCACACTATTCGAAAAAGCGTTATCTCTACATAGAAGATGTTGGGACCATTTATTTATGCTTCAGGCCAAACCTCAGCTCATTTCGAATCACAAGATTGATAACTTTTATCAAAATCAGCACCGATGGATATAAATTACTTTGGATTTTTCACTTTTTGTCACTTCGACATCAGACCTACGAGTCAACCTCTCGACCTCTTCCACATCAAGATGCCCCATCTCATTTCCGCATCCCTCTATGTCAAAATTCTTCCCCTCTCCACTCCACCTGATTTCTTCTTCTTCACATAACTCGTGAACTAAAGATGGCATATGCTAGAGGGAAGAATTGTCAATACATTTCATCCAAAATTCAGAAATGAGTTTCAAGCGGCGCTTCTGACATGCGCGGGTTTGCGAAGTGTTGACGGAGAGCGATCTTCAAACCACACTTCATAGATGTCGCTACCAATACTGATTGGTACTTACACGGTATCAATAGTAATGGATTTTATCGACTAAATCTGAGAGCTATCGAATGAAATGAGAGTAACGAATATTTCGTTAGATGTCGCTACTAATACTGGTTTGTATTCATACGGTATCAGTAGTAATAGAGATGAATAATAATATATTTTTTTATGGACTTAACTTGAGAGCTATGGAATGAAATGAGAGTAACGAATATTTCGTTACAAAGTGTCTTTATTTTATGGGCGCCATTCAGTTTTGCAAAGTTAAAATTTTTCAAATAAAAAGAAACACTTAATGAAATGAAGACAACTGTGACAAAAATTATATATTCAAGGAATCAGGTGGGCAACAGAATTGATCACATAAATTCAATCTTATCATTTACCAATATCAGGGGTACCTCAAATAACGTTATTCTCGGCTCACAACGAGAATAAATTTATGTAAAACTTAGTATGAAGTAAACCAAAGTAATTATAGTTGCTATCAATTTCGATACGAAATTTTCCGTAGAAAGCACTGTTCGCAGGAATCAGCAGGATATTTAAATAAATTGGAAAGTCCTGACCTTATTTTCCGTTTAGTCGTCGGTGGTGGTTGTTCTCCCTTTGAGGGTGAGCAAAAAACATATAGCTCTCAGCTTTCCAAGGTTATATAATGGGTTCCTCAGTCAATTTGGTAGTAGTGTTATTTCTATGGGTATCTCTCAAAATAAATTATCATCAAGCGATCCTCAGACTCAGGCAGTCTGAAAGCTTGGAATAAAAAGGCCTACAAATCTGTAAAAATAAAATACCGGTTTCTACCAGGGAAATGGACTTGGTTATGGAAACATATTTACGTAACACAAAAAGTGTTCTTGATATTAATGGAATGAACATTACCTCACTTGGATGGCCCCCAAAGTTCACATAAAACATATAACGGTTCAGGAAGTATTCTTATTTCAGGTTATCTACGAACATTTCACATGGAGTCTCTTGTGCTTCTCTCTCTGTCGATTTCCTGATCATGGAATCTCGACACCTAATTGCTTTTTGTCGCGTTTTCTTTCCATCGACTTGAATACAGGGCGATTTGCACTCTATAAGCGCACCATCGCAAACTCGTGTTTTCGGCTGATTATTTTTATAATATATTCCTAAAGTTTCGGAAATATAGGATTCGTATTAAAATTGAGTAGTAGATGAAATTATCTGTTACAATCTGTATTACAAAAAGTAACTAAGTAGCAAAGAAATATTCCATCATCGTTTCCATCCATTCCACTGGCTTTGTCAAAACAAGGTTATTTAGTGCCGTTTCGTAATTACCCTAAAGCAGATTCGAATCATATTTTATTCCTCGGACCGTGAAGCCCTCTTTTCTTTTTTACAGTCCGCGAGTGCTAAAGAACCGATAAATGTGCGAAATATCGCCGAGGAACTTTTCAGCGCGAAGTGATTAATGATTTATAATTGCGACTTAATTAGTTCTTGAATCTGCAGAGGCTGCTCAGCGCCCGTCGGGTCCGTACGTGTCGTTTTTGAGTTTGCTGGAGGTGAAACGCGAGTGTTGAAAGCGTGATTTATCACCGGAGATGGACGTTCTGCTAATATATAGGGTGTTCTCCCTACAGAAAATATTTCTCTGCAAATGAAAAATTAATGAAAAAACGGACAAATCACAGTCTCCTTATAACTGAATTGAAAAAAGAAAATTGGAGCTCCGTACGGACGCCACTGGTTGAGAAAATGAAAATGTGCATTAAAAAATGCACCTTGATGCATAGAAGACATGTACCAAATTTTATAAAAACGTCTACAATATTATCTCAGTTATTATTAAAAAACTGATTTTTTTTCAAAACTTTATCACCCTGTATCTCAAAAGTTAGGACTTTTAGGACATACGTTTATAGAAAGTTTTTTCCTTAAAATAAGTCAAAGAATCACCTCCTCAAATATTAGCATGTCTTTAAGGAACACCCTGTATATAATTATATTTTTACCCATATGTTTTTGATGTTTTTATATTTGTACATTATTATTGGTACTAGTTTTTCTCATTTTTTTTATATTTACTATGAAACCCCATACCCACTCTGATACCATAGGTGTGGAAAATTAGGTACATTATTATGTCTATACATGTAATAATGAAAGACGTAAACAAGGATTAGCAGTAAGCCATGATGTTTAGTAAAAATGTTGAATTCACCCATAGACAAGCCTCGCGAGGGCTTTTTTGGGTGTCACTTCTTTTATTTGCCTACTTACCAAAATGAAAACTGTAATGTATCCACTGTACCTTTTTTGATGAATAAATATTATTATTATTATTATTATTATTATTATTATTATTATTATTATTATTATTATTATAATTTCCTGTCGAAAATATAAAGACAGTTTCAATGATTTCTAAAGTATCGCCTGATGCCACGGCAAATAATAGTAATAGCCGTCCTCTACCCCCACAAGCTATGCCTTTGGGTACACTCTACACTCTACACTCTAGTGTTTATGTAAACAATTTCAAAATAGCTCTTTGTGATACTGTACAAGTTCGTGAAGCAGGACCTTTTTGTAAGAGAGTGAAGTAAAAAAAGCCTTTTTTTGGCAACCGTCCGGGAAGTAGGTACTTCCCGGACTAGTCCGGGAAATGCTCGAATTGCAATATAAATATTCCACTCGTACAAAAAAGTAGTGTTTTCCGGACTATTTCGATATTTTATCATGCAATGTTTTTTCTTCGACAGTTATTATATTGAATGCGATTTCAGGTTGGGGGGGGGAGGCTGAATAAACAATTCATCAGTTACCAGAGCTTTTGTTTTTCGTCATCCGAGTGTTATGAATAACAGTAGTAATTTAGTGGCTTAGGGGATCTGCAGCCCCAAACCCCCCCCCCCCTAGCTGCGCCAATAAATGTGAGTTTGTATAGTTTTGCACGAGTCATTGATTTTTTTCACGATGTGAAAAAGGTATATTAGCAGTTGATGAAGAGACTTCTGGAAGGTGCATTCTTTTACACATTTGTTTCATTTTATTAATAAGATAAGTACATGATGAAGAGCTTGTTGTACAACTTGTTTCCTTAAAAATATTCATTTTGGACATCTACATCGGCTACGACCGCCTACTACTATATTATTCACACTGAACGAAAACATGTACTTTTTGTCTTGTGCTGGTGATCGAGGCGCAGCTACACGGTCGCAGCTATACGGTCGCAGCTACACGGTCGCAGCCACAGGGTCGCAGCTACACGGTCGCAGCTACACGGTCGCAGCTACACGGTCGCAGCTACACGGTCACAGCTACACGGTCACAGCTACACGGTCGCAGCTACATGGTCGCAGCTACACGGTCGCAGCTACACGGTCGCAGCTACATGGTCGCAGCTACACACTCGCACTTGCCAGTCGCATACGACCGTGGAGGAAAACTTACCTTGACAAATGTGGATAAGAAACTTCCAACCATCGGTATCGCATGCGATTTCGCGAAGGCTTTTGACAGTGTAAACTTTAAAATATTGTTAGAAAAGTTGCATCACTATGGTATTCGAAGAATGGTTCTAAACTGGTTCAGCAGTTATCTGAATGGAAGGGAGCAAAGGGTGGTTCTTACATCCGGAAAAAACGAAAAAATATTTTCAGAATGGGGAAATATTAAATGTGGGGTACCGCAAGGATCGATATTGGGCCCTCTACTATTTCTAATTTTTATTAACGAGCTCCCGAGAAATTGTGGTGATGCAACTGCTGTGTTGTATGCAGATGATGCCCTTTTCATTGTGGAAAGTCGTGACAAAACCTCCTTAGAGAATAAAGTTACTGTTTGTCTGAACAACATTATTGGGTCGTGTGCAACAAATAAAATAAAAATCAATTTCGAAAAAACTTACTATATACCTTTCGCAAACAGGAGTGTCGTCAACTTGATTCACCATTCGAACTAAAATCAGCCGAAATGATAAAATGTCTGGGTTTCCATATTGATCGTTACTTGTCATGGAGGGATCACATCAAAATCACGAATATAAAACTCAGCAGATCATGTTACTGTCTACGTGCACTTTCGAATAGACAAGTGAGCGAAAACGTATTAAAAATAGTTTTTTTTGCAAACTTCGTATCTCATATGTCATATGGCCTCATTCACTGGGGAATAAGTTCTGATTGGCAGTCAGTTTTTGTGCTACAAAAAAGAGCAATAAGAATAATAAAAAAACTGAAGAGAAGAGAGTCTTGTAGGAATCATTTCATAGAGATGAAAATTCTCACTTTACCAAGTTTATATATACTCAATCTCCTAGTTCTTGTACATAATAACAAAAACATATATCAGTTCGCCAACTCCCAAACCAGACAATCTTCTAATGTAATCATCTTACCTCCCCACAACACAACTTTATTCCAAAACAGTGCTTACTACATGGGTGCTAAGCTATACAACATGCTTCCGATAGAAATGAAAATATGTAGTTCAAGAATATTCAAAAACAAAATGAAAGAAATCCTAATTTCTAAAGCATACTATTCAGTTAACGAATACCTTACTGATAGTAATCTAGCCACAATTGATAATGTTTGATGCAGCTTTTTTGTATTTTTTCATTTGCTAGGTCTGTTTTGAATTTATTCATGTGTCTAGTCCTGTTAGAAAAATGTTTAAATTCATTAAGTATTTATTTATAAAAACTCGAATTTTCCTATATATGTACATCATGTTTTCTGGAAATAAATCTATTCTATTCTATTCTATTCTATTCTATTCTATTCTATTACTTGTACTTCGGACGTCCATCGACTTAATGGTTAAAAGATTTCTACTTCTTTCAATATTTAAAAAAACCTTCTACCGAAACTACAACCCTTACAGGCAATAGCAGTTCTCTCGTCAAGAATTCCAAACACTTTGTAAACATTATCAAAGATGTTAAAATAGGACCGAGATCGTTTCATCAGCTTTGACGAGGAGAGCCTTTATACCAATGTCCCCATAAAAGAATCCTTCATCATCATCAACAGGAAACTAGAAGAAGACATCCAGCTTAAAAAAAGGACTGCTCTTCCCGTACAAACGATATTGGAACTACTGCAGTGCTGCCTTCATAACTCGTAGTTTCAAGAAAAGGACCGTTTCTTCTGCCAAGTTGATGGACTGCCGATGGGATCTTCTCTTTCTCCAATAATCGCCAACATATACAGTGACCGCCAAAAAGTATGTACCATATGGGAAAAAAGTTTATTATTAGAGTATTGAAAAAAAGATTCTTGGGAAAAGTTTGAGCATGTCCGATAACCTAAAAATCGATTTTGACACGTCACGTGATTGCTGGTATGGCGGCAAATTGAAAAAAATTACCATGAATAGTCAAAAAGTCGGATAAAATGACAAGATATCGAAAAAAGTTATTTGAAAAAGTTGCTGAGAATTCAATTTTATACACATATACAAAGTTTGAGAGAATTATGTGGGAATATTGAAAACAGCAATTTTTTTGAAATAGTTTTCTAGCTGTAGAAAAATATCAAATTATTTTCTTATGACTTGCTTGACCATACTGAAATATTTGTATTCCGATGATAATAACAAAACTTTCTCATTTTCTCCACACCAGAGAGCACTAAATTGAAAAAATTGAATTTTGTCAGAACCCTTGCTGTTACATTGGTTCGTATCTAATAGATATATCACAATTCCACTATTATTGCGATGATAGGGAGATCCAAAAATATCGTGTTTTTCAGATTATAATCAATTTTTGATGATAATCGTGCACGAACGTTTCACTTCGCACATAATCTTAAAAATAGTGCGTCAAATTAAAGAAGCTTGAGTTTTCAACATTGCATGCGAAGTGAAACGCTCTGGCACGATTATCATCGAAACTTGATTATAATCTGGAAAACATCATGTTTCTGGAGTGTCATGTCATTACAATGGTCGTGGAATTCTGATATAACTGTTAGATACGAACCAATGTAACAGCCAGGGTTTTAACAAAATCCAATTTTTTTAATTTAGAGCTTACTGGTGTAGGGAAAATGAGAAAGTTTTGTCATTATCATTGAAATACAAATGTTTCAGTACGGTCAAGCTATTCATATGATGATAATTTGATATTTTTATACAGCTAGAAAAATATTTAAAAAAAATTCTATTTTCAATTTTCTCTCATTATCTTTTCAAACTTCGTATATGTGTATAAAATTTAATTCAACCGAACGAGGAAATTGAATACGTATGGAGACCGCAAATGGATCGTTTTGGAGGGAGAATTAGCGCGACACAAGACCGCGAGTAATTACAACGTAATAACCGTAATTACCGGCAGACCTATAAAACATCGTGTAGATTCTAAATTTGTCAGTATTCACCTGAAGACGATTGACGATTGAAAAATTGAAAGGGGTAGGAATCTTTCAACAATTAAGACGATGGAAGTCCGAAGAACAAGTAATGAAGTTTCCACACCGTCTACAACCTTCAAAAAAACGTACCTTAATATTAATCCTCTTATTTCCTCTAACTTTTGTGTGGTATTTCTTCTCGGACATCGTAGGATTCAATTACGTACCTCGGACACTTTCAAACGAAAGTAACAGGATAATAGCATGCCTTTCCATAATTCCAAGACCTTGAAAGCGAATTTTCCGCATACCGCTTCTACGCTCTATCATTGTATTACGTCATTGTAGGCATTTCCTCCACAATTTCCTTGACATCTTGACGCCTCTCCTTGTGCTATGAGGAGTTATTGTGTCCGAATAATAATTCAATTTGCCTGAATCCAATTCGGCTGAATAGTTTCCATGGCCCATAGCCCGACTATGCGTCGGTAATCCGTTAGCATGTCATGAATAAATGATATCCCACCACCGGGAGGTGCGTGGCCAGGTGGGGGCTCGCCCAATGTGATGGAGAGGAAGAGAATAATGCTTATTACGAAGGCTTAGAGCTAGCTTGCTGGCTATGAGGCGCCGTTCGGGTAAAAAGTGTTTTTTTTTCAAATATAAATAATTTCTGTTAATATAATTATTAATTATAGCAATATTTATTAATTGAAGCAATATTTATTAATTTGCCGATATTTAATAATTGTAGCAATATATATTATTTTGCGTGGCGATATATTTATTTTCGATCAAACACAAATATATTTACATTTCAAGTGTTACTAATATACATAAACGTGGAGTCTCATATTTGATATATTTTATGTCGACAAGAGATGGCGCAATCGACGCGATTTGTGACACGTTCGAGCATTTGGCAACATGGAAATGAAGCAAAGTCGTTAGTACAGAAATTGCCGACTAGATGGCGGCAGTATAATATTTCAGATTGGGCCATTTAATCCTAGAGGGCCTCCGTTTGACCCACACATAGGGTCACTGAATTTAGAAGGCCGTGCCGTTCAATTAAGTGCCCAATTGTAAAATAGAAAACTACACAATAACAAAAGTGCCTGTGCTACTGCTATCTGTTAGCCACTTTATGTACTAATGACTGACTAGTTGCCATGTTGCCACTTGCTCGAGCTTGGACAATTCGCGTCGGTTCTGCCATCTCTTGACGAGATAAAATAGATCGAATTTATAAATATATGGGAATTAACGTTTTTATACAGGGTGGGTCACGGTCGATGGTACCTTAGACGTTTACGGAGAACGGGACATAGGATCATTCTGAAAATTTGGTTTCTCAAGTAGTTGCTCTTGGTCTATCGTTCTAAAATATTTTCAGCAATACAGCGTTGCCGCTTATACCAGAAAGTAGCAGCATCTTTGTTATTTCAAATGGGTCACCCTGTATATTACCGCATTTTTGAACTTGTCATTCCTTCCTGATTATTTCTGCCTTATACTCCCCTATACCTATCTCTAACGGTTTTTGAGATATTGGTTATTTTCCATATTTTTTATCCAAAACATAGCTCGAATTTCTTCATTTCTACGGTATTTGGATTCTTAGGAAGTTGCAATTTTGTGTTTAGTTCATCAAAATCATGTACATTGATTCTGTATAGAGAAGTTTCTTCTGCGTTATACAGGGTCGTTCAAAATCCATGATCTTACTGCTAGATACGAAAAGGGTTGAAAGTGCGTTTTTTTTAAATGGAACATCCTGTATATTATGAAAGATGACAAAATTCCCTTCGAATTGATAGATCATGTTCCTATACCTGACTAGCCAGAATTCCGAGATATTAGCAAATTTCACTTGTAATCTCCCTAATGCTTGAATTATTGCCGGAAATTTTTGGAGTACATGAATTTTTACCCGAACGGCGCATCATATAGAGCGCACATGCGATATTTTTAATTTTTTTCATTTTGAGTCGTAACTCGAAATTTGCGTTAATTTTGAGTTACAACTCGAAATTGAAGCTGATTTAAGGAAATATACATTGGTGTTCAATAATTTTTGCCGGAGAGTATCAAATAAATGACATAGTAAAATCGACAATGTTGAAGTACCCGTTTATCCAAATATTTCCACCATGTGGAAAATATGAGGCAAACATCTAATAGAAAATAACTACTTGCCTAGCTAATATCACGACGGACATTGAACTACATCTGACAGATATTTGTGCAACGTTCCTTCAAGAAGACACAATTATTGTATATGCATATTGTAACCAAACAGTAGATTATCCTTCATTTGGCTGGGGATGACGACCTGTAGACGCATTTTCACTGTTTCGAGGTTCTTACCTCTCATCAGTGACAGAGTTGAACAGAGTTGGACAATGGCAAGTAACATGAAACCGGTACGTAGGCGTTCCCCATTCGAATCAAAATATAAATATCAGAAATAATTGAAAAGTTGTTCTTGTAGAAAACTTTGCCAAGTATCCAACAGATATAATTCAACAGTCGCACAGGCAGTAGTTGTTTTCTGTTGGATACTTACTGACGAATCACCTGTACCATTTTTCATTATTGATCAATGGTCTTCCGTCAACTATTGTCGTCGATTCTTCGTTTAAGATGAATTCTGTTCTACCATTTCGGTGGTAGATCACAATTTATATACTTAGACGATATAATGCATATATCAGAGCTAGAAGAAATAATTAAATGAAAGTATGTCATTTTATACCTTAAAAATATTATAGATACCCAAACAACTGAAATGTAAGACCGAACCAATCCTTGAATGCTTCTTGAGTCCAACTCTGTTCATGACTCAGCTCTTTACCGGGCAGGAATCACCAACTGGGCATGAAAGATAAACTTGTTTTCATATTTCAATTCTGTTGTAGTGTCAGGAATCGGTGCGAGATCTGTTTAATTGTAGCTTTTTATATAATGGAACGAATTACTTAGCATCTAGGAGAAAGTTGAGAATGAAGACTTATTATTGGCCTTGAATTTTAATATAACGAATCTGAACCAGAGCAAAGAGTCAACCGATAGATAATGGATTTTGATTTAGTCTCTTTGGTAGATGGTGGAGTGGTCCAGTAACGACAGACAAACTCGAGCAAAAAGTGAAGAATGAATTGTAGCACTCTGTATCATGTATCATGTATTATTAGAAAAAAAAATTGCAAAAAATCAGAGGTGGAACCTAAAAAATTTTTCATTTAAAAGAAATATACTTTTTTTGTTGTTACTTTGGTAAATATAAGATTTATCACGATTTCGGTAGGTTGAGAGATAAGTCAATTCGTCACATTTTGTACTCGCGCTAACCCGCCACTGCAAGTTCAGGCAGGGCCGAAAATTAGATTTGTCATAACTTTGCTAAAAATTATAGTAGAAAGAAAAAAAAAAGTGCATATTGTTTCTGAAGACTTCTACTTCCTCATGCAAATATAACATGTGAGAATCGGAGTACCTAAAATGTGTTTTGTCCCACTTCACATAACCCTGCTACGATATTTACGGAGGATCCGAAAGTCATGGGTATTTCAGTTGATATGAAATAATTATACTGAAGCAGTATACTAGTGAGTGGGACTAGTGAGACAAGTCTCACTTATACATGCCAAAGAAAAAACTGTGTTTTACTCCTGCCTCAGTTTTCAACTCACCCATAATCCCGGAAATTTCTTCAGTAAATGTTGAAAATAATCGCTCATACACATCCTACATAAAAAATGAAGTATGTAATTTCCACTTAACAATAGTGTTATTAAATATATATGCAAGATATGAATGAGCGATTATTTTCAACATATACTGATGAGAATGTCGATTTTATGTAAACTGCGAAGTTTACAAGTGTTGATACTAACATCAAATTCCACAGAAAAGCGGTATCCTGATATGCAGATGCAAACGGGTGTCCTCGGGAGCTCAATTGGTTAGAGCACAGACTAGCAATTTAGAGGTCACAAGTTCGATTCCTGCTAAAGGATAGGTTTTTTTCTGGAATTTAATTTGTCTGAACGCTGCTATTCATTTAAACAAGTAATTCAGTTCCTAGATACGCATTATGATAAACAAATTATTCTCATCAGGCGTTACTAAATAAAGTATTTCTTTGATAATTCGCTTGAAAATTCAAAATATACTTATATCAAAACCGTTAAGGTCCTAATAATGTTTCTTACGGAATTCCACAAGTCATGTGTCATTAAGATAACTTCCGAAGACATCAAGCCACCTAAGGCTCCCTTCCAAATTATGTGACCATCTTCTGATTTAGTTCTATGCAGTGGATTATAACCATTGTCAACATTCGCTTTAACTTTTTTTTACACAGATTATTATATATTCTCATTTCGTTATCGTTAGTGTAATCTTATTCCCTAATGACTGCTTTGAATAACTTTTATGTGTAATATACATAATAAAATATTATGGCATTCAAGTCAACTATTTTATTCTAGAAACACAATCCACACAACGGAGAATTTCCCGAGTGTTATGTTGAATATTATTATTCTAACAGCAATAGATGTTATCTAGTATACATTATCACCTTTTCACATATTTGTAAGGGAACTTAGGGAATATGTAATGCAGGGCTTAACGTTGTGGAAAGAATTTCGATAATAAATAGACAATAAGTGACACCGAAATCTCCAATTCATGAGGTTGGAATTAGTGAAATTTGTCTTTTGTAGGAAATATCAAATGGTGGTAATCGAATTCCTATGGAAATTATTTATATAAATTAGATCCACCTCATAGCGCTGGCAGAACATGGAAACGTGGAAAAGTTATGTTGAATAATTAGGGTGGAATTAAATATTATGTGACCGGTGTTATGTGGGGGGGGAATTATACGAGGGTGTGATTGTAATGAGCAGGTGTTAAATAATTCTGAGTTTCCTTTTACCTGATACAATCTGGTAACCCTCGATACAACTATTATATTCTCGTTGGTGGTAATTTATTCAACTTGTAACAGGTACCATGTTTCTGTGATGAATAAATTTTTAATTAGTATGTCTGTGTTTGCATGAGATATTTAGATGTTATCCATTAGAAACAAACCCACTAGTGTTTCTGACCAGCCTGGTTTTCTATATACACTCTTTCGAGATCCCTTGAGCAATATTGCAAACAATGAAGATTGAGACACTAACTCTTCACACGCCAATTATAAAGGGTGTTTCAGAATTCAGTATCAAGATTTCAGGGGCGTTTCTGACAAAAAAAGACTTTCTTTCTTATGAACATGTGTCCGCAACCGCTTTATTTCTGAGATACAGGATGTTGAAATTTAACAAAAAAATCAGTTCTTTTTCAATATCTCTAAACCACTTTGGCTTTTTTTTTAATTTTGGTACATGCAAAGTACACATAAAAATACATTTTTTCCATGGCGAACGTTTTTTAATTTTCATCAGTGGCGTCTCTGTAAACATCCTCTGTCATTTTTGATCAAAATAATGATACGCTACTGTTTTTTTTTGTCAAATTAGTATCATTTTCATAATTGTCTTCTATTTTTCCACAAACATGGTATCTTGACTATTTTCCGTCCGACGGATGGTTTTCGATTTAAAAAATAAAAGGTCGTCATTCGCTTGTACCTATGTGATAAATTTCAACACCCTGTATCTTAGAAATTAAGCAGTTGCTGACATATGTTTATAGGAAATAAAGTCTTATATTGACCTGAAATATACGCCCCCTAATTCATTGATACTGAATTTTGAAACACCCTGTATTTACAGTGGACTCGGCGCGGCTTTGGAACGGTTTTGTTGTTGAAAAAATGGATTTGATGAAACAGCCGTTCGTTTAAACCAATATTATTAATAAATTCATAGGCAAATCTTCAACAAAAAGTAATTACCACCCCCTGCCACCAGTGAATTATATTTTTTAGATCTGCGAAGGTTCAAAACGATTTTCTCGAGGTACATTTTCCGTATTGCTGCCACTGCTGGGCGTTCCGTGAGAATGTGGGTGGCCGACTTTCCATTATCCAAACACCACCTGCAGTCATGAAGAATCTAATTAATTCACAAATTAGATGGATCGGTATAGATTTCAAAATTTGCAACACAGTTGCAAAACTTTTGCAATTATTTTGATTGAAATATATTAATATAGATAATGCTTATTTTCGACTGTTCTATAATATTTTTGTAGAATTTGCAGGTATTCAGTCAGGTCATAGAGAAAAACTCTTCTTTACTTTTCCGAGCTTTCGACAAATTTATTGTATTTATCAAGGCTAAAAAACTGTATATGGTTGAAAATTATCTAAAATGAGAAATTGGTATGAACTTACATGTACAATTAACGAATATATTATCATGTATATTGAATATATCGACATGACACGTACAAAAATATCACACTGATAGAGGTTTTCATTGGAAGAATATGGAAGTATTTTAGTCGGTTGTACAAGGGTTTTTTTATTATTGATATTAATTTGTAAGTAGATACGAGTAAATTTTGCTGAGTTGGTCGATGTCAGATTTCTTAATCATATTGTTATTGTCACTGTTAATTGCAACCATTTCTAAGAAAACTCTATTTGTTAAATTTTGTTATTGATTGATAATTATTGCATCATCTTAATTATTATGTGATTTAGGTTCACTACATGATCAGAGAGTGCACAAGAATGTTTATGGAGTCAACAGTCACTTTTATTTCTGCCGCATCATCTATTATCATTATTATCATTATATCTCTCAACTTTCTCTCCTTGCGGAGCTTCCAGAAGCTGTAAAATTCGTAGCAACCGGTTCTTCTTTTTCCGGCATCTTCCGTCCTTTTTTTCTTGAACACTTTTCGACGCAGGTCCTCATAAAACTGTTTATGGTTTTCTCATAGTTTTTCCAACTTCTGCCAGCCTTCCTTCACTTTCTCTCTCTAGCTCTCTCTTCCTTCCATTTTTGCCTTTCCTTAGCTCTTTCTTCCATTTCCTCACTTATTTTCTCAACTCTTTTTTCCAGTTCTTTTGCCTTTCTTTCTTTGAAAACCGTATGCACCCAAAAATCATATTCCTGACGGCAAATATTACGATATTGGAGTTTTTGGCTGCAGCAAATACTGGACTGTTATGACTCATTCATTTTACAGCTCCAGAACAATAAGTAATTTCAAGAAACCAATTGTTCTAGGGTATTAAGAAACAATATTAAAATAAATTGCTATGAAATGAAATATATAAACTGTTTATGAAATTCAGTGGTATTACATATCTGCACAAGGATTACTGTAGCCAAACTGTAGAAATTTATTCATTCTTCAACTTGTCAGAAATTTTGTAGTGAGTGAGACAAAACAAAACACATGTTTTGTAGGGATAAACAAACCAGTTGTTTTGTAGGGACAAACACAGTAATTGTTTTGTCGGGATTGATAAAATCAAAACAAAGAAATTATGTATTCCAACGACATTGGAAACATATTCTGATAGAACCTTCTAGTTATTCCAGAAAAGTGTATAGTTTGTGTCTTTCATTCTGGTTCATCTTCCATGTGTAATTCACATGTTTAACATACTATTAGCCCTGTGTAGTTTCGTTTGGTCCATTCAACTCCTCAAAAAGTTATATGCATCACTTATAGGAATTGGTCGAAGGTGCTACATTATAATTCACGTTATAAGCGTGACAACATCCCAGTTGCTGGTGTCTTGATCACTAAAGCAGAATTTAGGACTGAAAAAAATTTACCAAACCTTATTAGCAGTGCTGAATCACGTAACGATCTGGTATTGACATATTCACTTTCTTCGGGTACTTCAGCACGCAGCAGCCACGATATAACTCGTATTTGGCAACTGGTCGTATGGGACAGCAATAAACAACCATTTTTCATCAATCCTCCATGCATGACTGTCCTTATAAACATTTTCCGTTCATGGGTAGCCGTTTTTTGAACATGTGTTTCCCGAACATTATGCACGTGCACTGTTACACCACGTAAAAATGCAATGAGTGTTTTCTGGGACTCACGTTCGAAATATGTCGCAGAGATTTATAGTCGGGGGAATTCCGCTTTAACATGGAAAAAAGTGCAGAAATTTAAAAATTGAAATCGAACGTGATAGTCTTTATTGGCGCAGCCAGGGGGGGCTTAGAATACGGGAAAAATATTGAAAAAATTCTAGAACTTTCGCAAGTATTTTTTTGTGGTTTTATGTGCTAGGATAGGATCCTAGCGCATGTTTTCCATTTTTCGCATTTTGGGACCATAACGGGACACATTCGTTAAATACATATGTATATAAAAAGAAAGCTTAGAAAATTTTCTACAAAAGTATGTTATTGTTTGCTGGCCTAACAGTTCGCTTGTAGGTGTTGTAGGTGGTTTTGTGTGCTAGGATGCCGGATTCGTGCGATACAATTTTTGTTGCACATTTATCTTTGTTTTATGGTATACTGTGTATCCGAACATATTCAAATCATACATATTTGAAATCAGCATAAAATTTTGAGTATATCGGTGGTTATTTCGAGTGAATCTGATGACTTTGGATTTTTGGACATTTTTGAGGTATAACCTTTTCACAATATCTATCAGATGTAGTTCAATGTCCAGCGTGGCTTGTGCCGGGGAAGTAGTTCTGTTAGATATTACAAATAAGTCACATTTTTCATTTTTCAATTTTCATGGAGAATGCTCCCCTTTTCAACATGAATACCTCCCAAGAGGTTATCTTGAACGATGGAAAATAGCGACTAAAGTTTGTCTTTCAGTCGCAGATGATTCCCCAAAAGATTTTATGAATTTCCTATTCATATTTTCGAACTAAAAACCTTTGATGTTTTTTCTGCTGAAAATTCATTTTGTGCCGATCGAATTGAAAATCACAGAATATACTAATTTTGGCATGCTGAATCGATTGGCGTTCGCAGAATTGCTCTATTTCGATTCGGTCGTCGGATGAAAATGTTATTTAGAGGTTGCAGGTTCCATTTTCCCGCCAAAAATTTTTCAATGTTATATTCTATATTATATTCGTCAAACTCAATCTCTTTTCTATATACTGACTCAATTTGAAATTGATTGCTAGTCAAACATACATTTGGTGGGCGTTTTTACGAACGTGTGCACTTTGAGTTGGACCGATTTTTAAATTTATCATTTTTCATTTTTCGAATACTTTGTCATGTTGAATTGATGACGTACAATACGGAAAAAATATTGAAAAAATTCTAGAATTTTCGAAAGTATTTTCCGTGTGCGGTTTTATGTGCTAGTATGGCAGATCCTACCATACCTTTTCCATTTTTCGCATTTTGGGACCATAACGGGACACATTCGTTAAATACATATGTAAATAAAAAGGAAGCTTAGAAAATTTTCTACAAAAGTATGTTATTGTTTGCTGGCCTAACAGTTCGCTTGTAGGTGTTGTAGGTGGTTTTGTGTGCTAGGATGCCGGATTCGTGCGATACAATTTTTGTTGCACATTCATCTTTGTTTTATGGTACACCGTGTATCCAAACATATTAAAATCATACATATTTGAAATCAGCATAAAATTTTGAGTATATCGGTGGTAATTTCGAGTGAATCTGATGACTTTGGATTTTTGGCCATTTTTGAGGTATAACCCTTTGATGTTTTTTCGGCTGAAAATTCATTTTGTGCCGATTGACTCGAAAATCACAGCATATACTAATTTTGGCATGCTGAATCGATTGGCGTTCGCAGAATTGCTCTATCTCGATTCGGTCGTCAGATGAAAATGTTATCTAGAGTTTGCAGGTTCCATTTTCCCGCCAAAAGTTTTTCTAATTTTTTTCTTCGTTATATTCGTTAAATTCAATCATTTTTCTATATGCTGACCCAATTTGAAATCGATCGTTCCCAATGTGTTTGTTATTGAAAAAATATTGTTATATAGAATTACTATGCTCTTCCTCTCACTTTTTTTTCTTGACTGCCCTGTGTAATTTATATTTAACAAGTTTATCAGATCGCACCACACTATATACGCTACCAGGATACACTTTTGTTTCGCTTCGACTTATATGGTTGACGGCGAAGGCATTTTTATTGCTGTTTCGACATAAAAGTAAAAATTTAATTCCATACCGGAGCAGAATGCATACCGATACACTGAATTATCGAGAGCTCGCTCTAAAACGGTCGACGAAATGAAGTTCTCGGAAACATTAAATCTTGATATTATTGTTGATGTGAATCGAAAAGGAAATTTGAAGTTTACATTGTCGGCTTGTGGGAAGTCGAGAGCTTTTATAGTTGCCGCTTACGACCGTTTTAACATAACCTCACAGATTCTCATCTCAATTTTTTCAGGAAACGTGACAGCTGTTTATGGAGTCATGAAGATAAAGTGCATAACGTGTTGCTCGATGAATTGAGAGGCTTGATGTGCTCTTTCGCATTCTTCTTGGAAGCTCAGTTATGTGGTTATTTCATTGAGTTAACGATACGACTGGAAAAAACTTATTAATATTTTGTAACTATGACCATTGGTATGTATTGATAGTTTACCCTGTATAATTCGGTCCTCACTTGGTCTGATGACAGTCAAAATTTAACATTCTGTCATCATACTGCCAATGATAATAACTTTTTTTTAAATTTTCTAATGGTACAAAAAAATACATC
Organism: Chrysolina haemoptera; assembly: GCA_958298965.1. Classification (NCBI taxonomy): domain Eukaryota; kingdom Metazoa; phylum Arthropoda; class Insecta; order Coleoptera; family Chrysomelidae; genus Chrysolina; species Chrysolina haemoptera. Next base: position 3,751,161 of record OY282600.1, read on the forward strand.
CTAGGGTGATCTGTTGATAGACTCACCTTTGGGCTATAAGTGTTACACTTTAAAGTTATCTGTGTGGCATACCATTTTCAAAATTATTCAATTTCCAATTTCCATTCGATCTTTCTCAATTACTTAATTTCTATACAGAGCACTCAACTAACTTTCGAAACCTTATTCAAAATATCCAACACAACGTTGTAACTCTCAATATTCCTGTTATCTTTCATGAGAAACGAATGTGTCCATTGCCAAAAGTGCCTCTCATAAACTCGGTTTTCTTTTACGTGCTGAGAAGTATTCAACTCACCATGATTATGATTCATAATCCAACCTGTCCTGAAAGAAAACGACGATGAAAACGAAGGCGTTAAAAAGTATGCCAATAAAATTGTCCAAGATATTTTGCAGACGAAAATTTGATAAGGATTACATAACAGATGCCTATAGACTCGGAAACCTAATAGGACAAAAGAGGCCTGTTTCAGATACTCATTATTTTAAACTGAACACGACAGAAATTTTATCGAACTGAATAATTCTGGAATATTGATAAGACTTATACGAAAGATCGAGAAGACAGTAGGCTAGAAACAAATACAGGGCATCGAAATTAAACCGAAAGAACCTTATAGTAGGCGGAAAAGAATAGACGGCTGACAGTCTGGAAAATCAAAAGGAAAGTGCATCAAGGTTTGAAGATTCTTTCTCACCACTTACTGAAAAAAACAGGCTCCAGTGTACCAAGCTCTCCTTTAGCAGATACCATTGAAAAAGCTAGTCATTGGTACAAACGAAAAATTAACTATTTTGAAGTCTGGGTTAATGACTGCCAATCCACCGTAGTGGTAGAAATATTATTTCATGCATATGTATTCTATTTTATTAATCTATCTTATAACTGTAATATTCCTTGTAGTATAATTGTTTGAAATAACTTTGTTTTTAATGATATATACGTTATTCCTTCCACTGAATCTTCCTCTGTGTAAAGACGTTTTTGACAGTTCCATACTGACTGAGACGTTGACCGCTATGAGCCAAATGCTTTTAAAGATTAATACACTTGAGACTATTTCAATGAAAATGACCTTTACTTAAATATAAATAAAACAACTTTACAAAGATTTCACAACAGGCAAAATAAATGTAACACAATAGCGATCAATGTGAATGGTAGGCCTTTATCTAGCTCTAATGGGACTATGAAATTTCTTGGTCTTTATATTGAGGAGCACCTTGACTGGAAAGCACAATGTGGTCATATTATCTCCAAGCTTCACTCCATGAATTATTTATTCAGGAACCTGCGGAATATTTTAAGTAAAATTCAGTTAATATCTCTTTACTATGCACACGTTGACTCTCAAATCAGATACGGAATTTTATTGTGGGGTATGTGGACAAGGATTTCTGAAGTGTTCATAGCACAAAAAAGATAATTTGTTGCATAGCACGAGTGTCGTATACTCACTCATGCAAACAATTGTTTCCAAAGTTTGGAATATCGACAATGCCATGTGTTTACATACCTATATGAAGCATGTTTGTATGTTTTTCGCAACAAAAGGGAATTTACTCTCAATGATGATGTGCATAATTATCATACGAGACACAAGAAAGATATACATTTTATACATAAAGTTGAGCATTCATGGTGGATTTATGATGAAGTTTTAGGTCGCAAGTAATAAGTCAGAAGTTTTAAGTAATAAGTCGTAACAAGTTCAATCATTGGTTTTCAATAGGAGCGTTCATAAACGAGTCATAAGTTTCTAGTCATAAGAAAAGTTGGCCAACTTTCATCTTTTATGATTAAAACTTATGACAAATTATCAATACGCATGCGTCAAAAGGAAATAACGTTCTGTAATTGCTGTCAATCTGTTATGAGTGTCATATGTCATATACATCAAGAAGATAAATGTTCTGTGGTGGTGTTTTTGTTGTTGTTTTTGTTTAGATTTGTTGTATAGTTTTGTTGATTTGTTGATTAGTTTCGTTCATTAGTTTCGTTGATTAGTTTTGTTCTGTAGTGTTCTTTTTTGTTCTTATTTTTTACAGCAGATAAACATACCAGAGCGCTTGCGCGAAAACGACCAATGGCAGCATACCTTCCTTATGACAATTACAGTCTTAAGATTTGTTCATGAATGGTAATTTTTTTCCTTACGACTTATGACTATTACTTAAAACTTCTGACTTATTACTTGCGACCTAAAACTTCATCATAAATCCACCATCAATCTCCGAATTACATGGGCCCTAGGTTGTTCAATAATCTACTACCCCATATAAGAATGAATGACAGTTTATATGTATTCAAAAAAACATTAAAACAGTTTCTTATAGAAAAATGTTACTACTCAGTTAGTGAATATCTTAATGATGATAACCATTCGATTTTGAGTTTTAATTGAAGTGTTTTTAACAATTTAAATTTTAGTACTGGAACAACTGCTGAACCAATTCTATAATTGTTTCTTAGAATTTCTCATAGATAAATGTTATTATTTAGCATATCTTAGTGAATGTGAATGTGTAACTGTTAAATTTTAATTTTTAATTGTAGTCTTTGTAACCGTTGTAATTTTAGTTATGCAATGCAATTTTATAATTGTCAAATTAGAAAGAATAAAGAAATGAAATGAAATGAAACAAAATATGGATAGTCATTCAAAATTACAACGTATCACTATCAGAAAGTTTCAATACCTCAACAAAGTCTGAACAAAACTGCGTCCTTACGTTCTCACCCAAATATGTAAGAGATTGTTTTAGTGTCGATTTCCAGAATATACATGCAATAAACCAGCTAATCAGATTTCCTTTGTGTGTTACAGTCACTTACGAACTCATATAAGAATCAGTTGTCGTTCCCAGAATGGCTCATATCCAAATAACGATTCCCTTTTTAGTGTCCGCCATATCGCAATTGAAATGGATTTCTTAATACGCCAATGAGAATAACCATTTTATTGTCCGAATCGGTGTTTTTATCAAATTCCCTAAAAACTTTTTCCATTTCACCGAGTACAGTATTTATTGACGATGAAGATGTTTATTTTTGTTGCCTGCACTGAAGTCGAACGTTGTAGTCCTTTTCGATTATGAAGATGTTGTGTTTTTATTGGAAACCAGTGACGGACTTGGAAGGTTCCAGGCAGTTTACTTGTTTGTAACTTGTTAAAACAGAGATAATGAAAAACTTTTCCAATCTCCAATACAATACTTATTAACGATCTGTTATAAACGATAAAATCTACTCTTTGCATTTCCCACCAGAAGAAAAACAAAACAAAGTGAAATCTGGGAATCTGGACAAAAAACTTACCTTCTGTAAGTGTAGGAAACCGCCGCCTCTGGATGAACATACAGGATAAGGCAGAATCAGTGTTCCTCAGTTCATACTCCGTAGTCCAACTGAAGCTGGTTATTTGAAATGAAAAATCATTACCGTGACTCACAATAGAAGGTTGCAAAATGGATTATTTTTGGAGGTCACAACACACCACATGGTATAAAAATCAAGTGAATAATATTGCTGTCGAACGAACATTCTGTACACGCGAACACAATGTTCTTTCGATACAAATCACATTCGATCCAAGCTATTAAGCCCTTTTGAACGATCGATTAACAAAATTACATAGCTCAATATTGGCAACAAATGAAAGGTATGAATGCACATAGTCGGCATCCTGGTCAGTCCTTGTCCCTATGGTCGCATTCTGAAACAGGTACATAATAATAATAATAGTAATAATAATATCTTCATATAATTTTTTTTTGTTGATTTGGAATATCTTCACATATTTCGAAAATTTATGGCTAAGTATCACTAGTTAACTCCAAAAATGTGCATGAATTGTTTTAGAAATAAATTCGCTATTCCTTACTCTACAGGACAGGGATTGTAAAAGCTAGTTTTTCAGATATTTTCATTATGGAAATTTTCGCTTGACTATGAAATGTTTCATTTGTTGATTTTTTCTTCTGATTGAAATACAAATTTCTACAGGACAAGGCTTTCAGAAATTTTCAACATGGACTTTGTTGCCCTACAAACCTGAAAATAAATATCCTTGTTAATCCTGCAGAAGGATCAGCGTGAAAATCTCTATTGAATTTCAGGAATGTTCTACTTGTTTATTTACTTGTCATTACATCACAATCACATTTTTTCATAGCTATATCATATTGAAAATTCATGAAAAAATTTCAATATACAAAGTGATAAAACAAAAATTTTTTGTTTTGCATAAAATAAATTTAGTTCATTAACTATTCCACAATGATTTACCTCTTCATTCTCTCTGTGAAATATGGAAATTTATCGAATAGACCATCAAAAAGAAAATAATCCACTAGCCCCTTCGACTATTGAATCCCCTTTGCTCGATACCTAACGAAATTTCTAAAAGTACATTCTACTTACACGGTTCCGCCAATCATCAGTGCATACTTGGTCAGGACGAAGAACTAGAACTCCACCCTGCTTCTCTTCATTTCGTTGTTTTCCTTTCCAGTTATTAGAGAAGCACTTTCTATATTCCATTGTCAAATTTCCTTTTCATTTCGAATAGTTAGTGAAGCTTCATGCTTCTTTTGTTCCTGTATTCTTTTGATTTCTCGTTCCAACATAAACTCAAATATATCTATAGGGGATGAACTACTCGGAACACTGACCGAAAACGGAGTTGCCTTGGATATGCGGACGACATAGTCATTATGGCCAAAGGCAAAATTTGAAGGAACCCTCTGCGATCTCATAGAAAGAGAGCTAGAGACAACCAGAAGGTGGTGCCTCTCGGTTGGGTTGAGAATTAACTCATCAAAAACCACAGTAGTACCATTCACTAGAAGAACAAAAGAGACCTATGATCACCTACGGAGCCATAGTGTGGCATGGCAGAACCGAGCTCGCCACAACAAAGAATATCCTGGAGAAAGTGCAAAGACTAGCATGTCTTTGTATATCAGGACCTCACATGAAATACCGAAACAAGGAAATCGTGATCCTCTCCGATAGTCAAGCAGGCATCAAAGCGTTGAGCTCCTCTAACATCAACTTGAAGATGGTTCGGGAATGCCAAGGCAAACTCAATGATATAGGCAGGAACAACAAGGTGACCCTCCTCTGGGTGCCGGGGCACGTTGGAGTGGAGGACAATGAATAAGCAGACACCCTGGCACGAAGAGGCCCATCAATGACACTGATCGGGCCAGAACCATTCTGCGGACCCCTTACTTCCGAAAAAAACTTTGAAAAGCTGAAGAAGCAATGACAGCAACATACTGGCTGAGACTTCCAGGGCTGAGGCAGGCCAAAGATGTCCTCGGCAATTTCAACCGAGCAAGATCGAAGACACTGATTAACCTCAACAAAACTAGTCTAAAGATTTCTAATGGAGTATTGCAGACCCAAAGAACACCTAAGGAAGCTACGCTTGGAGGACAGCACTTGCAGATTCTGAACATCCAGAAACATCCCACCATATATTGATGGAGTGTTACGCTGTACATCATAAAAGACTAAATATGCTGGGATAATACCAGCTGACTATGGAAGAAATACCACGAGTAGACCCCCTCAAAATCCAAGAATTCCTGAAGGAATTGAGGCTTGAAGGGCTGCTATAAACAAGAACACCTTGTGATAGCAGAAGAAGATGGGGCACAATAGATCCAATCAGATCGCAGCGCATCGGTCACCATCTATACTTACCAATACCAATATCTATAGGGCAATCTCAGGTAGGTACACAATACTGATGATGGCCAAATTACCTGAAATACCTGTTTACGCTTGTAAAACAAAATCAATTCGTTTGGCCCACAGATCAATGCTACCCTTTATGTGATTTGACATTATTCTGTCTAACAAATAAGTATCATAACTGTTGTAATGAATCAACTCGTCTATGAAAATGTTCTTATAGAAAATATTTTCATCATATAACAGAAATTAGAATAAAATAATACATTATTGAAATTCAATCTAATGTATAATGATCAACTTTTCATCGTGGAATGAAAAGAGGAGATGACGTTCATTTCCTAACAAATCGTCCCAATGAAATTAATCCTGTCGAAAATATATTACTAAAGGCCGACGTGGATCTAATTTATATAAATGACTTCCATATAAATTTGAATACAACCATGCCTTCCCTATATTAGGAAAGACAAATTCGACTAATACTCCGGTGGAATTAGAGAGAAAACCCGAAAAATTCAGAAAAAGTCAACACTTCGTTTCGGTGAAATTTGTATAGGTTGTCCGTATCAGTGAAATTTGTTTAGGATGTGTGGAAGATAATATCTCAAATCTATTATTCCGTGAAGTAAAAATTGCTCAAAACTACACATATTTTTATGTTATTATTGCGAACAATGTTTTTCGTATTGAACTATCATATCTATCTGTATAACAAATCGCTATTACAATAAACGAATAGCGTTCTGTCACAACTGAGCGAAGTCATTTATACTAAAGCAATAAAATAATTTATGGGAACGGTGGGCTCTCTGTCAAGAATTAAGAATCATACCTCACAAAATTTCAGATGTTTCTCTTATCTTAATATATCTAATTCCTTCTCTCCTGTGTCTTGGACAGCATCTCCATCGATTTCTTTTACTTAATCGCGAAATTTACTTTATTCTCAAAATAGCACTACATAAAGACTGTAAGTGAGGAATCACACTGATCGACCAGGACCGACCGTCCGCGACCGTCCCCTACGACCAAAAGTAGAAGTAGATCAATGAAAACTTTCAAAGTCACACTGATCGACCATCCACGACCGACCACTAGAATAATTTTGTAAATCTGACATTAATTTGACATTCGAAAGGTTATGTGAATTGTCTGTTCATTTATTGAAAATAAGTTAAATTCATAATATCAATAGTTTTGCTTTAAATAATGAGCAGTAATGAAGGATAGTGTGACACCAACCAAAATTTCCAGCAGACTACAATTTCGAACATGGTCTTTGAAAAACGGTCGAGGACGGTCAATGACGATTATACAGTGTGAGTTGTGCGATAAGAATATACGTGTTGGAAATTTTGGTCGTAGATGGACGGTAGCGGACGGTCGGTCTTGGTCGATCAGTGTGATTCCTGGCTAATACAAGTTGATTGAGAAACCAAACTGGCGAGAGGTGAGAAAGACCGTTCTAAAACATGAGACTTCATAATGAAAATAATAATGGAAATGATAGAGGAAATTGAGTAGTTACCACGTATTTAAATATGAAAAATAATAAAATATACACGAATAATACATCACGAATTTAACGGTTTACATCTTGACGGTACTTGTGAAAACTAAGAACTACATGCTTTCTGTACGACTTCAAAGTTCAGACTACTTTTGTCTTGAAAAATAATATAGGATTTACCAGGCCCCTAACAAAAATATTCACATGTAAGAATTGACCCAACTATTGAAAAGAGTCGATAAATTTATGATTCCTGAATGTAGTTCCTTCGAAACATAGTATTCAACACTTAAAGCTAAGATGAAAGGTTCTTTCGTAACATATTTCGCAGTCAGTTCTAGTTATATATATATATATATAGTTATATATTGAATTTGACCTGATCATTTTACGCCTACAGGAAATGTTATAACTTTGTGTGTGGTATTTTTAGCTGAAAATTCTCCATTATACTTTACTTATTATAGGTTTGGTTACATCTGATACTAAAGTAGTTCAATAGGAACTTTCAGAAATGCAAAGCTTCACTACGTTTTCACCTGCTACATTTTCACTTATAATACCGCTAGAGCTACAATTATTATTACTGGAGATTTTTTCGAGAGTTTTTGATGGTTTGGAATTTGAATAGTAGGCTTTTTATGTTGATTCAAAAGGATAATATTTACGTAATATAAACGTCAAAAAAAAATCATTAAAATTTCATGCTCATTATCCTAAGGATGAGAAAAATTTTCATTTTTTCCAGTTGCTATGGTAACGATAAAAAATACAGGCTCTTCATTGGTCGAAAATGTTATGTGTGGAATTTTCATAATGTTTCTGCAATAAAACAGATTTTTTTATTATCGAAATGAAATTACATTGTAATAAAACAATATTTATGAAATGCATAACGTGAGTCAGATCACGGTTTGATTTTTCTATTTTTGTTATTTTCATTTCAGCTTTATTTTTCCTAATTTACCCAGACTAACCTCCGAATATCACTAATCATCCACTGAAGGAGGATAAACTATTCACATTATAATGCGTCACGCACCATGCATTTTTCTTGTCAGTTTTTGACAGGTAATCGAATCGTATTTTCTTAGCTTTCCACTATCATCGACCATGAATAGAAAATGGCATACAGGGTTAACGTGGTAATCCATTAACGTGTTTTCTGTTGATTTTGTTCATCAACCACTTTCACGTGGAATGATTTTTATGCGTTGACAGCTGAACAATTTATCATTATCGATGGGATTCGAGAGAAAGAAATATCTAAAACACACTACGTCAGTTATTGCTCAACGCGCGTTTCCTCGACAACAATCCATTGATATTAGCAACATTAGAAGAAAAAAACATGAAGTTTTGATATATTAAATTTATACGCACCAGAATCCAGAAAGTCAGAAATGTAAGCTTCACCCCTAAAAACCACCCCTAACAAGCGTTGCGATGGTTTTTGTTGTTTTTATCAGATACCATTGGTCGCTCAGAAAATTAGATTTTTACTAAAAATGTTCGTTATAAGATTTTTTACAAAAAAGCCTCGTATAATTATTTTGTTCTATTCCACGAATGATCGAAATTAGGGGTTTCTTTCAGCAGGTTTTTCCTGAATGGTTTTGATTAATGTCTAAAATAGTCTAAAAACATGTTTAGACATCTATAAATGATTCTTGACGTGATTTTTTCGGTTTGTAGCCTTCCACAACCTGAAAATGAAAAAATGTTAATCCACAAAATCAAACTTTCAATCAATATCTATAAATAATATATGACGTATTTCAAAGTACGTGATTGCTTTGAATTTTGTAGGTAATAAAAATGACAGGGCCGTTGATGAAGTTTCCTCGGAAACAAAACATCTTATTGAATCCGTAGGTTATTTTTATCAATTATCAAAAAGGTCTTTGGAATACAATTCAACACTAAACTGAACATAAACAGAACACACGACACAACCAAACAACACACCTGCCTGAGTGCCTGATAAGATTTGAATCACAGAACACTTGAATTGGACGCTGCGTCCAATTGTCACATGCGTCCAAATGCCGCGCGTCCAATTGACTGCGACCAATAGTCGTGCGTCCAAATGCCGCGCGTCCAATTGACTGCGACCAATAGTCGTGCTTCCAATTTTCCACGTCCAATTGACGCGACACCTTGAATTTCGACTCCGTATCGGCCTTCTGTTCGACTAATCGACACTACCATGTAACTGTATCTCTGTCACTCGTATTCTCGTTGCGATACCGCTGTACTGTGAAACCATAAACGATGTTTATTGAGCTTTGCAAACGACTTGAAGCAAACGGTCTCGAACAAAAGTTATGTGATAGGCAGGGTGTACCAGAGTGAGCGGCGCCAAATTTGAATCACTGGTGATGGAATCAAAACAATTTTGTTCACTTGGTTTCTACGGTTTTTTTTTTCATGAAGTCGTACAAAGTCCGTCTACTTTTTTGCCTAGAAGATACGGAGTCCTCTCATGAGATGATTTCAAATGTTTATTTTGAGAGATTTCCAAATTATATCGCGTGTTCTAATAAAGAAATGTGTATTGATTCAAAGTTTGATTTTGTGGAGGAAATCCAATTCTTGACATTATTTTTTGGGTTTATGACCTTCCACAATCTGAAAATGAAAAAATGTTAATCCACAAAATCAAACTTTCAATCAATATCTATAAATAATATATGACGTATTTCAAAGTACGTGATTGCTTTGAATTTTGTAGGTAATAAAAATGACAGGGCCGTTGATGAAGTTTTCTCGGAAACAAAACATCTTATTGAATCCTTAGGTTATTTTTATTAATTATCAAAAAGGTCTTTGGAATACAATTCAACACTAAACTGAACATAAACAGAACACACGACACAACCAAACAACACACCTGCCTGAGTGCCTAATATGATTTGAATCACAGAACACTTGAATTGGACGCCGCGTCCAATTGTCACATGCGTCCAAATGTCGCGCGTCCAATTGACTGCGACCAATAGTCGTGCGTCCAAATGCCGCGCGTCCAATTGACTGCGACCAATAGTCGTGCGTCCAATTTTCCACGTCCAATTGACGCGACACCTTGAATTTCGACTCCGTATCGGCCTTCTGTTCGACTAATCGACACTACCATGTAACTGTATCTCTGTCACTCGTATTCTCGTTGCTATACCGCTGTACTGTGAAACCATAAACGATGTTTATTGAGCTTTGCAAACGACTTGAAGCAAACGGTCTCGAACAAAAGTTATGTGATAGGCAGGGTGTACCAGAGTGAGCGGCGCCAAATTTGAATCACTGGTGATGGAATCAAAACAATTTTGTTCACTTGGTTTCTACGTTTTTTTTTTCATGAAGTCGTACAAAGTCCGTCTACTTTTTTGCCTAGAAGATACGGAGTCCTCTCATGAGATGATTTCAAATGTTCATTTTGAGAGATTTCCAAATTTTATCGCGTGTTCTAATAAAGAAATGTGTATTATCCACTGCTTTCAATCCTCAGCAGGCGGGTACGTATTATACCTACCTATTCTTAATCAGAGGTAGAGGTAGTGACAATATGCACTTTTTAAATTGTATTTCAGTAGAAAGGTAGGTAAACCTATATAACATCCAGCATATGCTTCAATATGTGGGAACTTTCAGCAAATTTGATTGAGTAAAGTTGTTTCAGCAGTTTGTAGCAAACTTTTTCTAGTAGATTCGATGAAAATGAAACTTGTAAATGAACTACAATCTTCCTGGATTAATTTTGCATGTTTCAAATTCCAGCAATTTTTCCATTGTACAGATACACAAACTTTTCAGTTGGAGCTAAACAAAAAATTGCAGAGGCTATATTACAATTGTAAAGTTACTGTAATTATTAACTGGGATGTTTCCAAATGATTCTTGACAACAAATATTTGAAATGGTTGCATTAATAAGTTTTCCGATGATGCCTTTAGTAAACTTATGGCAAGGTAGTGTAACTCACCGTGCTTAGTGGGATAATTCAATTTCCGAGAAAGTAGTTATTTTCTGTCACATATTCTCCACTTTGTTGGAATGTGTGGAGAGGCGGGGATTTTGACGAAAAAATTTGTTTCAATTGAATTGATAGATCCAATCCAAATACATACACCTCCGAAATTTGTTCGTTTTGTATACAGGGTGTACTGCATAGAAGCCCTAAAAGAGCTAGGCAGTCCCCCTTGCAATAAAAATCCTGCGAACGATAAATATGAAATATTGGCCTTGTTTCGTTTTCGCTGGGCCACCCTGTATAATTTTAGTCAATCCAAGCTTAAACAATAATCTCTTCACCCAGTCCGAAAGCAAACACGTCCCGTTTCAATCGACCCCTTTTGTGCTTATAATTAACAACCCCGAACATACACGCCCGACATCTCGTAAACAATCACGATAACAGAGAATACATTCGAAAGAAAACGGCCTGCCAAGATTTATAAAGATATAATGGAATCCTGTAAGGAGCCGCCAGTGTAGAGTTCTCAAGCAATGCTGAAAGCTGATTATATTAGATTTATCTCGGTTTCTTCTCAGAGGGCGACTGACTTGAATAAATAAGTAGTTCGGCTGAAAACACACCGATTTGGAGCGCTAACTCAAATTTCGTAGCTAGTTTGTCGAAGAGATTATTGAACTTTCGCCAGTCGTTTATTTCGACGCTGGAAAGTCGCGTAGGCGTGAGGATGGCGATGGATTTGGATGTGGAGTTGAAGGGAATTTGTATGTTATGGAGTTACGGACACCTATGCCTTCTACAGTCTGAACACGTTCCTATAGAGACGGTGAGGTTGGTAGATTTGCTCAATTATTCAGGGATTCAGTTGCGTCTGCGGTGACAGACGGTTTTCGATATGCAAGTAGACCTTCTTTCAAATATTTCAACATGAATAGTCTGGTCAACAAGTGCTTTTTGGGTCAAATTTTTTTCGCCCTTTCCGAAAATTATGACAGAGGTGCCATTCGATTCGGAATGGCATGCAGATAGTTTTTGAGAAAATGCTAGGCCGCTCGTAAAAATTGCAATAGTTATAAACAATTAAGTGAAAAAAGGGGGTTTGATTTTTCGTCAATATCTCAAAAACTATTTGAGATAATTCAAATTTGAAAAACGATTCGGAAAAAGGAGGAAATTTCCTAAGGAACTGTAGGATCAATTTCTATAATTTTCCCAGAGGGTTGAAAATATGCTCGAAAACGCGTACTCTGGCTTGCGCAAGCCTTCGGATCTATAATGAATAAATATTATTTAAACTTATTGAATATGAAAATTAAAAATAAAAAATATTCAGGCACCTGCAGGATAGATCAATGAACTATAATCCGTGGTCAAAAAATTTTTATCGCGATTTTTCAAAGGTCTTAGAATAGATTCCCGTTTGGAAAATTGAAATTCAATTTTTTTTTATATTATTATTAATCCGTTTTCTTATGATCAGAAGCTACTTAATAATTTTCATCTCCTATTGTTTCAAAAATTGTTGTTTGTGAGATAATTTAATTTTTTTTTTGTGATAACATAATCTTTGATGATAATTATGATACAAAAAAACCGTTTCTTAAAAAAAAGTATTGCTTAAAAACGCATTTGTTAAAAAACTATTTTTTTTTCACCACTTATTATGAAAATTAAGGAGCCATTTTTTATAAATCACTGAATATCTTGGCCTTTGATATTAAAAAAAATCGATTGATTTTTAAATTTTCATTATTTATTTAATAAACAAATGAATTATCTTTTTGTATTTTTTTCTTTTTCTACTTAAAAAAAAACAAAAACAAGCATGTATTATTCAAAAAAATATATACATATATATTTATATTTTTCATTGAACTTTCAATTTTCTGATATCTTTAATTTCACCACTCTGACCTGGTTTTTTATGTTTAATATTATTATAATTTTGGCTTAATTTGTTGTATAATTAATAAAGAATGAATAAGTCTTATATTTTTTCTTTGTATAACCATTAGTTGAATAAGGGTGCACTTTTCAATCTGCGTTAAATATACGCTTTCAGTATCATTAAACTCGATTCGTGAAAACTCCCCTAATATATTTAGTAAGGATGAAATGTTTCTTGAATGTATTTCAAAGGAGATGTCACTTGTCATTCATAGAACGTTATTGGTTATTAGGACACTGTGACGACATCCATGATGATTATGTCAGTTACCTCTAGAAAAGGTGTCACATGTATTTATTTTAATTTTATACTTTCGCTTCTGGCTATCACTGTACATCACCCTGAGGAAAGTTTCAATAATTTTCTCAAGATGTAGCACCACATCATGCTACATCTTCAGGTCAATTGAGCATTTACATTTTTTGGGACTCTCTTGGTGTGTTGGCATCGACTGCTATGGTCATTAGCCACGCGTTCTGGATATGCCTTGTTACTAACTCTATACGCCACCTTAAGAGCAGCACTGTTAATCATTAACGCAACAGTGAATCGTGGAGGATTATCCCAGCCAGCAACAAGATTCAATCACTCAGATTTATATCTGAAGCTGAAAAAATCTTGTCCTGCCTGAGAATCAAGCCAGCCACTGCGCCAATTCTCGCCATTGATTTTGATTTGCTAAGCAATCTGAGTGATTATGAACAATTTGAACTTTCTCACTATTTGTACAATCAACGAAAAAAAATTATTTGCCAATAGTAAGTTATTTTCCCCCTTTCTATTCATTGCGGAATCAGATTAAGATAGAGAGGAATATAATACTAATTTTAAATCCAGTTCCACCAGACTATATCATAACATGCCACCCACATTCCAACATCTTTCCATAAGAAGTGAAAATGAAATCTACCCTAAAAAGTGTCCGATAATTTCAATATAAAATAAATAATAACCCCCCTATCATCAATAAAAAAACGATAGGGTCGTAAACTGGCGATATTGTTTCAGACAGCGATCCTTTTACACATGTTGTTTTCGTAGTCTTGTTTTCATTCCCAAATAAATAAGATCTCGTGCTGTTCTCGTAATAATAAGGCTCAGTTGAGAAAACAAATGTCCGGGTATTCGGTTGATGAATCTATCATTCCAAGGGAGGGTATAATCTTTTGGAAGAAGATAATGGGCTTGGATTTTTTCTGTTCTGGCAGGAAGAAAATAACATCAATCAAGGAGTGTTAGGTTAGTTATGTTAAAATGTTTCTCCTCTCACTTTGGGAGTTTTATGATATTCATGATGAGCTGTTACGAGGGCAAGGCAAAGTTTCTAGAAACTGCAAAGACAACATCAATATATGTATATAATAATGATTGTAATCAAGCATCCCACATCATCTTGATTCTTTCCTAGGGGTGGAATAATGCTGCTCCTAAGAGGTAACCGCAGTTGAAAACTCTTTCCGGGACAAGTCTCAGCATTAACTCCAACAGATCTGGTCCTCAAAACTGTTAGGGAAGTTGCTGCAACTGATTTGCTTGCCGTTCCGATTCTACTATGCTTCTTTGGAGTAGGAAAATGGACTAAAGAAGAGCTGTGACAACTAGTATTTTCATAGGAACTTGCATTCTAGATCATCCGTTTCACGGTTATACTTTACGGCAACAGGGTGTCCGGGGGCATTTCAGTTTGGAATATATACATACTAGAATGCTATTGAATGGAACCTGTAAAGTCCATGAACATGAAAAAGCAGGTATCGGAGTATTGATTTTCAAGGCACCAGCCTGAGCATGCGATGAACTTGGGTCTTATATTCAACTAAACGACCCAAACGCTGTCTCCGACCTGGAACCCGTCAGCAGAAATCTCACATTGAAGCTGCGGAGACTGAAATCATTGTGCCGCCACGTAAGGATAAAAAGGAGAATTTGAGAACAATACAGACTTTAGCTTACCCAAAAATTTGACATTCTTTCCTCCGAAGTTCGGAAACCAAAGAACTCATCATGGCCTGCCAAGATAGTGTCTCAAAAATTGACCTTGCACATGCATATCAACAAAAACCTCTGCACAAGGATTCACGAATTTTAACAACCATTTCTACCCATAAGGGTCTTTTCGCTTATAATTGTTTACCTTATGGGCTAGCATCTGCGCCTGCGCAGTTCCAGAGGATTATGGAACAGCTGTTTATGGATGTACCGGGTGTCGGATGCTTTTTAGACGACATAATAATCACTGGTAAAAATAAAGAATGGTATGCAGCCAATTTAGAAAGAGTTTTACAGATATTACAGGATACCGGTCTGACCGTTAAAAAAGAAATATGTTTTTTTTTTAAGATAGCTTCCACTCCTCCCATCCAAGATATACTGTTGCTGGCACCGGGCTGAGGAAAAACTAAAACAATTGCGCTGTCCATACAAGAAATACAACAGCAAACTGGGATTCTTAAAATTGTACTTGAACTCGGAAGTCATCAAGAAAGTGGCAGTGATCTCTCACAACTCCGCTTGTACTCACGGCGGGGTTGAAGAGGTGGGGAAGATGTGGTTTCTCAAATGGTATGGGGCACTAGCAAAACGTACCCCCCCTAAACCAGCACCGCTTTCAGGCATTTTTAAGGTCACTGGCCTGAAATTAGCGCCCTTCCACCATCTGAGACCCCAGCTAAATCACATTCCCGGCGCACCTACCACTAAGTGCAGCAGTGGCTCGGGAATGGGCTGGCCCCTCAGGAGTGGGGGTGGGAACGAGTAGAAGACACCATGGTGGCAATTACACTAGAAGATTCATCAGCACCAGAGGTTCCACTGGAAATCGCTGAAAGTCACTGAAAGTTACTGAACCGAGGATTGTGGAAGTGGCAAATGTGGATGCCGTAAAGCAATGGAAAATGCCTCAACGGCGTGCCTATTGACGAGAACGACGATGAAGACGAAGTAGAGGTCCTCCAGCAAGAACCAACCATTACTGAGGATAGGGATGCTATCGACGAAGAACCCTTCGCCAGGATCCTCACCGTGAAAGACTATGAAAAATTCAATCCGACGTTGATAGTTATTGAGATGGAGAACAATATCAATTTAAATTTTTCACATTCGAGAGGTTTGCCTCGTACCCCACATCTTTCCAATTTGTCCAGAAGGGGCTGGTGGTATTTAGTATCGAATGCTCTACTGGAGTTGTTAAATCAGTTGCACAAATATCTTTCTCGTCAAGATATTGAAGAATACGTAATTAATCAAATGCGTAATTCAAATATATTTTCTGATGCTGTCTCAATGAGGGATATTTGTGTGGTACTCGCTCTTGCACTTTCTTTTCTTTCAGTTTCGACACATGAATCATGACTTCAATTGAGTTTTCCACTACAAGAACCCTGATTCCTATTTCATTCGCTTGAAATGATACATTAAAGTTATCTCGAGCAATAACTGTCTCTTCATTCTTTATTGCCACCCAGTGATTAGTACTTATAAATCATGAAATACTGGACATTCCCAAGAACACGCGAATTAAAACATACAGATCCATTACACAAATTGTCAAAGCACTCTCTGATCTGAAGCATTACATAATTAAAAAAATTGCATTCACCAAGAAAATTAATCACTCGCTTCTGTCATAAAACTCTTGGATTTTTTCCAAGTAAACCTCATTATTCTCTTAGATTAATTATGAAATTGCATGTTCACCTCCTCAATTCCGCAATTTCAGTCGTTTCTGGCTCTGACGACTGGGACTCGCGAGCATTGTTGTGGAGAGTTTAATTTCTTGAAAATTATACACATTTTCTGTCGTTCGGTGTTGTTTGGCCGTCAATCGTGCCTGTCCGAGAGGATTTCGCTATTTTTGACTGCGTCGACTGAAAAGGGTAACTAATGATGGAACTGCGTGAGCGACATCGTTAGCTTGAGCTCTTCGGATCAACAGAGTTTTGGTTACGGCTGAAAATAATGAATTAAGTGTACATTGAGTTTTTCGAAGGAACATCGTAATGGAATGTAGTTGAAGTCGATAGATTAACATTCTGATATCAATTCCATCTGAGATCATCGACAAATTGGTTAAAATAATTATTTTATTAGCAAACGTCACAAAAGTATTAACAACTTTCGTGACTTAATGTAAAAGTATAACTTTTCAGAATTATTTAGTTCATTCAGTCTAATTTAATTTTTGGTTCAAGAGTATTCATTTTGGAAGTAAATCATGCCCGAAGTATCCCACAAAATTTTCCGGTTTATATGCAAATTAACAACTGAGCAAGATCAATTGAAAACGTGAAAACGCCCGCGCAACAACGTGACGTAACACCGGGCGAAGTGCTTCCAGCGGTGCCAGTCGCGCCTGTTTTTGAGATCATTAAGGTTGGAGCACACTACGGCGTGCGGAATCGCGCGGCACCTGGCCGCGCCTCCCTGAAAAAATTTCGGCTGAATTCTTTACATGCATCCCATTGTAACTGCGTACACCAAGTCGCTCCGAAATCATTCCTTGGCGGTATGGCATGATATACGAAGTTACATTAGAATGCATGTGAGAAATTCAGCGGGATTTCTTTCAGGGAGGCGAGGCCTCTATCTTCGTATATAGTTTCATTTGCTGGTTTGAGAACACCTCACGTATTTGTGAATTCTTTTGTTTTTGTTATTATTTAAAAGTGTAGGACCATCATATGGTCTTTAGAAAGAGCTGTCTTTAGAAGACAGCTCTATCAAAATCGATTCGGGTATATCCAGTTTTGTAGAAATATTTCAGACAGAGTAGAATCCTCGGGGAAACCTAGTGGCAAATTTTTCACTACTTTCGGTATTTACGATTTCTCTAGAAATATTCCTATTACGGTGGTATATAATATAGTCTCTATTGATCTTCGAAAAAACTCTTTATCAACTTGAGTTCTAACATCAAAGACAAACTTTCGTCACTATTTTCCATCGTTCAAAATAACCTCTTGGGAGGTATTCATGTTGAAAAGGGGAACATTCCCCATGAAAGTTGAAAAATGAAGAATGTGATTTATTTGTAATATCTAACAGAAAACAACTCATTTTTTGGCTAAAGCCACGCTGGACATTGAACTACATCCGATAGATATTTTGAAAATCTGAAATTGAAAGTTCGCATTTTCATTAAGATAGTTGATTTTTTTGATTTTCTCTAGTTTTCATTGAAAATTCATTAAATAAATTAGATGGGGAGAATGTTAGTGAAAAATATCACACACAGAAATCGTTCATTTTATTGAAGCAAGGTTGGCTTCTCTCGCATTTAATCCCCAATACATTTTGATCGACGAAAATCTATTTCGCTTTGCCAAGCTCATCAGGGAGATTGAGAGAATTGGTAAGCAGGCTCTTCAGAAGCAATTATTCACATCAAGGATGGAAATGATGGAAATATTTCTTCTGCGGTAACACTTTGAAAGTTATTTTTTGACATAGACCTGTCATGGTCATTGCATTTTGATTTTTGTTCGAAATTATGAATAGGATATTTATGAAATCTGTTGTGGAATCATCTGAGGCTGAAAGACAAACTTCAGTCGCTATTTTCCATCGTTCAAGAGATAACCTCTTGGGAGGTATGCATGTTGAAAAGGGGAACATTCTCCATGGAAATTGAAAAATGAAAAATATGATCTATTTGTATGTCTTAAAGAAAACAACTGATTCCCCGGATAAAGCTACTCTGAACATTGAACTACATCTGGTAGATATTTTTGAAAGGCTATTCAGAAAGTTGATTTTTTAATTTTCTCTAGTTTTCATTGAAAATTCATTAGATAAATCAGATAGGGAGAATGTTATTGAAATATATCACACTCACAGAAATCGTTCATTTCATTGAAGCAAGGTTCGCTTCTCTCGCATTTCATCCCCAATACATTTTGGTCAACGAAAATCTATTTCGCTTTTCCAAGCCCATCAGGGAGATTGATAGATAATTCCACAACAGATGCTATGAATATATCATTCATATTTTCGAACAAAAATTATATTTGATATTTCGCCAGTCTGAGTTAGTTTTTAAACGATTTAACTGGTCTAGTGTTCAGGACAAATCGAATCTGTGCCTTATAGATTCAACACAATTAACGAGATTTGCGCAAAAAACGGTATTGCTAATGGGATCTAAATGGATGTCTCAACTGGTTCATTTACTCCTAACATAATTGCACTGGACACTGGACACTGTTAGATGGACTTTTCGAAGTAAAGTATATGCCTGCTTAGTGACACATGATTTATTTTCACTCATCACTTGATTGAGCATTAAATAATCAACGAATGATCTCAGAGTTTTTTCCTTAAATCAACTGTGAATGTAGTTCCCTGCTCGAAAAAACCGCGGTTTGTCGCTCTGAAAGTTGAACGGTCAGTTCTACCTCAGTAATTATGATGTGTGAATTTGTAGACATAATTAGGGAGCGGTTTCCGTCCTGCTGAGCAGTTGAGAGTATTGCCGGACGAATTTGCTATGCTTGGAGTTGTACCTAACTGTCGATGAAATGAATACGATAGGAAACTAGTGAAGAGGATAGTTTGTGTGGAACCTGTTAATTAGGAAGTGGTTGATATGTTTTTATATGCAAAGAGGCTTTTTGGATTCGAAAAGTGAACCGCAAGATTGATGTATTCCTATGAGAACAAGAGCTAATTGTGTATTGAGCGCGCAAAGTTTTCGCGCTTGAATTACTCACAAGATTTTTTATACAACCGCAGATTTCACAAAAATATATGCTGAAAATTAATGATTATTGATAACCTCAAATTTGACAGTTTAGATTTCAAAATGCAAGATTGAAAAATAGATTTCTACCACCTGTAGTAGTACAAAATTAATTAAAATAAAAGAAGAACAACCGCCAACTAATTTTTGAACTGTTTTTCCTAAATAAACTTTGTAGTTTTGTGCCAACTAATTTTTGAAATGTTTTTCCTAAATAAAGTTGGTAGTTTTGTATTTTATCCAAAGCGATAATTTGGGCATTAATGTATTTTATATACAGTGCGGCTTTCAATAGTCCCCCCTCCTGTTAACTTTTGAACGGTTTGACGTAGGAACATGAATAAAAAACAGTTTCGAGGGTTTTACCAATACTACTTTTTGAAATAAAAAATAGGGTGGTTACCCAATAGGGGCGCGGGGGGGCCCATCAACTCAAAATTTTTTAAATGGCATGAGAGGTCAAGTGGCACATCGTCGAGAAGGAAATTCCATTCTCTTTCCAAACATCTGAATTTTTTTGAATTTCGTTATTATTTTTTTTTTGCAATTTTAATTGGAAATATCAAATATAAATATGGAACTGAATACTACTCATACCTCGATAAATTTGAACGGTTTGATGTGGAACAATGAAACCAAAATTTTTTTGAAGGGTATTACCGATACTACTTTTTGAGAGAAAAAACATTGCAATTAGTCGACATATGGCGCTGGAGGAAAATTTACTAAAAAAAATCGAAAGAAATAAAAATCGAAATGGGGAAGAAAATTATGAACAAAATTCAAAAATATTTAGATGGTTGTGAAGAGAATTGAATTCTCTTTTCAGCGATGTGCCACTTGACCCCCCATGCCATTTAAAAATTTTGAGTCGATGCCCCCCCCGCACCCCTTATTGAGCAATCACAAAATGTTTTATTTCAAAAAGTACTATTGGTGAAACGCTCAAAACGGTTTTTCACTCATGTTTCTACGTCGAACCGTTCAAAAGTTAACAGGGGGGGGACTATAAAAAGCCAAACTGTATAATGTGTGTAATTACTTTTTTTTATTTGGTAAAATCCTATCCTGACCAACTATAATGAGGAATAATTTAAGGTCAGTTTTTCAATTCATCAGAAACACGCATCTAATATTCTCATTTGCATTTTTAAACGGCAGTTAGTATACTATTTTACGCTTGCAAATCATAAAATCATGAATGTAGTTTTAGTATCTTTTTTACAAATTTATTATTGAAACCTCATGGTCCAAGAGCCCACTGCAAAAAAGCTGGACTATCGGATGATAATTTTTTTCAATTTCGGTACTTACTAGGACCATTATGAAAGTCATATCCTGTCAGACCAGAAATGCTGCACAAGACATGACATGTGGTGTGGCCAAGTTTTTGAAACTGAGAATGAGAATGCCAAGCAAAACGTGAAAACAAATTAGGTTTTCTCTGGAAATAAAAAATTTGGTACCGACTTTTGGTACACTCTGTACAGCTGTAGGTCTGGCAGGATATGATTTTTTCATTACATCAAAAAAAATTCTCATCTGGTAACTCGATAGGCCAGCTTTTTGCAGAGTACTCCTGGACTATTACTAGTTATTGCTGCTATGAAATTCGGTGTTTCTGTGAGAAATACAAAAAACTCAGTTTTTCCTCAAACCATTGCCATGAACACAATTCTAACAATTCAAGTTGAAAGTTGATACGAATTTATGTCAATGTTGACTTGTTTGTATATTAATTGAAAATGATTTCTCGAGATATCCTGCATCAAATTGCCTTCAATGCGGTATGACATGAACCCACTCCCATTAAAGATTTAAGAGCAAACTTGATGAAACAGGAATCGGTTTTGAGCGTTCAGTTTTATTTTTTTGCGAAAATTTTGTTGGACAAATGATTCAATTCGTTTGTGAGAATTCGGGAATCTAACTGATTTTTGGTTTTAATGATTTTGAAGAAATTTTTTTTATGGTTTGACAAATGAAAAAAATAGGCAAATTTCCGAATTCTTAAGGAGATCAGAAGAAGAAAAAATGTATAAAATCGTTAGTTTTGACGCAAAACCGATTCTACGATTAGAAGCTATCTACCTTATTGGCGCTCCCAGCTTCGTAGTTTTTTTACGGACAGGTGCTTCGTTACCTCCAATATCACTCTTGAAAAATTTATCCCCATACACCCAACATGTGCGGCGCAATGATAAAATTTTACTTTTGTGATGACGCGCTGATGTTGCCTTGTTTCGTTTTCGCTGGGCCACCCTGTATCTTTCATCTTTGATATTTTCACAGTCCACCCTGTATATCCGAATGATCTATTATTCTTTGAAGTACCCTTCGGTATATCAACAGGAAACAGTCCGTTCACGATAATCCCATTACTAATTGAACATGGTCAGTCGACTGATTGATAATTATATAGGTTAATTACCACCGAATCAATCAGAGGCACTCAAACCCTGGTCAACTATGGAATGGAATTACGGTTGTACACGGCGATATGTTAATTTGGACAGAAAATGCATTCAGTATATCATATCTATAATAGATGTATCTTTAATATATTGCAGAAAGTTGTTGAAAAATTCCACCATGATTTGAAGTGAATACATTAGCTATTTTTGTATCTATAGGTGTTTTCGTAGATCTGGAAAAGACATTCGATGCGGTCGAACACTCCGTACTCCTAGATACCCTGGAAGATATGGGTGAGAGAGGTATAGCACACAAGTTATGACAAAGTCACCTAACAAACAGAAAACAAAGAGTAAGAATTGAAAGCCAGATTAGTACAGAAATGGAAATAACATGTGGTGTACCTCAAGGTACAGTACTGGGACCGTTGTTATTCGTCATTTACTTGAATAATTTATTCATCCAATATACAATCGGAAAAATGATCAGTTTCGCGAACGATACCGTAATATACTATAAAAACGAAGACTGGTACAATCTGAAACTTAATATTGAAAAAGATCTAGGAAACATCACAATATCTATCAGATGTGGTTCAATGTCCAGCGTGGCTTCAGCCGGGGAAGTAGTTGTTTTCTGTTAGATATTACAAAAAAATCTCTTTCTTCATCTTTCAATTTTCATGGAGTATGTTCAACATGAATACCTCCCAACAGGTTATCTTGAACGACGGAAAATAGCGACTAAAGCATGATATCAAATGTTATCTACTTTTTCGCCGATTCTTTCATCTCCACAATCCGAACAAACATACGCAAACCCGTACACCAGCAATTCGTGGGCAATTGGAAACGCGAAATTGAATAGTTTTAATTAAATTATATTTGATATTCCGATAATTAAACCTTTTGGCTTTGGCTGAATTGAAACCTTTCGAGCAACGATTTTGTGCAGCTTCATTTCAACTAATCCGATAAATATATCTGGCTGGATTTAATTGATCTTGACAAACTACCTGTCGAATGGAAGGGGAATTATGGGATAAAGTGGAAATGTGGAAAGGACATAGTAGTCGTCACAATTACAATTTAGTGTATGTATTTTCAGTTGATTAAGTTTCGAACCTTCATCAGAGCTTCCAAATATAGAAACAGTATTTTTAAACAACAAAAACTACAGAAATATGCATCTGTAGCTGTAGCTGTATCTGTAGCTGTAGCTGTATCTGTAGCTGTATCTGTAGCTGTAGCTATACCACAAACATGGATTAGCATTCCGTCTGCTATAAAAGTAACACTTTATCTATATATTGTAGAAATAATATTTGAAGTTTTTGGTAAACATTTCAAACTCAACATAAACCAGATTTTTCATCATGCAACTCTGTGAGAATATTCTTTCTTCAACATCACTCAGTCCTATGCTGTCACCAAATGTTGAGTTTTTAGTTTCTTGAATACAATCAGTGCTTTTATTAGAACAACCTTCATTATATAATTTGCAAGACTGAAACTCATAAATTTTGTATTTTACATCAGTATAATGACAATTGGCTCCCCACGTTAGCGCCCCACGTTGGGGCGCCAATTGCCGGTCGTGGGATCAAAGCCCAGTGACCACAGAATTTTTTTCCAATGGTCCAAGAAAATGTTAGGAATCGCACGTGAAAAGATAATTCCTCGTTAATCCTTGGGTCGCACAAGTTTCGACTTTTGGGGGCTGCCGATCGTAGGGAGATGACAGCAGGTTAACGGAAAAAACAATTTTAAAATAATCTATTGAAAGAAAATGCTGGACACTCATCATTTACTCTATATTCTCGTAGGAATTATCACAAACTACAGATAATATACAGTGTGACTCACTTAGGACCGATTGGAATGATTTTTTTTCAGGTAGACATTCGAATTGTCCACTAGGACAGCGAATTTCATGAACGAATCTCCATTTCCAGAGCCAACTGATCCGATTTTTCAAGGTCAAAAATAAAAAAAAATTACTAGCGATTTTTTTAGAATCTGATCTGACTGCACCACTGGATTCGCGACATTTTTCTATCTTCAACATCAATAACTTCAAGCTTATGAATCAGTTACATCTTGAAAAAATGTCGATTATAAAGAAATGTTAGGAAGAATACGGAAAGGAAAAGGAAGAACAATTTAGTGGTGATTCATCATCTCCACCTAAATTGAACTTCGCCTTTTACTCATTTCAATTGTATCTTCATAAATCGATGTAAATGTTCTATCTTGTGAGTAATAAAGACGTTAATTATTATTATTATTATTATTATTATCTTATGAAGATGTTATCGACGTATCCAATACTAGTCCATAATGAACCATTTAAATATCGACTTTTGACCTAGAGTGATTCCATATTAAATTCACCCGAAATATCTCAATTTCTTTTTCCAACTTGAGTTAATTTGACTTGGATCCATTGTGACAGAACCGAAGAGATTCGACAAAATATAACCATTGGTTCAATTAAAAGTTTGGAGAACGTTGGCTTTATTGAAAAGTTCATGGAAAAGTTGGATGTTTGTATTATTGGAACATAATATTTAATATCAATTAGACTTCAACGTTTTGTTGGAGAGGATTCGCAAAAAACTTTTCAACGATATCTGCTTCAACTTTGGCTGTAATCAATTCCGCCGTGGAATTCAACAGAAATTCGAGAAGTTTCGGAATGAAAATAAATTCGAAACGTGAAGTTCATGTTGGAAGTTGTAATTTTCTCAGTATTTCGAATATGAGGCAGTTTGAATAACATAAACAACATCTGAATTGAACTCTAGTTTATATTTTAATCTCCTGGCATGATGTCATAATAACATTGTTATCTCAATGTATTTCAGTGACATAATGAAGTTCATTATGGGCCAAGAACTATAATGAAATGAATATCTGATAAAATTTCTGAAATATAGGTTGGCTGGATATAAACGCTTCTATCACCCTACATGCATTTACTATAGCACATAAAATTGTTAAGTCAAGTCAACCTCCCTACCTCTTCAATAAATTCAATTTCTTGAAAGAAAATAATATTAACACCAGTAAAAAAAATCTATTGAAAATCCCCAGGCACACTTTATCTACATACCAACGGAGTTTTTTGTTAACGGTAAAGTTGAAAGACAGCATTGAGCTGAAACTTCACCATTTCTTTGTAATTCTTGTAATGAATGCAGGCGATTTGTTATTATTGTTGCGTCTTCGGGTTCGAAAATAAGTGAACACTGGTATGAACTCGCCTTTATTATTCAAACTTTACTTGACAACACTGTGATACAAGTCACTGTCAAAATACTTGTATCCAAGGTAACTCAGAGTAACTTCCTAACTAACTTCCTTTATCTAACAAATGCATCGCTTTTATATACAAATAAAGTTCTAGAAAACTTAAGAAATCAATAGAACACAAATAGAATGTTCGACGATTGATCCAGAACAAAAGTTAGTGCTTCTAGATTTTTCCATCTAATTCATCGAACGATCTCGAACAATTCGAGAAGTCTTTATCAAATTTCAGGTCTGTAACACTGCCTCCTCCTTTAGGTTATTCCGTCCCGGATAACACCATCACCATTTTGGCTGTCCCTCTGGAACCAATTTGGGGGATCGTGGCCTCGGTATTCTGCTAACCTCTCGATGTGAACAACTTTGGGTTTACTCCTTGGGTTGAGCTGGATGCGGTATACCAAGTCGTTGATCTTCTTTATGATGACATAGGGTCCTGTCCAATTTCTCTGTAGCTTGGGGCATTTTCCTTTCTTTCTCTGAGGTTGGTATAGCCAAACGGCATCACCCGGCTCGAACATAGTCCCTGGACTCTTCCTGTCGAACCTCTTTTTCATTTTATCACTGAAGATTTGAAGACGACGTCTGCAGAATTCATGAACTTGGTCCAGTCTTTCTCGCAACTCTTGGACATATTCTGGTAGGACTTTGTCCTCTGTACTTCTGGGTGGCATTCCAAACAACAGATCGCATGGTAGTTTCATTTCTCGCCCAGTGATCAACATTGAAGGAGTATATCCGGTGGACTCATGCTGGGAACTTCGATAGGATAGGAGAAATAGTGGTACCAACTCGTCCCAATCCTTTTGATTTTTGGAGATGAACATCGACAGGTACTGACTGATGGTTTTATTATGTCGTTCAACCATACCATCTGATTGTGGATGTAGGGCTGTGGTACGAGTCTTCTTCACACCTAGAATGTTCATCATTTCCTGCCATAATTCAGATTCGAAGTTTCGTCCTTGATCAGAATGTAATTCTAGTGGGACTCCATGTCTGGCTATTACATTTTCTATGAAGGCCTTTGCAACGGTCTTTGCCTCCTGGTTTGGAATGGGCACAACTTCAGGCCACTTGGAGAAATAGTCCATGGCTACCATCAAGTATTTATTTCCTTGCTCGGTAACAGGAAACGGCCCAAGAATGTCAACTGCTACTCTTTCGAATGGTTCACCAGAAAGATACTGAGCCATTTTCCCTCGACTTCTAGTTTTGGGTCCCTTCTTTGAAGAGCATAGGTCACATCTTCTGCACCATTCTTCTACATCATGACGACAATTCACCCAATAGAATCGTTCTCGAATTCTAGCAAGGGTCCTCTTGATTCCGAAGTGTCCACCTGCACGACTACTATGAAGTTGCTCGAGCACATCTTTAGTAAGTGCTTTCGGCAGGACCAGTTGGTACACCACAGTTGCTCCATCTGGGCTCTCCCATTTGCGATGCAATAGGCCATCACGAAGACATAGGGAATCCCATTGAGCCCAGTATCCCTTGGCAACTGCACCAAACTTGGATACTTCCTGCCACTCAGGTCTAACTCCATTTTTTAGCCAGCTTAGAACTAACTTTAAATTGTTGTCTTTCTTCTGATTCTTCCTCATATCTTCTGTGGTCCATAAATCAGATTCTTCAGACTCGACTCTTACGGTGGTAACTTGCAGAATTTCCTTGCAATGTTCATCATTGTAAAAATTGACTTCTTTGTTTTCGAGTTTCTGGCAATATCGGCATTGCTGTTCCAAGCATGGACGTCTTGATAGTGTGTCTGCATTTCTGTGTTTCCTGCCACTGCGATGAATAACTTTGAAGTCGTATTGTTGGAGTCTCTCTAGCCATCTCGCAATCTGACCCTCAGGTTTCTTGAAGTTCATTATCCACTGCAAAGCGCTGTGATCAGTTCTTACGAGAAAACGTCTGCCATAGAGGAAGGTATGGAAATGTTCAATGGCTTTGATTATCGATAGAAGCTCCTTTCTTGTAACGCAGTAATTCTTTTCAGCCTTGCCTAGAGTTTTACTAAAGTAGGCTATTACTTTCTCTTCGCCATCCTGTTCTTGGGATAAAACTGATCCAATGCCTTGCTGAGACGCATCACAGTCCAAAATGAAAGTGCCTTGTTCTCGTGGGTAAGCCAAAATAGGCGCAGTTGTCAATTTCTTCTTCAGTTCAGTGAACGACTGTTGGCAATCAGGGCTCCAATCAAACTGAACGTTGTTCTCAGTTAAGCGGTGGAGTGGCTTGGCAATTTTACCAAAGTCTTGAACAAACTTCCTGTAGTAGGTACATAGCCCCAGAAAACTTCTTACTTCATGTTTATCCCTAGGACGTGGCCAACTCCTAACAGCCTCGATTTTAGCAGGATCGGTCTTAATTCCTTCGGCCGAGATGACATGGCCTAAAAAATTGACTTCTTTTTGAAATAAATAACACTTCTTTGGGTTCAGTTGCAGGTTAGCATTTTCTAACCTCAAAAATACTTCTTCCAAATTATTCAGGTGTTCGTCAAATGTCCTTCCCATTACTATGACGTCATCCAAGTAGACTAGACAAATTTTCCATGTCAAACCTCTCAATACTAGTTCCATAAGTCTCTCAAAGGTGGCGGGAGCATTGCATAATCCGAACGGAAGCACTTTGAATTGGTACAGCCCTTGTCCGGTAGAGAACGCTGTTTTTCCTCTATCATCAGGATGAACTTCCACTTGCCAATACCCACTTTTCAGATCCAACGTTGAAAACCATTTGGAACCGGATAATGTGTTTAGTGTATCATCGATTCTTGGTAATGGGTAGCTATCCTTCATCGTTACGTCATTCAATCGACGATAGTCCACGCAGAATCGGGTTGATCCATCCTTTTTAGTTACCAATACTACCGGTGAGGACCATGGGCTTGTGGTTTCTTCAATTATGTCATCCTCCATCATGTTGTTTATCATGTCTGCTACCTCTCTCTGTTTGGCAAACGGTAATCTCCTCGGAGCCTGTCGGATTGGTCGGGCATCGCCGGTGTTGATGCGATGTTGAACTAGACTGGTACGTCCCGTCGAAGTCTCTGTCGAGAAAATGTTACGATGGCTATGAAGAAACTCTTTGGCCTTCCGCTTTTCCTCCATAGTTAAATGTTCCGTGGATTCCATCATTTTGTCTATTGTTCTCTGATCGGTGTTAGTGGTATTTCTTCGCAGTACCTGAGTGTGGTTTTCACAATTGATAACTCGAGTGACAGGTTTGCAGAGTCCCAATTGGTCGTTTTTCTTCAGAAGGACTTTATTTTCCGAAGTATTGGCAACCCTGACAGGAATTAGTTGTTCTGTGTTCACAAGACATCGGGCAATTAAAATTCCATCTTGGCGGTATTCATCGTTTTCAATTATTCCAGTGCTCAAATCTCCAGGTTCTTTATCCATTCTGGCCATGATGATGGTTTCGGAGTTTTTCGGAATGTGGATGTCTTCGTCAACATAAATCTTAATTGGTTGGATTTTCTCATTGTATCTGCTCAAGAAGATTTCTTCATTGCCAATCCGCAAAATTTTCTGTCTGATGTTAAGGATGAAGTCGTTTTTCTCCATGATGTCCAGACCCAAAACACATTCATCCCTTATTTCCGCAACCAACATAGAATGTTCCATGGTAATAGGTCCTATCTGGATGTGTACAAGTGTTTCCCCAATGACTGGTGCGGTTTGTCCCGTTGCCGTTTCCAAAACCATATTCCTTTTCATCGGCTTCACAGATTCTTGTATGAGGTCTGGGCGAACGACTGATCTCGAAGCTCCTGTATCAATAGTGAAGGTGCATTTCTGATCTTCTAAATAGCCTTGTATTAGTAGACTTTGATCATTTTTCTTCAATGTCGATATATGGATCTTGGGGCTTTGAACACTGAAAGTCGCCACGCGCCCCCTAGTGCCGACTAATTCTCGTTTTTCCTGGATGGGAGCAAGTCCTCTTTCAGATGTTTGAGGTCTCCTTTCTGGCGTGGTCGATCTCCTGAAGGCTCCTCTGGTATATCGCCCACGTTGCTCTGTTCCTGGGCCCGGAGATCTCGATCTATCTTCGTTGCTCGCTGATGACGACCTCTTTCTTCTTGGACTTTTGGATCTCGATCTCTCCCAGCAACTCCACTGTAGATGGCCGCTTTTCCCACAGTTATAACAGCGCCTCTTCCTGTCTTGTGGGGAAGGCACTTGGTTGCTTAATGCTGTTATGGAGTCCAATATTTTCTTCAATAGCGCCTCGCTTGTAGGAGAATCCTCGTTGAATTTAACTTCACGTAACTTGGGCCTCGTATTTCTTGATGCGTTTTTCGCGGCCTCGAACTCCAAAGATGCTATCAGTGCTGCGCTTATGGTTTGAAGTCGTCCTAGTCGAAGGGTTTGCTGCATGTCAGTATCTCTCAAACCATCGATGAAAGTCTGCACCCCAATTTGTTCTACGAACTCCTTCGGTGCTTGTGGGTATGCCAAATTAATGAGTCGCTCTACGTCGGCTCCACACTCCTGTAGGGTTTCGTTGGATTTTTGGTATCGACTCTTTATTTGGCTCTGAAATACTTGTTTGAGATATTGCTGTCCATATCTGATTTCCAAAGCTTCAACGATTCTAGAATATTCCTTCTGATTACTCTCGGGGATGTTCTGAAGGATGTCCAATGCTTGTCCTCGTAGACACAGGACTAGAGAGGTGGCCATTTCTTCCTCGGACCAGCCATTTGCGTTTGCTGCCGCTTCAAACTGACGTCTATACATGGACCACGAGGATTGTCCATCAAATGTTGGAGGCTTCAAAATTTTCACTTGTGTAGGCCTTATCGGAGTTGTCAGTGAGGATGGCCTTTCGCTGGTGGGGGAGATTTCCTCAGATGGTGCACGCTTGTGTGAAAGTTGTAACGTTTCCAGCCTCACCTTGATTTTATCCACTTCTTCGTTGAATTTCTTGTCCACCTCTCGTGCCACCCGTTCATCTATTTTGGACAGTTCATTTTCGACGTCTTGGACCCTTCTGTTGACTCCCTGGACTCCGCCTCTGACTTCTTGAACTTCTCCTTTGACCTCTTGAACTTCACCTTTGACCTCCTGGACTTTTCCTCTGACCTCTTGTACTTCTTCAGTGATTTCATTCTGGAAGCACTGTTGACTGTGACTAATACGTTGCAGAAGATCAACATGTTGTTGTAACTGCTGGACTAACCGTGCCTCCTGTTCCTCTCGTTCTTGTTTTCGTTTGACTTCTTGTTCCTCTTGTTCTTGTTTCCTTTTCAGTTCGAATTGTTGTAGAAGCTCTTCTTGTTCTTGTTTTCGTTTGGCTTCTTGTTCCTCTTGTTCTTGTTTCCTTTTCAGTTCGAATTGTTGTAGAAGCTCTTCTTGTTCTTGTTTTCGTTTGGCTTCTTGTTCCTCTTGTTCTTGTTTTCGTTTGGCTTCTTGTTCCTCTTGTTCGTGTTTTCGTTTGGCTTCTTGTTCCTTTAAAAACTCAAGGATATCTGCTGATGTCGCCATCTCGTCGTAATTATTTGCACGAGTATTCACCATCAAATACTGGAAAACTGCCTTACTTTTCTTTCTTCAGTAACACTTATTCCGCCGCTGTCACCAATTGTTGCGTCTTCGGGTTCGAAAATAAGTGAACACTGGTATGAACTCGCCTTTATTATTCAAACTTTACTTGACAACACTGTGATACAAGTCACTGTCAAAATACTTGTATCCAAGGTAACTCAGAGTAACTTCCTAACTAACTTCCTTTATCTAACAAATGCATCGCTTTTATATACAAATAAAGTTCTAGAAAACTTAAGAAATCAATAGAACACAAATAGAATGTTCGACGATTGATCCAGAACAAAAGTTAGTGCTTCTAGATTTTTCCATCTAATTCATCGAACGATCTCGAACAATTCGAGAAGTCTTTATCAAATTTCAGGTCTGTAACATTATTATTATTATTATAATAAACGATCATAATGATGCCGCGTTCAAACTTTGCACCTCGCCAATTCTACGTTTGAACATTTTGCCAACATTTTTATAATATTGCACAAATATTGTCCCATCAAAAGTGTGCTACAGCAATATTATAAATGTCCAACATTATGAAAGAAGCAATG
Organism: Chrysolina haemoptera; assembly: GCA_958298965.1. Classification (NCBI taxonomy): domain Eukaryota; kingdom Metazoa; phylum Arthropoda; class Insecta; order Coleoptera; family Chrysomelidae; genus Chrysolina; species Chrysolina haemoptera. Next base: position 3,782,876 of record OY282600.1, read on the forward strand.
AAATGTTTGAAAGTGGTTGATAATGTATTAGTGTTAGTAGAATTCTTCTGGACTATATAGAAACTTGAATTCTACTAGTGTATATAAGTTGTTAGCTAATAAGTGAACCAAGAAAAGTAATAAAAGCGAAAACTGAAATTAAAATCGCTTCTTTTTCCTTACCCTATCTCGTTCCATCCAATGTGTAACCAGCCGAAAAAATAAAAAATAAATAAATGAATAAAAGAATTGACAAAACTCGCATTTTCCGATATTGGCGCTGCGACGCCTGTATTTATCTCGGGCGTTGTGGCGGCATTATTGCGGCAAAGTGGATTGTAAAGACGAAGGTACGATACATAGGATAGCGCAGATAGTCCCAATCACAGGATTGGCCGCAAATTGCTTCCGAGATATCAGCGATTCCGGCAATTTAAGGCGAGTGTTGTCACAATATTTTCGATTGCGAACGTTGGAGAATTCTTATCACGTTAGAAGACTGTTAGAGCAGAGTGGGCCTTAGCGGAACACTTTAATTGTTTTCCAAGCTGACAGCAATTTTGACAGCCTTATCAAAATCAAGATCTGTAGTTTCCAGTGATCTGGATTGTATTGTTTTACTTGAAATTCCAAAAACGAACAAATTCTTGAAGTCTCTCTTTTTTTTTTGGTTCCTTCGATGAAAGCGATTTTCAACGGAGCTGGAGATTAAAATTGTTCGAGATTTTCCACTATGCCTTCGAGATTCTTTGTATAAGGATCTTTTGGAGGAGGGGAGGGGAGGGGAGGGGAGGGGAGGGGAGGGGAGGGGAGGGGAGGGGAGGGGAGGGGAGGGGAGGGGAGGGGAGGGGAGGGGAGGGGAGGGGAGGGGAGGGGAGGGGAGGGGAGGGAGGGGAGGGGAGGGGAGGGGAGGGGAGAGGAGAGGAGAGGAGAGGAGAGGAGAGGAGAGGAGAGGAGAGGAGAGGAGAGGAGAGGAGAGGAGAGGAGAGGAGAGGAGAGGAGAGGAGAGGAGAGGAGAGGAGAGGAGAGGAGAGGAGAGGAGAGGAGAGGAGAGGAGAGGAGAGGAGAGGAGAGGAGAGGAGAGGAGAGGAGAGGAGAGGAGAGGAGAGGAGAGGAGAGGAGAGGAGAGGAGAGGAGAGGAGAGGAGAGGAGAGGAGAGGAGAGGAGAGGAGAGGAGAGGAGAGGAGAGGAGAGGAGAGGAGAGGAGAGGAGAGGAGAGGAGAGGAGAGGAGAGGAGAGGAGAGGAGAGGAGAGGAGAGGAGAGGAGAGGAGAGGAGAGGAGAGGAGAGGAGAGGAGAGGAGAGGAGAGGAGAGGAGAGGAGAGGAGAGGAGAGGAGAGGAGAGGAGAGGAGAGGAGAGGAGAGGAGAGGAGAGGAGAGGAGAGGAGAGGAGAGGAGAGGAGAGGAGAGGAGAGGAGAGGAGAGGAGAGGAGAGGAGAGGAGAGGATTACTTGTAGTCAGCTTATATACATCCTGAAAAATATTAACTTTGCGTTGAGATTTGAACGCGCCAAAGACTACTCTGTTATGCGGTTGTCAAAAAGTACGTTTTTTGTATAAGTGCTTTTTCACACCACTTATTTCGATCAGATAAGTATTTGAACACATAGCTCAGTGATAGTCGTTGCCGACTAATTTTTTCCCATTTCCACTCCCCTTCACACCTAAAACGTGACAAATACCTGTAGGAAAACAACTAGTTCCCGGCCTTATGTAACGACGTATATTGAATTTTATCCGAAAGACACTTGCAATGTACCTCACTGCGAGAGAAACAAATGCAAGTGCTTCCTGCATTTGGTTGCAGGAGGCTCTGATCGAATGCTACTGAGTGAACGTCAGGATCGAACAAGTTCGTGAACTATCGAAAATGTATGACTCCATTAGTCAAGTCCACAATAAAAGACCCTCATTTCAAGATATTCCTCATATGATTAGGAAGTAGGAGGTGTCCTATTGTTTGGTTTATTTTGAGGTGTTTATTTATAATTTCTTTCTTCTTGAATATTTAGTTACTGGCAATAAAATCGATATCATTATTTTCGTAGAAAATTGGAGATGAAGGAATAAAAACTACACTGTCGATCAACAGTGAACAATTAGAGTCAGATAGTTCTGAATACCGACTAACGAATACTGAAAACCGTCATGATCTGAGGTCTCTTTGGTTTCCATTGTCTTTACTTCATTCATCAATTTTTCAGCATTTGGTAATGCCGGTTGAATATTTCAATTCCTTAAAAATTTAAATCTTAAAACCCGCTGAATATTTTATAATCTCTTCCCGAAGTTACTTTAAGCTAAACGACCGACTCTTTTGTTTTCGATTCACTATACAGGGTGTTCCGTAAAGACATGCTAATATTTGAGGGGGTGATTCTTTGACTTATTTTAAGGAAAAAACTTTTCATAAACGTATGTCCTAAAAGTCATAACTTTTGAGATACAGGGTGATAAAGTTTTGAAAAAAAATCAGTTTTTTAATAATAACTGAGATAATATTGTAGACGTTTTTATAAAATTTGGTACATGTCTTCTATGCATCAAGGTGCATTTTTTAATGCACAAACATTTTCATTTTCTCAACCAGTGGCGTCCGTACGGGTTTTGCATTGAATATTTTTGGAGAAAAAATTACTACGCCACTGCTTTCTCCTGAAAAAAAAATACTTTTGAGATCCTCATTTATTTTTGAGCAAATTTGATCTCCTGAGTTTTCTTTGTCCGCCGCATGGTTTTCGCTTAAAAAAATAAAATTCGTTTCATTTCAGGATCAATTCTTCAAAAATCTGATGCGGTGTGGAAATGTTTGTGCATCGACTGAAAGCGGAGGACCTCAGCAATGGCCAGCAAGATCCCCTGATCTCAACAGTTTAGATTTATTTTTATGGGGGCACCTTAAAACTCTAGTGTATAAAACTCCCGTTAATACTTTAGAAGATTTAAGAGAGCGAATAGTTGCCTGGTGTGAAACTATTCGAAATACGCCGGGAATATTTCAACTTGTGCGTAATTCCATGCGTAGACGGGCGGAAGCATGCCTATTAAGTGAAGGTGGCCATTTCCAACAATTTTTATAATCAGTGTTAGTATTGTCAATAATTAATGAATTTGATCCGTTCATTTAAACTTACTTTTATAAAATAAAATAAAATTCGTTTTTGTACAAGCTGAAATCCATATTTTTTTGATTCTCATTAATTTTGGAACAAATCTGATCCCTTTATTTGCTTTAAGTCGATGTACAATCATTTCCACACCACATCAGATTTTTGAGGAATTGATCCTGAAGTAAAACGATTTTTATTTTTTTAAGCGAAAACCATGCGGCGGACAAAGAAAACTCAGGAGATCAAATTTGCTCAAAAATAAATGAGGATTTCAAAAGTATTTTTTTTTGGAGGAAGCAGTGGCGTAGTATTTTTTTCTCCAAAAATATTCAATGAAAAACCCGTACGGACGCCACTGGTTGAGAAAATTAAAATGTTTGTGCATTAAAAAATGCACCTTGATGCATAGAAGACATGTACCAAATTTTATAAAAACGTCTACAATATTATCTCAGTTATTATTAAAAAACTGATTTTTTTTCAAAACTTTATCACCCTGTATCTCAAAAGTTAGGACTTTTAGGACATACGTTTATAGAAAGTTTTTTCCTAAAAATAAGTCAAAGAATCACCCCCTCAAATATTAGCATGTCTTTAAGGAACACCCTGTATATGCTTCAGATGATTTCGTCACTTCTCAGTTCTCATCACAACCAAATCTTGTCAACGACGTCATCGACACCACGCGTCTGTCACCACCATCGCGACTTGTGTAGAACTAATTATAGTGGTGCAAACACAATCCCTTACTTCAAAGGCCCATTGAAACAACAACGTGTATTTACAGATCACGGAGCTATTTCTTTTATTTGCCTTCGACAGAAACTGTATATAGTTCAGTGAACAGCGACATATTTCTTCCAGAATTTTTGTTGCTCTTCCATTGTCTGTCTGATTCACTTCAAACTTCTGTCTGATTCACTTCAAACTTCTGTCATCCAGTCAGTGGCTGCGATCTGAATCATGTTGTGCCGCTCTCGATTTTTCTGGTCTGAGCAATGTGCCCTATGAAGCATACTTTCACAACCCTACCAGTTTGACCCACATACCTCGGACCCCCAGTTTTGAAAATACTGTAGCAATCGAGTAACTTGAGGTCCGTTTGGGAGAAGGATATATTTAGTAGAGTTTTTCTCTTTTCGCAAAGCTGAAAACTTTTTTTTTTGGGAAGAGGGGGAAAGGGGCAAGGTGATTGAATCTCTTTACGGAAACTTTGTTGTATTGTATTTGATGAGAGTTTGATACCATAAATTAATCCAGTGCCTTGAAGTTTCTTATTGGTATTGAACGGTTTTTAAGGGAAATATGTTTTCAAATTTGTTATAAGCTGTATTCAGATCACGTTCCATCAGAATATTATCCCAATTTTGATTTTGCACTATGATTCTAAAATCATTCAGTTTGTTTTTAAAAAATATTCTTGCTTTTTGGGAATTTTCTATTTTTGTTTCGCGTACCCTATCAAGCAGTATAGATTGCCCTAAATGGTCAGATAATGAGGTTGACACAACTTTTGTTTCGAAACCATCTTCATGATTTACAAAAATATTATCAATTACAATTGCTATAGTTTTAGTTACTCTCGTGGGATTAAATATCGTTTGAAACCAATTGAAGCCTAGTGACAGATTTCAGAAATCTTCTTACAATTTGTTTTTCTGCATGAGATTAATATTGAAGTCACCGCAAAGAACAGTGGTAAATGACATGTACTTTTTCATACAGTTGTTCAAGATGTCCGACAAAATTTCAAAATATATATTGATATCACCTGATGAAGGTCTATAATACATATTATTACTATCTTATGAAGCTTACTGACAACGGCAGAAACTTCGATATGTTCCTCCACCGACTGTTGTTTGATGTCTTTTATTTCTGTGAATTGCATTCTCTTGTTTACAAAAATACAGGAGCCTCCATAGATTTTCCTTACTCTAGTACGAGGATGCTATGTGGTATTCCTCAAGTTGTACACTACTTTCGGCAGTCCATTTAATGTTTTCAGGAAGAGTTCACTTATTTTCCAAACACTGGATATTCTAATGAAAAATGATTTGATCTTTTACTATTCTTTACAAAAAATTTGGTCTGACCACGCCTGGACAGAGCACCACCAAATTCTTTGGTACGAAGCTAGTGTAATTCATAGAGATGAACATTTTTTCAAACGCAAATTCATAGATACTGCCTACATGGAAGCCAATGGTGCCTTCAGTGAACCATGAGAGCAAATTGAAAACGTATGTAGACCGCTCATGGTCCGTTATAGAGGGAGAACAACGCGCGTAGTTAGACCGTATTTGCACCACACCGACAGACCTATAAAATCATCGAGCATACTGATCATAAAGTTCAGAAAGCCACAGCTGCTTTATGGGCATGCAGAAGAGCATTTGGCAGTACGTGGGGACTCGGCCCCAAGATTCTGTATTGGATCTTCACAACTCTAATACGCCCAATGATTACGTACGGAGCCATCTTGTGGTGACAAGGTGCAGCATCCGCCGAGTCGAAAACCCAATTATAGGGTACAAAGAATTGCCTGTCTTGCGATAACAAGTGCAATGAGGACGGCACCTACCAGGGCGCTGGAGGCGCTCGTAGGACTGCCCCCTTGTACCTCCTTATCGAACACGAGGCACGTAAAGCCGCAGCTCGCCTAAGAAGTTCTAACCAATGGCGGATTATGGAATCAGACGGTAAGAGATTGTCCCCTTCTTGAAGTGCCGGGTGACAGTTCGTTATCTGCCATACGAATCAGTAAAAGGCCGCAGACAGTCATTCCCAAAATGGAGGACTGGGAGCGGATTGGGCACCGCCTTGTTCCAAACAAGGGGATCACCTGGTACACGGATGGCTAAGTCAACCGGCGCCGGGGTATACGGGCAGTCTCCGAAAGCGGAACTCTGTTACTCTTCAGGAACTTTTGCTACTGTATTCCAGGCAGACATGTTTGCCATACTCGCCTGTGTAAGAGAAAATCTCAACAGAGGCTACCGCGGTCAGCAAATCACGATATGCACCGACAGCCAAGCGGCGATCAAGGCTCTCACATGATATAGTCACCTCGCTGCTGGTGACTGAATGCCGATGATCTGCAAAGGCTATCTTCCGCCAATTAAGTAAAGCTACTTTGGGTCCCTGGTCATACCGGAGTACCTGGAAATGAACGGGCTGATTATTTGGCCAGACAAGGTGCGAAAAGCCCAACGATTGGACCAGAACCTGTACTAGGAGTTTCTAGATTATGGTGCGTCTCAACCATGAAGAAAATTCTGGAAATACACAGGACACATGGAAAGATGCACCGGGCATGAGGCATTCGAAACTCCACACCGGAAGCCCTTCTACTAGGAGGACCAAGACTCTGCTCACACTGAGCAGAAAGGAAATCAGATCAGCGACAGGGCTCCTGACGGGGCACTGCCATCTCAACAGGTACCTCAACATTTTGGGTTTCACGGATGATACCGAATGCAGGTGGTGCTTGGAGGACAAGGAGTCAGCCACCCACATCCTCACGGAATGCCCGGCAGTGGCAGCAATACGGGAAGCACACCTCGGGAGAATCGTAGTGAACCCGGAGAGTGTGACGGAGGTATCGGTTAAAAGTCTGGCATCTTTCGCTCGTGAGATGGGCTACCTTCAAAATGAACCATTTCACAGCAGTGGTGGGTGCATAACGGGCCCGATTGAGAGGCCTACATGCTTATGGCTCCGTCCGCCCACATACCTTATCTATCTAGGTATTTTTATTTCTCAAAGAATGAAGATTTGAAGATGCGCTTACTCGAATATCATTTTTCCTAATATCTAACAGGTAGGGATGCTTGATTTTAGACAAAAACCGGATCGTTCAAAAATCGCTGCCGAACCCCTTTGACGAAATTTCCCTTACTGACTGGTCTATCATTCGACAAGTTAAATGCGTGCGACATTATGATAGACGACGCTTTTCGAAGAATTCCAGTTATGAAAAGGGAAAGAGGTTTGATTTTTGGTGATGATAAAAGGATGTTTCTTAAATAGACGCTGGGTATGGTGTCACATACCATGCCATTAGTACAGCGTATTACCAAAACATGTGTCTCCTTGCATGGCTTCGATTCCATTTGTAAATGTCACGGCTAATAATGCATAAATGAGTGTTGTTTTAGGTTTTTGAAAAATGAGAGTTATTTTTGTAGGGGTATTTGTGAAATATGACTGTCTCTCGGTATTCCGAGGGGTGACTGACATTGTATTCATTTCACTTCAAAATTAGGCTAAAAAAAGCCCGCTACTTTTGAGGAATAATATCGATTCACTCCGAATTTAATTCCTATAATGTCTAGCAATTTTTGTATCCACCAACAGCAGGTGTCAAAATACCTATTACGCTTATCTCGAATTTGCAAAAATAACTGAAAAATACTGAAAATCAGACTGGGATTCTTGTATTTTCTTTTCTTCAGTTTGGATTCAGAAAAGGAAAAGTTAACATAGATGCGGTTCATCATCTAACAAGTATCTACAAAAAAAGGGTTTGTATATCTTTGTCGACTTTGTCGAACAATGCCATGGAATGAGAGGAAAATTTAACGAAATATTGAAAAATTATCTAGCAGATCTCGAATAATAAGTTGACATAGGTGGTATGACTGTTGCATATGGTGTAACTCAAGGAACAGCACTGGGTCCTCTCTCATTTACAATTGATTAGAAACATATTGCAAACTTTATACACCCTAAATATGACATACACTTCATGCAGCACACAAAGAAACACATGTATTTATTCATTTATTTGTATATGCATCCATTCACTGTTTTTTTATCCTTATACTTCTTACTATTATTTCAAGTCCAATATCACATGCAAGGGAAAGTTTTCTTCTGAAGTTTCGGGATTTTTTCTTGTTCATTCACTCAAAATGTTTAGGTAAATATTTCAATTATTATAAAATTATGAAATTTCCTGAATAACAATATGACGACTGTTATTGAATACCGCCATAAAAGACATGAAGTGCCACAAGGACCAGTGCTTGGACCTCTTTTATTCCTACTTATTGTTAATGATGTAAGTTCACTTGATATCGCAAGACATAATCTGTGAAAGAGGCAGCGGGACTAAATTTTGAGAAATAATTTGAAACTGAAATTATATGACAAGTTATGCTTCACGACCCTAAAACTTCTAAACTAGTCGAACTTTGATAAAATTCTTAGCATTGTCAGTAGGTGAATGATAGTTACTTATATTGAGGAGACAACAAGAATGGTGGATAAAAAATTGAAATTAAATTATTGAAATATTAAAAACAATCAATTCTTCCTAGTACTAATTATTCTGAACGCGGAAAAAAAATGAAAACAACTTCTGAAAGATTCCACATACATACAAGACTACCAAAGAATCTTAGATAATCAAACTCTGAAGATAAACAGAAGAAAATAGACAAAAACAAGAAAAAATTTAATTAGAAACACCAAAATGCAAAACAAAAATGCAGAAGAAAAAGCCAACAAAATTCTACTGAAATGCTGGATTTCTATTAGAATAATACAATACAATTTCTCTTAATACCTTGAGGACCATCATTCCACCTAACAAATAGAAGCTAGGAAAACCAGAAAAAAACCAAAGCAAGGCACATAACACATAAAAATATAAAAATTTGAGCTTTTTGTATTAGAAAAGTCATCTATGAAAAAAGTCGAACAGAGGGGAACGTTTAGTTCAAAAGTAGCTGAAGCAGAGGATACCACTAATAAGGAAACTGAAAAGGCACAACTGATTGTAGATATAGAAGACCGAATCAAGAAAAAGCAGTAAGTTTGGACGTCATTTGCCGACCTCAAGAAGCTTTCCTCACTTGGACGTGATGGAAACTTTTAGAGAAATTATTCTTTTTCTAGTCGTGGAATACGTATACAAAAATATTGGTTTGAAATTGTGATAAAATTGGAGTATAAGTATCCACTTTTCATACTAGTCGTAGAAAAACCACTTTTGCTATTCCCCCTTTTATCCGCATTGATTCAATTTCATATGCAGCAATTTTCCATCTGCACATATCTGGTATATTCCAATAACAAACTCAACAATAAAACAGCATTCAATATGGAAAGCCATAAAGTCGCTGTTTCACCGAAAACTGAAAGGATCGATTCGCATTACAGTTTGAGAAAGCGTCAGGTTGCGTTGCTTTCATTTCTGAAATTCCACCAGTTTGCAAGAAATTGAATTGTAATATTTCTCCCGCAATAGCGGCGTTTGTCTTCAGGAAAATTGTGACTTATTGGCATCGATTTTCGAATTTATAGCATTATTTTCAAATTGTAAATATGGTTCTGCTGAAAGGGATATATGGCGGTAGAGGAAGAACATTTCCTCGGGGTAATACATTTTTCTGTGTTGCAAATTAGGTGCAACTATTATACTTCTCTGGTTGCTGTTGAGTAACAGGAATGAATGAAATCATGGAAAAACGTGTTGAGTTGCTGAAAAATACCGATGACCCTTGCTTTATGAGCAGTGTTATCAAGTGTTCATCGAATACTGGATGGTTGCTAGAGTACTCAAAGGAAGATACCTGCACAAGAGATATTAGCTAAGCATTTGTCGAACTTGTGCTAACGAAACATTAGAAAACAATTCTAGAGAACGACTGCCTTCAAACTCGAATGAAAATAGTGATAGTGAACGTAAATGAGCGATGTTATTTGCAGTGGAATCCATAACAACTTCACAAGCAATGAAGCATCAATAACAATCGCAATCAATTTAATGTAATATGTAGGATTCATCTAGTAAAAAATGTGGCACAAGCCATACATTTTTATACCGGGCATTTAAAAAATATAACTTACTTTGCCACTTAAGAGTGGAACATTATGACGTGTATATTATTGTAATGTATTCTACTAACTCCAGTTTTGTTTATTCTTGATGTAAAAAACGATTAAAATTTCCAGAAAATTTATTGTCTTTGCGACATGTTTCGATACACAGTATCTTTTTCAAGCGAATGTAGAACATTAAACTATTCTTCATTGAAATTACTTAAATACCTTTCTTACTCATTAACATAATTAGGGACTACCTATAATTATCGCTCATACCTAGACTCATACAACTTTGACATAACAATGAAGCTACCTGGAAATCTCAAAACACAACCACCGCTCAATTGAACAAATTTAACAAAGGGGAACCATTCAGGTCCAGTTGATCATTTAATATACAAGATGAATTTTTCAATTTATTAATTTCCAAGAAGTCTAAATAATTAAGCCTAATGCTCTTATTTTCCATATGAAGAATTTCGAAGTTTTCATCAGTCATGGCCTTCCTCCAAAATATGATTGGCATATGATGAGTGTGTTTTATTGTTTACGTAATTCATACGGTGTTCACGTATGCGGCTTTTAAATGGTCTACCTGTCTGGCCGATATATACTTTGGAGCAAGATCCACAATTCAACTTATAAACTCCTGATTTTTCAGATTTCTGCGTTTTATCTTTATTATTCTTGATAAACCTTCCCAGTGTGTTATCTGTTTTATATGCTACTCTTAAGTTTTGCTCATGCATTTTCTTCGGACAGTGGAATATTTACTAATCTGTGTATCATACTATGGTATGCTGATATTTTATGTGTATATGGATGTACTGAATTATTGGTGATGTCAGTATGGGAAGGTTTATGAAAAATACCAAATTGGTGTTTATTATTGCCTTTACCTATTGTCAAATCTAAAAAATTCATTGAATTTTCTACTTCTATTTCTATTGTGAATTTAATGTTTGGGTGAATAGTGTTAATATATTTATGAAAGGTGTCTAATTGTCTGTTGGTGCCTTTAAAACAAACTATAACGTCATCTACATATCTGTACCAATACAAAAACTGTTTCGAAAGTGGATGCTTATGAATCGTTTTTTCAAGATTGCCATGAAGATATTTGCCAGTCGAGGACTCAGCGGATTTCCCATTATCAATCCTTTAGATGAAGAGTAGAATTTTTTGTCAAATTAAAAATAATTTTGTTCAAGACATATCGACAAAAGGGTGTTTATTTTGCGTCCATTTATTTCAAGCAGATAGCTTGATTTTCAAGAACTTGATGTATAACTACTTGACTCGACTTGACTTTCAAAAATATATTCTTGACTTGAGCTTGTCTTGATTTCAAGTCAAGTAGGTGAAAGATTAAATCAAGTAGTGAATCTCTGGTACGAATACACATCACCCTGTATGAAAGCACGTTTAATTAATATTAAGATATGCTCACTTGAAGTAACTACCCATTTCCGCTCGAAAAAAAAAAAAAAAAATCAATCTAACTTCACCATATGAACTATTCGAGCAAAGTCCATTACAAACAAATCTCTTATTTCGTTAAACGCTTCGATTATGGCTTCGAGTTGGTGGGCTGCTCACCAGACCATGCCTTCGATCTCACCGATACACAGATCAATGACTCCAGCTTCACATGTACCTCATTGATTGACGATAAAATCCACATCGAGGGAAAAGAAGCGTATGCATCTCCTGTTTAATTGGTTTTTTTTGTCGACTGGGTAGAACTGATTTGTTTGTGGTACAACAATATCGTATAATGTAATCACCAGTGATAATTTTGGTAGTTATCCTATAATGATGATAATAATGTCTTTCACTCATCATGTATACAGGGTGACACAGGGTGACACAGGGTGACACAGGGTGACACAGGGTGACACAGGGTGACCCAGGTTTAAACCGCCAAACGATCAGTATCGGTCTTTTAGGTAAATATAAGACTTTTTCTTCATATGAGCATGTGTTCCAACTTGCTTCGTTTTTGAGATAAAGGGTGTCAAAGTTTTAAGTAAAAGTCAGTTTTTGATTCATTACTCAAAAACTTTGTGGCTGATTTTGATAAAAGTTGGCATGCTCAGTTGCGGTAATAGAAGGCTCATTTGAATGTACTTATATTAATTTTTTGTAAAAATTTTGACACCCTGTATCTTGAAAACGAAGCAAGTTGAGACACCTGCTTGTATGAAGAAAAACTCTCATTTTCACCGAAAAAACGGTACTGAACGTTTGGCGGTTTAACCCTAGGCCAGCCTGTATATTATGAACTGGAACTAAATTCATTTAAAACCAACAAAAGCTATCCAGAAAATGTGTCCATGATTATCATGTTTCCGCGAGTATTGTCGGAGAAATTCTCCTAGGAAAATTGATGATGGTTATGAAAATTGAGAAATAAAAATGTCTATGCTGGCTTGAAGAATTTAGATGATGTGGTAACTTGATTACTTGCATTTCGGGTGAATTTTCACCTAGAGACGATTTCAGATTCCAGAAATTGAAACGTAGTGACAAAAATTAAAAGAAGTTGAAATCTTTCAACCAATTAAACGTTGGAAGACCGGAATGCAAGAAATAAAAAATTCCTATGTTTTTTTATAACATTATATTTGTAACACACACGAGTTTGTTGTAGTAATTTTGTCCGACGGCATCTCAGATGTCTGGATTGTTATGTCCTCCTCTATGATGATGGCCTAGGTTATTTTTCCTCCATTGGCCCAGGCACTTTACTCTGGAGGCTTCTATCCCCGCCTCCGCCTCCATATGCAAGTGAAGGAGAGGAAGACTAAAAATCACCTCTAGACTAATTGCAGATATGCTGGACATAGCACCAGAGATCCCAAATATGTCCAGTTCTTCTAAACTAGTCAACCTTCCTGTTCAAACTTTGGCCACCACATCAGGGCTTCATACGTTATCGAGGAACTGACTATCGCCCTGTATAGCCAGAGGTTCAAGTCCCCAAGTTTCGACAGAGAAGCGCATAGCAATCATCAGCACAATACTTTTTGATGTTTGTTCCAGATGAGCTTCGAGTCTATCGACAAAGTTTCAAAAATCCCAGATACCTGAGATATATCCCAAAATGAGATATCCTTGGATAGGATGAATATATGGTCCCATAACTCAAGAAGAATGCTATTGAATGGTACATAGATGGATCGAAAACAACAGAAGTAACTGGAATAGGAGCATATGTGCCAGGATCCGAATACTCGGGGATCCTTGGTAAATTCCCGAGAATCTTTCAGGCCTGCATACATTTACTTTGGGGCAAGGATTACAATTCAATACATAAACTCATTATTTTTCAGATTTTTGTGTTTTATTATTTTTGTAAGTTTCGATGAAATTTCTCAATATATTTTCTGTTCTATAGTACGCTGAAATTTTATTTATTAAAAAAAGCGAATTTTCCTTCAACCGTTTCTGAATAAGGTCTATAAGTATTGTTAAGGTTTTCTTATAGTAGGGTACACTTCTTGGATACCCTTTTTATGTTGTAGTTTTCAAGCAAGAATATTTTTTATTAAATCGATGTTATATTCATTTCACTTAGCTCGAGCTTCATTGTGTAATAATTCAACATAATTAATGGACCAGTATATTAGTCTCTGAAATTCATTTCATATCAAATCAAAGAATATTTCATTCAAATTCAAGAAACGTAAAATCTTCCATGTATGAGACACTTCAGTAGGCAACTGTGTAAGTTTGAGCTATAAAACTTTCGAGTCTCTTGATAAATTTTTATGGCGTCCAAACTGCCCTTCCATGGAGCCAGACTCTGAAAAAACTCAAACGTCCACAAGTCGACAGAGAAACATTACTTTGTGATCACACTCGCTCACTGACCCGAATCGATCAAAGCCGAACAGGATCGGAAACTTTCTCAACCCCACCGAGCGAATCAAAGTGAATATATTCGCGACTAATCAAATTTAGAACACTTGTAATCCAATACGATTGGGTTTTTAAACGAGGACCGATTGTAGCACCACCAAACTTGGTATGCTAGTAGTTGGAATCATGATAAACACGAAAAAAAAAAATATTTACCAAAATTCCAAGGGTGGAACATATATTTTTTTTTCTGTCCAAATATTATTCCTAGTAATTTCTTATGAAATGCGCTCGTTTTCTCAGAAAACGTGATTGACCGCTAACACCAACTTTCAGGTTCACGCTTACCCGCCGCTGTCAGTTCTGGCGGAGCCGAATATTTGATTTTTTAAACATGAAATGCGAGTAATTGTGTACTTGTAATTGTGTACTTAAAATGTGTTTTTTCTGTGTCGGGAAAGAAGTACTGGATGGGGGGGGGGGGTAATCAATATAAATATTCTCATTTAAGAAAATTAAAATATGAAAATATTTCCAATAGACATATGAAATGGTAAAAACAAGCAATAAAGTGGTTCGTTATATAGGAATTGCGAATAAAATTATTTGAAATTCTCAAATTACGATATTTTGAAACATACTGCGTTCATCCTCAGGCGATAGGACGGCAGTATAAGTATATTGGAATAGGCTGGGGGGGGGGGTTAATTACCCCATTTACCTCTCCTGGATCCGCCACTGACTACAAACCTAACCGTCCTTTATTCATAATAGTCGAAGAGCCGAAGAGAGTTTCATAAATAGACGAATACACATAAAATGAGTTGCCTATCAAAATGTGATCCTGACTATATACCAGCGAGTTTCAAAAATTTGCACCATCTGGGAAACTTTTTTATTATCGATCTGTCAGAAAATTCTTTTCTTCATAAAAATTAGCACATTGCAGAATACTTGCATAAAAGTTGTCAAAATTTCAAATTTCCATATGGTATACAGGGGGAACAAAAATAGAAATTTTGATCAAGAGTAAAATACCCCTTATTATTGACATTATCAAAAAGTTCATTCAAGGAGGTTGTTCAGAATTGCAAACAATATTAAAATTTGGAGTCACAGCCAGCGTAGTTTACTCTTGATCAAGATTTTTTTTGTTTCCCCCTGTACACCGTTTGGAAATTTGAAATTTTGACAACTTATATGCAAGTATTCTGTAATTTTTTATGTCGAATAAAATTTTCTGACACATCGATAATGAAAAATTTTACCATATAGTGCAATTTTTGAAACTCACTGTTTATAGTCTGGACCACATTTTGATAGGCAACTAATTTTATGTGTATTCGTCTATTTATGAAACATGATGAGAAGTATGTTTCATTCGTTAAACAGAACGGTGAAGATCGACCTATCTTCTTAGGTCTTAAGCTGTAGACATTTGATTTTTTTCACTATTAAATCGACGTTTTTTCCCGTCACAGAAAAAAATTGTGTATTCACGGGAAAAATAATAGATTCTAGCTCTCGGTTTTGTGTCAACACAACACAACACAACCTCGAGCTAAAAAAATCTATTTTTTTCCCTTGTATAATAAATAACTATTTTTCACATTTTAGGGAGATGTTTGCGGATGATCCGAAAATCATGAATAATTTAGTAAATGCGGAATTATTGTACTGAAGCAGCAACCCATACCCTCTTTGGACTATATGCAACAATTTTAAAGTAGTGTGACAGATCCTACTTATCTTTGTTTTCCTCCAGCCTCCATTTTCAACTTACCCATAAAACCGGCATTCTCTTCAGTAAACGTTGAAAATAATTGCTTATTCATATGCTGCATATTTATTTAATAACACTATTGTGAAGTGCAAACCTCAAGCTTGAAATCATATACATCATTTTTCATGTGTATGAGCGATTATTTTCACATTTACTGAAGAAATTGCCGGGATTATGGATGAGTTGAAAACTGAGGCAGGAGTAATACCCAGTTTTTTCTTTGGCATGTCTAAGTAGGACTTGTCTCACTAGTCTAAAATCGTTGCATTTGGTCCAAAGAGGGTACTGATTTCTGCTTCAGTATAACTATTTCTATCAACTAAAATATCCATGACATTTGGATCCTCCGTAAATATCGTAGAAGGGTTATGTGAGGTGGGACAAAACAAATTTTGGGTACTCAGATACTCACATGTTATATTTGCATGAGGAAGTAGAAGTCTTCAGGAACGATATACACTTTTACTTTTCCGTCTACTATAATTTTTAGCAAAGTTATGACAAATTTATGCAGTGGCGGATTAACGCAATTTGATATCGGAATTCAATAAGGTTTTCTGAGAAAACGAGTGTAAGAAATTACTATGTATTTCTCCTGTGGATAAATGAATTATCTTTCGCCTTGTTGAAATTGTTTCTTGGTAAATCTTATAGTTTCTGAAACCACAGCAAAAAAATTATAATTTTTTCAAATAAAAATTTTTTTGGGTTTCACCCCTGATATTTTGGTACACAATTTTTTTCTAACAATACATGATGTCAAGAAGTCATGTGCCGAGTTTCAAAGTGCTACGATTCATTCTTCACTTGTAGCTTACATTTGTCTGTGGTTACTGTACTATTGAACTCCCTCCAACATTCTGTTCAAATATTTTCTAATCGCTAAATTAAATCCACGAGTGAACTTGCACATGTTATGTTTCTTGGATAATTTTCAATTGCCGCCCGCCTTGAACCTAGAGCAAATTACTAATTCATTACATCATGTAACGACTTATTTGTGGATTTGGTGAAATATTCATGGATTCACGGTCGGAATTGAAACATTTTGAGCAAATTTCGGAATGTTCTGTGTTTTTAATGGCGGGCGGTAAATGATAGCTGAACAAACACTGATGAAAGAGGAATATGATTGTGAAAGGATATGATTTGTGGGAAAATACGGTTTGCGAGATCCTGGCCTAGAGCCATGATTCCATTTGTGTGTTTTGTTAGGGTTTACATCGGATGGACCACTTTTGTACGGGAATAATGGAACGAGAAAACTAGTTAATGAATAGTCGAGGGCCAAACTTTAAGAAAAGGTGGGAGTGAAAGTAAACATAATAATAAATTGAGCTAGTAGAGTTGGGAAAATATCCAGGAGTATATGGGTTTCTAGATATATTCGGAGGGTGCAGTGGTGTCATTCACCTAGATACCTCACTCCCCACGTCAGTGAGCTGAGTGATCACTGGGTCCGAGAGTCATGTGCCCTGAGCAGACAGAGGAGACGGCCTCTTGTATTTTTTTGGCTAAGGTTTATGCCACATCGAGGCAAGCTGGTATGATTTTTGAATTGGAGAGCAGCGTGCCCATCATTCCACCAAGAACCTCTATGATCGAACCACCATTTTACCAGAATGGTTTGGGTAGAGCCTGATTTTTATTTCCTTGGTAATGACAATGAAACTGACCGCAAAGGATTGAGATGCATTATTTTGCGAGTTTTCACGTCAAGATCGGAACGGCAAGCATATCATCATTATACTAACCATTACTATTGTTATTATTCTCAATATACTATGTATGTATAATGTACAATGTACCATGTATGTACGAAACGAAATTTTTCGATTTTTTTTTGTGATGAAATCAAAGGAATGAATGCTAAGGGAGCGTTTAATTAAAAAACAATTTCAGTCAAATTTTATCTTGATAAAACTTGATTTTCATTAAAACTTCAACAACACTTGATCGATCCTCAATTTCAGTAAACCGATGTATTTGGGATTGAATTCCCTTCAAAATGATGTATCACAAGTATAGTAGTCCCATTGAAAATTCTGAAGTAGGGGGTGCTGGGGATGAGGGGGTTGACAACACAATGATGATGTATTTGGTGAAAGTGTTCCCCATTAAAATGAAAATCGAAGGGTCTAAGCGATTTTCAATTTTTTTCACGAGTTCGGAGATTTGGGGGGTGACCAGTTTTAGCTGGGACACACTGTATAAAGTAACTTCGGAAAAAACAACAGTTGTGCCCGTCTACACTTGTACGGATTTCATAATGAATAGATGCGATAGAAAATAAAATTGTATGCAACGGAGAAGTTGAGGCATAGCTAACATGCATGATAACATCTTAAACAATGAAAACAATAAAAAGATATTGCCAATTAACAAACAACTTTTTTTTCAGTGCACCCTCTACTATGCAGTTACCGCTTTTTCCAACCCAGACAATCAGACTCGTTCGCTACAACTCTTCTTCCTCCCAATGTTTTAACTTCCACACACCGAGCGAACAAAAACGCCACATTGTTGAGTTCGGATAATTTGGATCGTATCCTCTCTTAGGCCATTAAGTAGTTTCTTAATGACTCTGGTCTGCCCATTCACTCGCTAGTATATTCTCTTCAGCCCTATAAACAAACATATATATCACCGAAGGATATGAGGATGAGATACTGTAACACATTTGCACTTCGGGGATCTTCCTCGGCCATTTAATTGTAATGGAGGATGCCGTTCTAGATTATGACAATCGTGAATCAGATGAGCACAGTGTAACAGTTTTGGAACGATCGGACAGAAGGATATGGATGTGTTTGTGTTTCATCGGATGAAGTGAGAAGCACTCAGAGAAATTCAGTTGCTGAAACGATGAGCTGAATCAGCGTTCTTCAGAAAAAAATCGTGCTATTTTGAAGCAAGACAATAATCCATTAAAGAGCCGAGTCTCAAATTTATAAGTTTCGGATTTTGATAAGAATTTTTTGTTGTTTCACAGACTCACATACTCTTACTATCATTCAATATATTTTCTGTATTATTAATTTTTTTCCAACCTCATATTGGCTGCGACTGTTGGATGGTGTTTGAGAGAAATTTCATGAATGAGTAGCAATAAAACATTTGTATGTTTTCAGCCGAATTCAATCCTGGATTTTGCCCTCATCAGTACAGGTTAGGACTTCCAAATGAGCGTCTCACTAGGAACAAACACCGTATTTCAGAAAATAACTAATGTAATGGCTACAACAAATGATATGATCACATCTCCATTTCAAAGTATCAGCTGAAACCGCGCCAGCAGAGTAGTGTACACTAAACTCCGAGCTCCATCTCAACCTCAGCCTTCAACTAATCATTACCCACTATGATCACCAAAACAGATTATATGTATAGAAGAATCTGCAATCGTTCACAATGAGCTTTTAATGAAGGAATCAAGATGTCCTGCCAGGAATGCTGATTACAATAATCGTATACGAGAGGAATAATTAATCTTTGGAATATCTGACGTGCTGGAGCCATTCCAAACGCAAGACGATTCATTTCGAAACCTTATTATTACTGATCACTATCTGATGCACTGTCTTCGTCAACCTTCAGTTAGTCTGGGAAAGTCAAATATCTCGGGGTGATTTTAGACTCGAAACTGACCTGGAACCAACAGCTGGCAAAAGTGAAGAAGAAAGCCGAAATTACATTGATGATGGTCATACGGGCACACGGGAAAACATAGGGGCCTAATTCCAAAATGGTATATTGGATATACAACATTTTGTGGTGAAACTCATGATCACATATGCATCTTTGGTATGGTGGACAAAGATAAGACAAAAAATAGCGGCGACTGAGTTGAGCAAGGTACAAAGATTTGCATGCCTTAGCATGGAAGTACTGTTGGACCTATCACCGATTGACATAACAATCATGAAGAGGCAAAAATGGGACTTCTAAGGCAACAAAGCAACAGATCGAGATATAGTGGGAGGCAACATTTTCGAAATGAAACCAACGGACCACATGACTCCCAGGTACTTTTTCAACATTAACTTCTAGATTATTATACAAGATCGAAGGGAATGGACAGATGACAACATCAGGGACAAACCTGGAGAGAGGATCTGCTACACGGACGGATCCAAAACCAGGGAAGGAACTGGTGCTGGAATATACAGTGAAGGGAGAAACTTCCAAATGAGCGTCTCACTAGGAACAAACACCGTATTTCAAGCAGAGATGTACGCCATCTTGCAATGCGCGAGAGAAATCAATATGAGGAAAATGCACAATGCACGGATCAAAATATGCACAGACAGCCAGGCATCACTGAAGGCCCTAATGAATCCGAAAGTGATATCAAGACTGGTATAGGAATGCTGAGAAGAACTCAGTGCTGTCACAGAACACAACAAATTAACTTCTATGTGAGTTCCAGGACACTGTGGAATCGAACACACTGAAAAGGCTGATGAGCTACCCAGAATGAGCTCATCAACTCCATACATTGGACCAGAACTAGCACTCAGGATTAATAAATCCGACATTCGAGGATGCATTCAGGACTGGTTCAAGCGAAAACAAAAGAAGAGGTGAAACGAAGCCCCTTTCATGCACCACGGGAAAACATTCATTAATGGACCGTCAAAACACAGAACTGAAGAACTACTCAAGTTGAGCAGGAATCAAGTTAGAACAATAACAGGCCTTCTCACTGGTCATAGCCCAATGAGAAAACACCTGCACAAAATGGGGCTGCACAACGGAGAACTTTCCTGCAGACAATGTGGTAAAGGGACAGAAACAGCAAACATGTACCGGCAGAATGTGAGGCATTAGACCGCAAGAGACACGCAATATTCGGGAAACCTAGAGTAACTCCCGAAGAATACAGCAGTCAACCGGTGAAGAACCTGTATAGACTGGTACAGGGGACTTAAGCTACGGGTTGGGTACTGTAAAACTAACATGGAAAACACAAAAAGTCCAAGAGGCTGAGGTGTAGCTGGCGAAGGGACCACATCCGAATAAAAAAAAGGGTGTTTCGAAACTAAGATATCAACTATGTGACCTTCTTTCAATGTAGACAGAACTTGTTGTACCAACGAAACATCCCCAATTATCAATTGATTGTGTCTCAATAATCTCCCACCTAATCGAATATTTTTATCTCCTTAAACAATTGTTACCAACAGAGTAGTGGTAATTAGACAAAACTTGAAATTTGCTTTTCAATCGATTCAACATGAATTTTCATTAAACAAATGAATCACCAATCGAGCAATCCTGGTTTACTACACTACTTTTGGCAAGTCAAAACTTCTAGAATTTATATTTTAACCATATTGGTGTTCATATTTGTCTCATGTAAATTTCAGGCCGAAACGCTGAAACCGTTCACACAAATCGAACGATTCGGTTGGTGCAATGATCATTGAACTGATAAAAACAAAGAGAATCTCCCGCACATCACATCCACCTGAAATGAAGTTCTAAATGCCTCGGACCGGAACGATTTCAATCAGAAAGATAACACATATCCCTTTCTTAATTATGTTGTCAAAGTGAGGTGCACGTTTGGGCCAAATAATTGATTTTTCCTGCTCGAAACACAATGGGTAATTCTATAGAGCCGTTTCACGCAATGGAGACTACAGACCGACGCTGGAAAATAGAGGAAATAGCGCCAATTTGAATAATACACTGTACACTCCATTCGACCGAAGGTATCATTGCAATTGGACTGCTGTAATGAGTTTCATGTGGTGTTGAATGGGAGGAAATTGCTGTCTGATTCAGTTCGAGTGAGAAAATATGCGAGCATATTTGGTATTTGTTGTAAACGTTTTCAGAGTCGGAATGGAAAATCTAAGAGAAATTCGGACACATATATTCACAACATTGTATGTAACGTTTGATGAAAATTTATATTCATACAATCACTTCTACTTTATTTTTTGAAGAATACTGAATGCACTTAGATCAAGGGTACGTGCACGCTGAAAAAAATTGTTTAAATCAACTAAAATTGCATGGACAACATAGAGCATGATGTTGAAACAACAATACAGAGTGGTCCAACGAAAAGTATGCACCTAGCTTTTCTCCTTTATTTGGAATTCATAGCAAATATACTCGGACACGTGAAGTGTGCCTTTGAGGGGGACATATTTTAGATATATTTTGCAACTTGTGTCTTCAACCCCCTAGCGAGGGGGTGTTACAATCCTAAAATTTTAAATGGAACGTGGGGTCGAGTGATATATCACGGGCATAAAATTATCTTTCCAATGGTACCCTATTTGTTGAAATTTACTGAAACAGTTAATGCGAAAACGGCTTTAAGAACATTAACCCGATAATTTTGGTACTAATGAAAAATACAAATCAGTTTTGGACTTGATTTGTACCTACTTGACTCGACTTGAATTTCAAAAATAAATACTTGACTTGAGATTGTCTTGATTTCAAGTCAAGCCAAGTCAAGTAGTTCGAAAATCAAGTTAAGTAGTTAATCTCTGATCACGACACATTGTCAAGTTTTCGCTTGTCTGCAGTTATTGCCAACTGAAAATATAGAAAAATGTACAGAACGTTTTGCTGCGTACATCACCAAATTGAAAAAAACCATGAACCAGAGGCAGTGTTTTCAAAAAGGTTTTCTAGTCATTGGTTCGAAATGAGAATATGATAGCATTTGACTGTTATAATGAAATTGTCACTGAAAGCTTAAAAAAAACAGGGACCAAGAAGAAGAAGAAGAAAAACACTATTATTGTCTCTAATGAACCCCGCATATTTTCTATGTAAAATTGCTGTGGTGTTCAGGTTTTTCCGGGTTATCCTATTGTTGTGTTCAATATTTTAATAAAATTTTGTCGTGAACTACAAAGTTACCAATGGGAGCACTTAGTATGGATGTAACTGTATATCATATTGATATCAATGTTGACTGATATAATTGCTATGTATCACCAAATACCACACCAGCACAATTTAGGAGGTATATAAGAAGCGGTCATTGTTGGCGACCTTAACGCGAAATCACAGCCTATAGACTCTGAACAGGACAAATGCCAGGGGACAGTATCTGGAACAGTCAATCATCGATATTACCCAGGCTACTGGCAGGATCTCCTCCATCAGCATTAAGGAGTGGCATGTTTCGCAGGAGGAAAGTGGCAGCCTGCATAGGTACATCATGTTTAAGGTTGAGACTGGTAGCAAACGTAGGAAGGCGGAAAAACACCTAGTGAGGTACATGGATCCATCGATATTCAGAAACTCTTACTGATGACTATGTCAATTCAAATCAAATCAAATATGCTTTATTATCGAAGAAAATAATTCTTATTGAAAATCAAGATAGGAGCAAGAAATGTTCTCATGGAGATAAGATATATTTGTAATTATTATTGAATGTCAAGTTGATTTTCATATGTTGTATTTTTGAATAATAAATTACGTGACTTCTTCATTTCATTCAACTATATTGGTAAAAGTTGTTACCACATTCGAATTCTGTCCAACGCTCTATTGAACACAATTAATTTTTTCCATGTAGCCAGTAGTCTGGTGATTTTGCTCACATTCAATCCACGTCAACGTGACTCCAATTTTTTTTATACATCCCGAACTGTGGAACACTGTAACAAAGAATATATCCCATAAATTCTCCCAACCTTCACGCTAATATAAACAATCCACATTAACGCACAATTGTGCGTTCACCTGGTACACCAATTAACATCACAATATCACAAGGATTATTGTGTTTTTTCATAATTTGTTACACATATTCGTTAATTAATTCTATAGAGCAGAAGTGCTGCTTCCGAGTTATCGAGTGTGAAAATCTAAACAACTCTAACGTATTTCTCCGGTTGCCCGATTTTTATCATTTCGATCCGTTACTCGTACACTAAAAATTATACGGTTCGTTGGTGTAATGAAATCTATTTTAACACTCATAAATCGGAATAATCTAGTACCGTATGCGGATGAGGATACGAGGGATGTGAGATATTTTCTCTAGTGCAAACGGAAATAATCTCACATCAAAATGGTTGGTTCTTCTGCGTTTATTGTATCACTTTTGTGGTTTACAAAATTGTTATTTCCCTATGTCTTCAAGAGACTTGTACGAAAACGTAGACCTAACACTCAAAAAATATCGGTGGTAGTCACAACAATATTGTTAACTCATTAAAATTCTCATCATCATAACGGGGTTCATCACTGCTATAACCTATTTCTTATAGTTGCAATAGTTAACTGAAATTGTCAAGCTGTGTGTACGCTTCAATATACTTGAAGGAAGAAACTTTGTATTTCGTGCAAAATATTTTTATTTTAAAAAAGCAAAGCGCTTTCGACTGTTAAGTCGTCATCAGTGAGTACCTGCAAGTAAGTAATGATTGAAAATGAATTTGATAAAATTGAAATTTTTTGAAATTTGAAAGTTATGAAAAGTGAGGTTACTTACTCGTCAGGTGTACAAGAAGCCATACAAAAACATCATGTCCATGGACCAAATTAAAATGTTACAAAATATAAAACATATTTAAAATTGAATAACTTTCATCCTGTTTAAGGATTATTAAAGATAAAGATATGGGATACTATATCATATCTGCCTGAATGTTGAAGCGGAAGTGGAAAAGAAATTTAAATTGACAATGTATGCCAATGACACTATTGACAAGTGACAGTGACCATTGACATATGTGACATAGAGTCAAAGAACTCAAATAGAAATTGAACTAATCCAGACATGAGTTTAAAAAGGAAACGTAAATCTGAAAGTGATTAGTCTAATGGGAATGTTTCGTTTTCCAAAAATACGCTACCAAAGAAAACTCTATCAAGATTACGAATAAATTATCAAATTTAGTAATGGGTGAAAAATAATGAGTAATAATCAGAAAGAAAATAGGGAGGTGGGTTCTCTATGGATCTGTCCATCCTCAACCAAATATTGCTAAGAGAGAAGAGAAGAAGTCTAATGAGAACTTCACTCAATATACCTGCATACTGGGAAGACAAACTGAACCTAAGACGTGACCCAAGTTAAGTGAATTAGCTCCAATGTTTGAGCACCCAGAATTGGGCTTAAGGACATGTAAAAAGTCTAATGAGAACTATCTTGGTCCAAGTTTAGGCAATTTGGGTAGCACAAACGTAAAGAAATGAAGAAACTTTCAAGCAAAAGATCAATATAAGGCCTCTATGCAGTTCTATCCAACCCCAACAAGGAAAGCTAAGGGAATGAGAAAGAGTCTAATGAGAACTCATCACATTTTACCCGCTGATCAAAGTTAGAAGTTGTACACAACTACATAGTTACCAAAAAACCAAAAGGTGGAAATTAACTTCGTGTTCTCAGAATTGAAAGCCGGAGAGAATGGATAAACTGCTAAACGGGTTCAAGTAATATCATCATAGAGAAAGATTAATGAAATATTGAGAATTAATCTTTCTCCAAAACGTCAACAGTTTTCAAAAAAAAAAAAAAGAGAAGTATTCTTTGTTAATTCGATCTCATTTTTTCAGATAGGCAAATTCAGTGTAGGGTACGTTACTGACAAAAATTAATTTCTTTCAAGACAGCAGTCTTGTGAACGCAGTAACTTATCGGGCAAATTAATTAATTTGCCCTTCTACACTTGTACAGATTTCTTTGGATTAAAATTTTTTTTTCTATTTCAGATTGTGGAAGGTCATAAACCCAAAAAATCATGTCAAGAAACAGACATCTTTGTTATAACCCCATGAAATACATTTCTTTTTAGTTTATCTCTTTTGTAGGAAAGTTGCCAACCACCAGATGAACAACGCCTAAGCTGTGATTGGAAGGTTTCGGTATAGAAATACTGCCGAAAAAGTATTTTTTGAATGGTCCTTGTACAAATCGTAAAAAACTCGAATTAATTCCAATATATGCTTGATAGATTTCTCGCTCATTTCATCATATTTACATTGAATTGCTTTGATAAAATCTAACTACCGAGTATGAAGCGGAAAAACAAGATGCTGGTTTATAATTTGAACTAGAAATCGTTTTGATATTCGAACTGAGCATTAGCCTAATAACATACAGCAAATAGTCTACCTAGTAATAAATAATGCCCTGTGGAAAGTTTCCACAGAAGTCTGAAATATTTAGTTCTACGGTAATAAGCGACTGTATGGGTTTTATTTCAACAAATTGTATACTTGGCCTATCGATTTGGTTGATAAAGAACATCACTTGAACGTTCTCGAGTCAAAATGCCGCAATTTGTTACAGAAACCTAACCTGTGTGTGAAGAAATGTTCACAGATAATAAACAAGGTCAGAGATAAGTGCTATATTGAAACACAACGGATTTATTCTGTTCTAATCCTAGAATTTGTAGGTCAATTGTTCGAAAAAACAGGAAATGTTATAATTGAATACATCAACCAACCAAGTCTCTAAAGATGATGATGATGATGATGAATTTAGAGAATTCGGTGTCTCATTCGCGTCCATAGTTGCAGGGAAACCCGGAAGAACCTGCAACACCATATCATATCCGCTTCACGGTGAAATAGGGCATGAGGTGTCTTCAAAGGCTTCAAAAGGTCCAGATCGGAAGAATAAGCTCTACTTGGCCACGAAGCGAAGTGGTCGTGATGTTAAAAACGTTTGCTTCCATCCAGGCGTCTCGCGTTCCTCAACGTTGTCACGGAGCTGAAGTGGTTAGAAATCCACTTGAACGTAAGCTATAGGTCCCGGATCTTCCTTGCTTAGCACAAGTCTCTTCCGAAAATATGGAAAATTCGTAAAACAAAATGTGCCCTCATAATTTTCTCACCAGTTCGTTCTGTCTTTGGTGTAGTGGTGAACTGAACTGCGGCACCACAGTGAACGATGACTGCGTAAAGCTCGTAAAGGCAGTCGGCTAGATTGTGGTTCCTTTTTTTATTCTAGCTTGATTCGTTGAAATAGATCAATGCAACTTTGATATGCTGAGTCACACTGAAGAGCTTCAGACTTATGATCAGACTTACAGATGCTTCAACTGTACTACTTACTTTGTGGCTGTTGGTTGGTTTGGCGCAGATTCGGCAGTACAGTTGACTATCTATTCCCTGTTAGGTACTCAGTTCTCAGGTGATGAATGAGTAGGTTCTGCACAGAATGGATACCGAAAGATTGGGAAACTTGAGAAGTAATTCCACTGAAGAGTCTGCAATTCGTTTTCGAAAGTACCCTGAGGGTAAGCAAGGGCAAGGATAATTTTTTATCTCTGAATGATGCACCCATGCTTCAGGAAACATCCTGCTGTGTACCAGAAAAGTGGGCTATGAGTGAGTTTCTAAAAGGAATTACATATATACTGGGAGAAGAGATTAGGGATAAAGTGAAAGACACATATGTTGAGGTGGAAAATGTAACTTTAAAATTCAACCTTGACATAACAACAATGAGGTGGAAGAAAGTTCACAGTAACCGGACGTAGACCTGCCAAGGTATTATAGAAGTCAGAAGTTTGTACACTGGAAACGGGACTGTAAGGGAAACGACGGAAGATAAATTTGCACTAGTTGTCTTAGAGCGTTAAAAAGTTAATAAGTTAAAAAACTGTGCACACTGCACCACTTGCCGGAAAAAGGGTCATGAAGCAGTTCATATTCACTACCTCAACTTCAAAACGAAGGACTGGGGGATCAGAAAAGGCCAGCGTGTCTCAAGGTATTCCAATAACGCGGATACTTTTCAAGACCAAAACTACTTGGTGGAAGACTATTCAGTTCATAATGAAAAATGGATCATATAATCCCCTCTCCCTCAACCTCTTGAGCAAATCTGAACAGCGCAAGTCTGCACTTGATATGGCACTGACACAGATGCAGGAAATAATATGAATTTAACGCCAGAAGTGGTTTCAGGACTGAATTTTATAGGAATAAAGGGGTTCAAGTTAAAGAAGTAGCGTAAAAAACACCTTAGCCACCTTAGCTGCTGCTTAGCCACTACTGTATTATTACTGAAATCATGAGCTACGGCAGAGACTGTGGGACTGAGACTAGTGGAGACGGAATTCAGAAATCTATTTAAATTTTTATCACACTTGGATTCCCTTGAGTATCTGGAGAAATGAAAACGACCACGATAGATCTTCGCCTTGGTATGGTAAAGTAATTGGGATCTGTACCGTTAGTGACCTGATTGTAGTTGGGGGTGTGGCTATGGGTTCTGCAGATATCCAACAGGCTGGCGGTTGATATTTCTCCTAGCGTTTCTGGGAACGGATTCTTGATTTAGAAATTTTTTATCGCCAATATTACTTTTGAATCGTTTCCCAATATTTTCACAGTAATCGACCAATATTCTCCCATTATAGGTGTACTACTTGATATTATATCAACACTGATGTAAGAATTGAAATAATAAAATCCCCATGCACCAAATTCATGTTGAGCAGTGTTCTTCGGCTCATTTCCCAGTGGCCCGTATTCCACTCCTTATCGACAATCCCCACTAGTGATTAATATTTGAGGATATGAAGAAGGATGGTAAAAAGTTCACATCGTTTCCATTATAAATGATAAATGGAAGTACATTCGGAGGCTTTTAGGTCGGTCGAAAAACATCACTCGACGGAAGGCATGTGCTTTACTTATTGCCGAATCAATTTTAGTGCCATTAATCCAATTTTTCTTTCGTCGCCATTAGAAGATTAATTTCTCGGACCATCATTTAAGTGGATTTATCGAAACGCCGCAAAAAACAGTCGGGAGAAAACATTAGCGAAATAATTTTCTTCGGGTTTATCGCTTTTCGTTGGAGAAGGCGACGGAATTGGCCGCTTTGGACCAATGTTGTTCGAAATTAGAAGGACATATACGACGTTTTCACGGTAAATTTATTTTTAAAGGAAGAGATGAAAAAGAGGAAGGGAAGATCGTCTGATATCCAATTTTCGGAAAGTAATCGGAGAATTTAGATTTCAGCCGTGTAACATTATTCCTTAAGGTGGAAGGTGTGAAATGAATTCAGAAATCTCAATTATTATTTTAGCAGCAAGATTATAATCCAGAATAATGATATACTTGCTGAAATGTCGACTCGCTCCAAGTAGCACACTAATTTTTTTTTGCTATCATGGGCTTCGAAGGCTATGGTCATTAGCCCGTCTAATGGCATATAAAAATCAACATGGATAAGAGTCAGAACTTTCTTATTAACCCAGTATCAATTTCTGTATATTCTGATTGTCATTATCATAAGGGCTTGGGTTATATTTTTTGGGATCATATGGTCCTGGAAAGTTGTTTTTCACATACATCAAAATCTTGTAGTCCTTCATCCTTCAGGAGTGAGGCTGATGTCAGAAATGTATGACCAATGTGTGACTGCTACTTTTTCTCTCCATTTCAAATCTGAGGGAAATCTCCAAGGCCCAATCTTAGGTTGATTGACAGCAATTTCACTTCTGTGTTATTCCATTCTTCCTGCCATTTCACAATTGTTTTTTTGGTTGGAAAAAATGCATGTCTTCTGGGCGGATCGGTATTTCACTCGTGCTCTCAGAGTTTTCTGGAACTTTTCGTGCCCCATTCGTCTGCTCCTTCATATCCTCTAATCCTTACATGTCCCGAGCATCACGCAAATACAACTTTTTTATTAGGTTCAACGTGATGTAAAGTTGCTAAGATAATCTGAACTACAGAGTCTGACAAAAAATGTCGGAAATAGCCTACAGAAATCTCAGAGAATCTGAACATATTGAAAAAGACGTGTCAGTGGACATATCTATGTATCTCATTGCTAGCCATATGGCATACGTTTCTGCTGTTAATACAGGGGTAGTCACTGGAAGTCTCCAAGATTGTGTAGACCCATTTAGAGTAAAAGCGCTTCCCAAGCCGTGCTCCGTTTTGGAACCGTAGGTGTAAATATATTCAGTGTCGTGTAACTGATCAAATAATTCAAGAAACGTGCGGAGCAATTCTCTTTTGGTTTCTCTTTTCTTGAAAATATTGCAGTCTAAGTGAACAATTCTCAGCTGGAGTTGACAAGGAGGAATTTCGCAAGGACCAGATGTTGAGATGTTGAGTTGTTTTTTTTTGTAGTTCTCTGATGCGAATTGCTGTGGGACGATTGATGGTTGCTCCAAATTCGTATCTTGGAGAATTTTGTTGACTTGATGCAATGTTTGTGTCTGAATTCCCACAGAATAATTTGGTAGACGCCTGTTCCATCTGAGTTCTAACGGAGGTAGGCCAGATTCGCAACAAATTGAGGCTAGTGGACTGGTGCGGAAAGCTCCAGTAGCCAACCTGAGTTCAATACAGTGAATTAATTCAAGAATGTGAAAAAACGATTTTCGGGCATAAAGCCCAACGTGCGAACCTTGCGGAACCCTTGAAGTCACAGGAATTGTTTCCAAAATACTCTAAGCTGTCTTGGCATTATGCATTGTATCAGAAAGGTGGCATTCGTTATTTTCAAGTATCTACCCGTTATATCGAAATTTACTTCGTTTTCCCTTTATAACAATTGGGCCAAAATCTGGTCGATTATGAGGCCAGTGTCCCATTCATTCAATTTATATGAGCCAGGTTCATAATTGGCGCTTCTTTCTATAATATATGCGAATCAAACAGATGCGAGGTCTGCGAGTTACAAATCTTGACATCCTCACCCCGTGTTAACCATAATTACTAGACAAAAAAAGACTCCGACTCCCCTGCAATTAAAAGGGAGGTTGCATACTGAATATGGGAATCGTTGTCCACGGAGTAATTGCTAGACTTTAAAATTTAACGACGGGAAGCGGGTTTGAAACGTGTGCAATTGAATGTGACCATTCGGTACAGTCTAACCGTCTTTCTGCTAGTGTAGCGGATGCACTGAAGATTTAATGCAGCGCTATATTTTCGCTTTTGTGTATCTGAAAGGACTACTTACAGGAGATATTTGCGCGATGGCAGTGAGTATTTCATAAGCGCGGATGCGAGCTTTTTCAGCGTTTTCAGCAGCATAAGTTACAACTGTTTTCCTCGACGGGATAAAGAGATCGTTTCAAAGGAGCTCGGTTCATTTTGCAGTTAGTTCGTTCAAAAGGGAATGATAAAGATTTTCTCTATACAGATAAAACTGCTTGAGGAGATGTTCATGAGGAAATGGATACGATAATTCTAACGAAGGGAGAATGAATTAATATAATAAACTGCGTCTTCAGAGTACATACAGAATTATATTGGTATAGGAGATTGAATGAATAGCCAATTTCATTTTGTTCTACAGTTATACCGCGAATCATCTAGAGGTCATTGGTGAAAGGCTATACATAAACGAAAAAAAAAAAAAACTTTCAGTAGCCTTCTTATTTCTTCTTCTTTATACCACTCCGCAATAAATCATATATTTCGGGACTAATCAAGCTAAATCAAATCCTTTTCAGGAAATAGACTGTTACTTTTCTGGCTTCTCAAAAATATGATCCAAACTTTCACAAGGTCTCTTCACTTGATATTTGAAGTGTTGTTTATTATTTAAACATTTGAAAAATAGTTGAAGTTATGCTTTGTAGTGCTCTGGGTTTATTCCTTTTCTAATAATCTAATTCCTTATACAGGGTATTCCAGAATGAACGGGCCAAGATTTTTCAAGGCTAGAAATACCTATAAACATATTCTCTTCCATTCAATTATCAAGGGTATACTTACACTGTTATGTTTCTGTTGTAGTTATGAATAGAATGGAGTTTTATTCAAACAACAGATCGCAATATTTAACACCTCAAACGTGTTTCAGTCCAAAAATGTGGCAATCTTCCGGAGATTAAACTGAACCTAGATACAGAGAACTTTCCCTCCCAAACTGTTAGTAGACGTCCCATATATCGCAAAACCACAATAATCCGTTTAGAAAGGACAAAAACCACATCTTTGTTCAAAAAATACTGGTTTTCGCATATAACTCAACCGAAGACTACGAATTGGAAAACTTGATGATATTCTATTTGTATTTGCATTTATATTGTCGGTACCTACATAACTCTTTTTCCTATCTGGTTCCTAGTAGATCTCTTCTCCGAAAAGGCTAATGGATCCCTGCCCTCGCACGAGGGAAGGTCTTTTAGCAAGCTTGTTATTAGTAAAGAAAGTGGTTGATAGAGTTTGTTTAGAGGTTGAATTTGCAGAAACAAGGAAAACAACAAAATTCTACTAACGAACGTTACAGAAAAAAACTCTGAGCCGACGAGGGTTTTTCTGAATAAATATAACAATAACAGTATCTGAATATTACTTCCGAAATTTAAATAAGCCTTCGAAAACAGAGTATAAATGTTTAATTTAAAAAACGACTACCGGGTTTTCCCACTCTACTGCAAATTCTGCAAACTATCTGCCACCCCTGGATACTCGTCTGGAATCACTTAATTTTCACAAGAGCGGTAAAACGCCCTCACTTAAGTAGCACTACTTCCACGAGTAACTAACCAAAGGAAGAAGCCAAGGCCAAATTTCTCCCGAACTTTTTCCGATAGTTCTAATAATAACTGAGAAAAATGAGCGGGTCCATACATTTGACTAACTCTGTATATTGAAAAAATTCGAGATTGGAAATTGGACCGAGAATGAGTGCTTCTAGATGCTTCTGCGGAAATTTTGAGAGTTTTCCAAATATTCTACGATATTTCTAGAATAATTGACGATGCTTCTCCTGTACGTAACACTATTTAATAATCTTCTATTATATACCTTAATCACTTGAACAACCTTACAAAGCCTCTCTATTCACGTTTGTGATACACTGCACAGATTAAAATTCCCAGATGAATATCCAAAGATGCTGTATTGGGTAATTTACATATCGTAAAATTGTCATCGTAAATCTGTCGAACAGTTGAATGGCTCCTTAGAAACTTGTTCTCAGTCCTTATAATTAATATTACAGGATGCCCGGCAACGTTAAATTGTTATTTTTACGGTCGATGTGCTACTGGAATTACGTAATTTATTAATATTTTTTGATCCGGAGAATAATGGCCTTTATTTATTCAGCAGATTAAAGCTGTTGAAATAGAAGATTAGACACAGAGAATTTCAATGTCAGGGTGATTGAATTGGAGGCATTGAACATGGGCGATACGATAAGCGAACCTATTCAATTATACGGTGAGAAAATTTCGTTAATTGTTACGGAGTTCTGTGTCGAACTGGAAACCTAATTAACTTAAACTAACACTGGTTCTGCATCACAGAATATGGCCATCTTTTCATTCAACCCTCATCATTGTATGGTATTAACACAGAGCTGAACTTGAAATGGGAATCGCTGGTTTTCGAAACAGGATCGATGGCGTTTTTATATTTATTTTTATTGTCTGGTCAAAATATAACTTGGAAGATCCCTCGAGAGCAGGAAATAATGTATGAACTGCATTGGAATTCAGTCAATCACAGTTCTCGTTTGAACATTTTCATCCTCAAAATCCTGAAAATAATCAAGGATGTATTTGGCATTTTAGTTGACCCTAATGATATGCTCATAGTCAGAATTACTCTCCAGAGTTCACGTTCCAAAAACGGGCGAGTTTCTGGAAGTGAAGGCTATAAATAGCTGATAAGAGCCTACATTCCTAGATGATAACAGCCAATTCAAAGAAAGCAGTAAATACCAAAGACGAAAACAAACACCAACACTTGTGACAATTGATTCATCTTAGTGATTTCACATATTAACAGTAAGCAACCACCAATATACCTTTTGAGCAGAGCAGACTGCATATTCATGATTATCATTCAAATGGGGTGGTGCTGTAGATTTTCCGGGTTCTCCTACTGGTAAAAATTGAAAACGCTATCAGTGATCAGTCAGTCGCCCCAGAGCGCCACGGCAAGTAATGATAACAATTATAACACTCCATGGGTGTTCATAATTATTGTATAATCATGGTTGAAACTAATGGTATTAGAACAACATTCATCTATCGATATCAAAATTTAAAGTACATCTTATATGTATCTGAACAAATACTCTAATGAATACGCACCTTTAAGCATTTTGCGAGAATTTCTGTCTCTTGTTGAGGAATGAATATTCTAATATTGTAGCAATAATAACGTTAGTCTTGACAAGATGTGAACTGGAATGTCAAAATAATTGGTTGTTGGTCCATTTCATCGTCAGGGTTGGGCTTGTGTGAGCCGTATTGACTTGGTTTTTGATTTTAATTTGGAAACCACTTCAAATTTCGCCCGCTTCTCATGATTTAAAAGTCAGAAACGTAAACACCCTTAAACTCACAAACTTGCTGTGCTTAGCTTTCTTTCTATATACCTATGTATTTAATGTTTGTGTCTCGTTATGGTCGCAAAATGCGAAAAATGTGAAAGGTGCGCTAGGATCAGGCATCCTAGCACACAAAACCACCTATAACACCTACAAGCGAACTGTAAGGCCAGCAAACGATAACATCCTCTTGTAGGATTTTTTTTTAGCTTTCTTTCTATATACCTATGTAATTAACGAATGTGTCTCGTTATGGTCGCAAAATGCGAATAATGTAAAAGTTGCGCTAGGATCAGGCATCCTAGCACACAAAGCCACCTATAATACCTACAAACGAACTGTTAGGCCAGCAAACGATAACATCCTCTTGTAGTAAATTTTCTTAGCTTTTTTTCTATATACATAGGTATTTAACGAATGTGTCTCGTTATGGTCGCAAAATAACCCCTCTGCAACATTTCCCAGGAGTTGTGCTTTAAAAGAATAGAGCTCAGCTGATGTTTGTGTGATTGATGACTTGTTTATTTTGTGGAAATTCATGATCACTTTGATGAAACGAAAGAACACTCTTTTGTGTTATTTCCACTAGATTTTTTATTGTTACTAACTCTTAGTTAGTCTTTGTATTTGATAATGGGATAAAACCCGAAACCGGTCGTAACAATAAAAAATCTAGTGGAAATAAGACAAAAGAGTGTTCTTTCGTTTCATCAAAGTGACTCAGCTGATGTCACAACATGGCGGTGATCAGCTGATGGGGGGACCAACAAAGATTTTAAGTTTGAAAAGAAAATTGTGTTTCTGCGGTGGTTAGTGGTTACTTGTGATTTTTTTGAACTTTACCGAATTTAGGGATCTTATATTTCGAAATACGTTTCAGAAGAGATATCGTATAATTTTACTAATAACTTTACTGTTTGTTTTGCGATCGTTGACAATAAATATCTACTACTGATACAAAACTTTCCGTCTTTCATAACATCCTCCAATGTTGACTTCAATGTTAGTTGTAAATTCCCAGCGTTTTTTTTTTGTATATCTCTGTACTCCAGCAGTTTCTACCTGTCTCTGTCTTCTTTGTATAGAAGGAAATTTGGAAATTGCATGTGCTGGCCTGGATTGGATCGGTTATAACAACCCATAACAGCACAAGTCTTCATGATTTATGTCCTCAAATCTAAAAGAGAAAACTGTTTATATGATACCTATCATCATAACAACGAATTTTTGAATTGGACAATCCATTATTATAACACCTCTATAGACTTATGCACTCAATTTAGACCATACACTAACTGTCAAATTACGTCACTGACATAGCTCTATTGTACGGAAAAGTGTTTTCCGGGGTATATTACCTCCAGAATTGCGAGGGAAAGTTTTTCAGGATTCATCATCATCCCCGTGAAAGTAAGGGAAAATTTGGAACTCTCATCTTTTTATCAGCATCACTAGCCAATATTTCTGTGGATCACTGTGTATGCTGTTGTCAACGCTTCACGAATAATGGAGTTTTCCAGAAAAATGGTATACCATTACATCATTCCATTGCCAACAATTTGATGAAATATTCGACCCGCAGTGAGTAATTAGCTTGTTTAATAGGGTGCAGTGAAATGCACTAAATACATGGAAATTAAAAAGGCATTAGGAACGCTGGAAGATGATATCTACCTTACCGACAATAACTCCTGTGAATCGAAATGAAATAACTTACGTAGCATGAATGACAAGAAGAATCGATAAAAAATATACAGGATGTTGTTGGAAAGAAACGAATTCAAATGTTATCATAAGAACTGGATTTATAGAAGGAAATAAAAAAAATCATGATAATTTTAATGATTGAAAGTAAAGTTAATTAACCCGTTCCGCCGTTACATGCTTTGCGTTGAGACCATTTGATTTCCGTTTGTAGTATCTACTGCTATATATTCAGAATTATGGAATACTGGTTACAGAAAAATGCTTCTGGGTTCGTTGACGAGGTCAAAATCGAATGCTGTTTCGAAATCTACCACATAAATTAAATTTATATACGAAATAGTTTTTTGATTTTTGTAGCCACAAAAAAACTTCTTGCACTCACTCCGACTCACACGAGAAGTAATAGAAATCCATAACAGAATACCAACAGATCAAATAATAGCCAGGATCCCAACTCCATTAGCCGTTTATAGCCTCAGATCAACTAGGAGTTAGTTCTCGACCAACATCAAAGATGGACGAATCTCTGAAGAAGCTAGCCAAATAATAGGAACCAATTCGAAAAACGAAGGCCTGTCAACACATAATGAAATAATTATTGATAAATATTTTATTGGTTTTCGCCTCCATCACATATTTCATTGTTAGGTATCTCTACCTCCAGCATTCAGGAGTATATCTCATCTGAGTATTTTTTCTACGATGACTGCTATCACATAAACGGCTGTAATAGTCGTGATGGTAGAAAATTCACTCTCAACCACAGAGGCGTGGGTTCAAATCCCAGCGCATTCACCAGTTTCGTGAATGGCATCATACGTCAATAGGTGAGATCTTCGTTTTTCCTAGCGTCTATAAGTCTCTCGAAGAGTTCTGAGGATTACTCGTAAAGATGCCGTAGTTTTTGGGCTACACTACACATCAAAATTCCAGAAAAAAGCGTTATCCATGTAAGCAGTGGAACGCATGTCTTCTTGGTAGCTTGGTATAGCACTGAATCGGCATATAGAGGTCGTGGATTTGAATCCTGCTGGAGACTAATCTGTTTTCTGTATGTCGCTCATTTTTCTCAATATATTTGTGGAAAACTACCCCACATATATTATATTTCATAAATTTTATTCATTATATATGTCAATATTTTTACATGTAAATCTCAACTATTAAAAGTATTTTTTCCTTTATCCTTCAATAAGGCAGCTGGGGTAATCTACGGTAATCTTTTACAACAGACTTTCCCTCTATCAATGAAATGTTTACAAGCAAACTTTCCGAATATGCTAGAAAAATTGTCTAAGAGCTTGGCTATGTAATCTCTTCAAATAGCCTTAATTGTCGTAGAATTCTAAACAGATTTATCTGGGGAACTTTTCCAATTACCAAAGACTTTCAGATTTTCTCAAGGTGAAAATTTGCATTTTCATTCAGATAGTTGATTGATAATTGATAGAATCACTCACAGAAAACGTTCATTTATTTGATGCAAGACCGCACCTCTTACATTAGATCCCATCAGGGAGATCAGAAGAATTAGGAAGCAGACTCTTCAGAAGAAGTTTCACACAACAATGATGGAAATATTTCTTTAGTTTTACCGACGTTACCGTAGAAGAGATATTGAAATATTCCATCAGATTTGGTTCAATGTCCGACGTGGCTTTAGCCAAGGAACTAGTTGTTTTCTGTTAGATAGTACAGATAGATCACATTTTTCAATTTCAATGGAGAATGTTCCTCTTTTCAACATGAACACCTGCCAAGAGGCGAAGGAGAATAGCGACTAAAGTTTGTCTTTCAGCCGCAGATGATTCCACACCTGATGTTGTGGACATCCTGTTCATATTTCCGAACAAAAATCAAAATGCAATTTCTAACGTGTTATTGCAGGAGAAATATTTCCA
Organism: Chrysolina haemoptera; assembly: GCA_958298965.1. NCBI lineage: Eukaryota > Metazoa > Arthropoda > Insecta > Coleoptera > Chrysomelidae > Chrysolina > Chrysolina haemoptera. The sequence goes on from OY282600.1 coordinate 3,820,318, forward strand.
TCATTTCCATCTTTTCTATTCTTGCTGTGTGAAATTACTTCTGAAGAGCATGCTTCCTAATTCTTCCGATTTCCCTGATGAGCGTGGAAAAGCGAAATAGATTCTGATCGACAAAAATGTATCAGAGAAATGTACGATTTCTGTCAGTGATACTTTTGAATAACATTCTTCCTTTCTCATGTAATTATATGAATTTTGAAAAATCAACTATTGCAATGAAAATGCAAATTATTACCTTCAGATTTTTGTTCAGTTAGGGTCTTTTCCTAGGGGGAAAATATCCAGCGTGGCTTTAGCCGGGAAAGTAGTTGTTTTCCGTTAGATATTACAAACATATCACATTTCTTGATTTTATTGAATACCCAATTTCATTTTGATTTACATATGTTTGAAAATATGAACAAGATGTTGATAAAATCAGTTTTGGAATCATCTGCGGTTGAACGACAAACTTTGGTCGCCATTTTTCATCGTTCAAAGTAACTTCCTGGAAATAATTCATGTTGAAGAGGGGAACAATCTCTATTAAATTATTTTTCCGACTTCGAAGTCAGAACTTTATTGTTTTCCGACTCTGAAGTCAGAATTTCATTATTTTCCAACTTCGGATGTAGGAATTTTATTATTTTCCAACTTCGGATGTAGGAATTTTATCATTTTCCGACTTTAAAGTCGGAATTTCATAATTTTCCGACTCTGAAGTCAAAATTTCATGATTTTCCGACTTCAAAGTCGGAATTTCAATAAATTTTGACTTCGAAGTCGGAAATCAGTGAAAAATATTAAAAAAAATTATATAGCCCTTTTAGGCCTTCGTACAATGCCCTTCTGGTTATTACACATACTAATTTTCTAAAGCAGGTACGAATATTTTGGAAATACTTCCAACACTGAATAATTTTCAATAAAATCTAAATTAATTTCAATCTTTCACAACGCTGAAGCAGCTCCAACTCATGTATACAAACTTTAACGGTTTCATCAATTTTTATTCCTCCTAGGAAATATGATGAATAACTTCTGGAGCAAGTATTCCACGGATCGCTGAACCTATATATTATGTAAAACGCAACACCTGACTTCAAATATCCTGCTTCTCTACAATTTTCACTCCTAATCATCCGCCAGGTCTATCAAAGCAATTTGTCCCGGTATTTAAAATCCGTAAGACGTGCAACTAATAGAATTATTCAATGAGGAAAACAAAAACGAGTCGACGAACACCTGGGCTTGGGAGAAATTCCCGATGGCATCTTCTAGATCTAAAAATAGAGGATGAAGCGATCAGAAAACGTTTCCCACGTATGTGACCATCAACATAGAAATTCTGCAATATACTCCGGTATTATGAAATGATAAAACGGTCGAAGCTTCATGCAATATGTATGAAATTGCTGTGATTCAGCTGTATCTCTTACGATGGCTCATGGATATGGAAGTGGTGAACGGTTTTTGAAGAATGCAGGGGCTAAGGATTGAAGATACGAAATTTCATTAAAAAAAATTGGCAGTAATGAAGTAGGAAATTCGCAATTAATTCAAGTGGCTATTTTTTCATTGCATAGTCATAACACCAGCGCTTTCCCAAAGCACAGTGCTTAGTCAACGTGAAAGTGCTCGAAGCACTTTTGTGCTCCTAAGTACTAAGTCTTAATCCATTATTAAGAAATTAACAGAAAGCAGATTCCACCATCTCAGCGATCTAAGCAAACCACCAAACCACTTGACAGACGATGAAACTGAAATATAGTTTTGCGTCAATTAGAATTAAAACAGCGGAACACAGAAACCAGAACAGTCGTTATTGTCTTAAACTTTTTTTACATCTCCTGAGTTGCATAACAAGTAGATAAGTAGAGCCCTATAATCCGGTTTTATTAGGTAAAATATTTACATATTATATTCTTTCAAGTACCTCATCCACTGTTTCATTTGCATTTTAAGGTGCTGTCCGGATACTTCAGGTATATCTCTGTTACGAGGGGATTTGAATGATCATAAAGGGCGTTGAAATAATAGGTAATGTAAATATCATGTTTGTATCGAAGGAGTTAATGAAGATGAAGTTGAAAATCAGAAGAATTGAAGATACGCTTTTATTCCACTAAAAACGAATAAATAATTTTCAATTCAAAAATTCAATCAGATGCTTTAATATATACACAACTTATCCGATTTTTTTTCATATATGCACTTCTCGATTAATAAGTCCAACACACAATTGTATAATATATACTGTGGCTCTACACCCCTTATGGGGTCGAGCCGCAAAAAATATCTAGATCCAGTTTTTGGGTGTATCACTCCCATTCTATTAATTTAAACTTTTGGCTATATTTCTTCATGTAAATCTGTCTTTGGTTTTTTGTTGCCAGTGGGTCACTCCTGCCGTGCGTAAGTCCTCTTCGACTTCCTGCATCCATTTTGATTTTGGTCTTCCTCTTTTCTTTCCTCCGCCAGGGTCCCATTGTAACATTAAGTTACTGCCTCTTTTCCCGCCCTCCATACATGTCCCAACCATCTTATTCTGTTTTGTTTTATTTTACAGATTACATCCTCTTTTGATTCCTGTTTTGTTTCTAGATCAGTTCTTATTCTGCGTTCTCCCTCTGAAATCTTTTTTGGTCCAAATATCGCTCTCATAGTTTTCCTTTCGAATTTTCTCATGTCTTCCTCGTCCTTCTTTGTCATTGTCATCGTCTCTGCCCCGTATAACATTATTGGTCTGATTATAGTAGATATTTCTAGATCAGTTCTTATTCTGCATTCTTCCTCTGAAATCTTTTTTGGTCCTAATATCGCTCTCATAGTTGTCCTTTCGAATTTTCTCATGTCTTCCTCGTCCTTCTTTGTCATTGTCATCGTCTCTGCCCCGTATAACATTATTGGTCTGATTATAGTAGATTTTTCTAGATCAGTTCTTATTCTGCATTCTTCCTCTGAAATCTTTTTTGGTCCTAATATCGCTCTCATAGATTTCCTTTCGAATTTTCTCATGTCTTCCTCGTCCTTCTTTGTCATTGTCATCGTCTCTGCCCCGTATAACATTATTGGTCTGATTATAGTAGATTTTTCTAGATCAGTACTTATTCTGCATTCTTCCTCTGAAATCTTTTTTGGTCCTAATATCGCTCTCATAGATTTCCTTTCGAATTTTCTCATGTCTTCCTCGTCCTTCTTTGTCATTGTCATCGTCTCTGCCCCGTATAACATTATTGGTCTGATTATAGTATTATAAATATTCATTTTACTCTTCTTTGTTAATATTTTACTTGTTAATAATGTTTCATTGGCGAAATATGCTCTATTTGCGTTTGATATATTTTCTTGTATTTCTGGCCTTCTATCCCGTTTTACTTATCGTTACTCCTAGATATTTAAACTCATTAACGTTCCTATTTTAATCTTCTCATGTATTGGTTTTCTTTCCAATGTCAATATTTTTGTTTTTTCTTGGTCTCATTATTTCTCCTTGTTCTATGTTTTCCTTTAGCATATCTTTCATTACTTCTCTGGTCTTGGTAATTATGGCTTTATCATCAGCGTATGCAATAATTTGTCCTCCTCCTGTCCTAAGATTCTTTTTGTTGATTTTCCTTAGCACATATTCTAAAGATGAGTTGAATAACGTCGTGAGTCCCCCTGTTTTACTTCTTTATTGATTGTGAATTCCTGTGTGTCTCCTTTTTGTGTTCTTAATATGATTTCAGTCGTTTTCATCGTCGTTATTATCAGCTTTCTCAGTTTTTGTGGGATTTTAACTCTCTCAGTGTAATCATGAGTTGGTTTCTTTTAATCAAGTCAAAAGCTTGTTGAAAGTCTACAAGCATTTCGAGGTACACATTGTATAAACAAAACAGAAATCCTACATCGAGACACCATTCCAATAACCCGCAGTCTCGCAGAGAATAAGCTCCTTCATTACGATTCCAAAGCACCCCTTGATGGATCGTTCCAGAATGGTGCAATAACTTTATTCATGCTGATGCCTCCATTATGGAAAGGAGTATTAAATTACGTAGCAGGATTGTAGCGACTTGTCCTTCTAAAGCGTTGACATATAACACGTTATACGTCATGTGGTACTTTCTCATTTTTATATATTAATAATACTTGAAAATGTCGAGTGCTGTACGGCTGCGGAGCACGAGGAAGAGATTTAGCGACAGTAGCGTCACATAAAAAGTTGAGAGCTAGATGTAAGTTATTTTAAAAACGTTCAATTGTATCCTAACGAAATGATAGGTTGAACATGCCAATAAATTTACATTCGAGATAATGCATGGCTGCGTTTCTTGGTTCGAGCAAATAATTTTATACTGTTTCTCCCAATATGTTATCAGATAGGTCTTTCAGGATTGGTATCAGTGGTCCTGCATCAACACTGTTACAGGCACATTCAACAGATAGAATCCAGAGTCCCAGTCCTTGTGTTGAATGATCAACACAAAATTGATTGCGGAGTACCACAAGGATCAGAACTAGTTCCTATACTGTCCTTGGTATAAATTGATGTAATTGTAGATCTGAAAAAATGTCAAGATCACTGCGTATCTCATGCAGATAATACGGCCATCGATATTAGTTATGATTTTTGGGACTAGCTGTATAAAAAGCCGAAAAGAGTCTGACCTCTAATATGTCTATCGCTAAACCATAGTTTGCTAAGCCACAACTTTCTTGAGAGTAAATTTATCATTTTCAGCCTCAGCAGCGTAGATCAACCTAGGAAGAGTCAGCCAAGCATTCATTAACTTTCATGTGAACCCCTAAATTGTGTTTGCCCCGTTATTGAGAAGGCTGACAAATTTATAAATTAGGCGTTAAAGTTGGCTAATTTCTGGGCTTGGATGAACATGCAACTCACATTACAAAAAACCTCAGACAACTGATACATATTATACTTTACTATAAGACAATCTCAAACGTGAAAGTATGCTACTTAATTGAAATTATTCAGCATACAATCTGTGAGGGATTTGAAATGATGCCCAAAAAGTAGACAAAGCTGATATACCTACTCATTATAAAAAAAAAACTATTCATTTTCTAATGCACTCAAAAACAGAACAAAAAATCAACACTCACAAACTACACCTAACTAAAAATGTCATGCTGGGACTCATTCTGTTTCCAACAATATTTTTTATCGAAAACCAGTCTTAAAGTATTGCTTTATGGGCAAGCAATATTCGTTGCATTAAACATTTTCATTTAAGATGTTTTCCTGAAAGCAATATTACTTTAAACAAATGCCCACTTACCAAATTTGACACCCTGTATCTCGAAAACTAGCCATAGGGTTGAGTTGGGCCCAAGTACACTTTTGATCAGCTTGACTTGTACTACACCATATCAAAAATTGATCTAATTTCACCATGACCCATTTTCCATGAGAATTGTGCAGGTTTCTTTGCGAAAAGCTGGATTTAATATAGTCCATTTTCATTTTATGATTTGGAATTATGAGAATTCCTATGGGTATTTTGAAGATTTTGGACTCCATAGCGTCAGCTGAAATGATGCAATATTTCCAAATAATATCACAAACTTCGTGACTCATGATAGTAGCCAGTCCCCACACATTTGGAAAATTATTTTCAATAACAGAACTAACGTCAGCCAGGAGGTAGCACAAACTATGCAAATCTATGAAAAACCGTTATTGGTCCTTCGAGCCGGATGTCGTTAAACCCTTCCTCCACTTCAATCAAGCGAGGAAACGAAGATAGGCAAAGTCCCTTTTTCCATAAGAATAAAAGGGTTAGCAAATGTGCCATCAAACGAGGCGTAGCAAAACCAAGAGCAATCTTCTTGATTGGTTCAGATGTTCGTCTTGTCCCATGCGTCAATTCCATTAATCACCGAGATGTATGGTTAATTTATCCGGATTGCAACATCGCAACGGTGATCCTGACATTGACCCCATATTGCCTTTTGCCTGAAGCGTTTCTCGGAAACGTTGCCACAATACCGGATTATATAATTGCAATTCGGACAATTCTGTGCGTGTACACAGTGAATTGCGTTCGATGATTTGATGAATAGATGAACCTATGGAAGGTAATAGTCTCTCAGGATAAAGACACATGAATAATGTTGTATCAAAACTGATTTAATTTAAAACTGATGAAATGAGTGAGAGCAATGGATTTTCAGTTATTTTCCCGAAATGGAAACCGCTGGGAAATTTTGGTGTACATGTCTTGGGTATTAGTGGCATTACTCGGGTATTAGTCGGGAATTAGGGGCATTACTCGGGTATTAGTCGGGAATTAGTGGCATTACTCGGGTATTAGTCGGGAATTAGGGGCATTACTCGGGTGTTAGTCGGGAATTAGTGGCTTTACTCGGGTATTAGTCGGGAATTAGGGGCATCACTTGGGTATTAGTTGGGAATTAGGGAGATTACTTGAAAATTATAGAGCATTACAGGTATTACTGGGGTATATAGGGCATTAGAGGAATTAGTTAGCAATTATTGGGCATTACTCGAGCATAACATGGGTATTACAGGAATTATTCGGAAGTGAGAGAACAATTAGTGTGCAATAATAATCGTTGGATTGTCAAAAGAAAAGGTCGACAAAACATAGGAATTGGAATTGTTATTAGACAGCAGCAGCAGAAATCCGAATTGTACAATAAAAAAAAAAAGGTCTTCTGACTTGTACTTGACAACAAACCTATTATTAAGACAGGATTTTATATTTTTCTTACGGGCATTACTGGCATTTATAAGGGGGTATTACTCCAGAATTACTGGGTGTAAATCGGGAAATTTCTTGAGGTTCATTGGCGGTAGATTCGGATACATTTCATTGAACTTTCTACATGTTCTGCTGATAATTTTATCACACTGTCCAAAAATAATAAACAAATTCATAAGAACTTCGTTTGAATAGTTTTGTTCCATCGTTTTGAAGGTATTTGCAACTTCTGAAGTGACGAAAATGTCGATATCATTAGGAGAATGTCACAACGCTACTGTCAAATAGTAATCATGGCCTGCTTACCAAATACCGAATGGAAATACCATTCTGAAGGGACATTTTCACAAATAAATGCTCATAAGTCCGAAACTTGACTAGTTAGGTATAGGTATGATATACATAGAAAGAAAGCAAATTTCAGCAGCTTTCCGAATTTTCAATAATATATAGGGTGTTCCATTTAAAATAATCAAATTTCAGCAACTTTTTCAAGCAAACGAAAAAACTGTATTTTTTTACCACCCTGTATTGAAGTAAGGGAGATTAGGCTAACGTGTGGGAAGTGTCCAAGTATCACCTAACTCCAAACCAAATTTCGATATCATAGTACTTCTTAACTAAAAGATATCGGCATTTTTAGAAGTCATGATTTTCGAAGAAAAAAATTGAAATTAATTTTTATTTCGAAAACGGTAACAGATAGGTATAGGGAAATATCAAGAAAAGTTGTCGGGCAATTGTTGGAGATGCCAAAAATAATATTATATACAGAGTGTTCCATTTGAAAAATCAAAGTTGCTACTGCTTTCTAATAGAAGCGGCAACACCGCATTGTCGAAAATATTTTAGTTGGCTAGAGAATGTCCGAATATGCCCTCCATTAAATTTTCAAAGTGATCCGTTGTCTGGTTCACCAGAAACGTCTAATGTGCCATCCACCGTGAATCAGCCTGTATTTCAGCAAAAAAATTAATAAATCATATCGAAAATGTAACAAATAGAACAGATTGGGGACAGTGATTCCGTATATTCCAATAATTATATTGTTTTATTGATTTCATGATCGTGAATTTGTGGGCAAAACCAAACTTGTGTTCCCTAACAAGAAAACCGACGGTGTCCGTGCACTCTAGTGTCGCGGGATATTCGAAATACAGCCCACGGATTCATTTGTTTTCTCGTAATCAAGTTGATGAATGTCTCTAGTTTTATCCCACACATTTGCTGGTATAAATCGGTACACCAGGGTTTTTAGGCATATTAGTGGTTACCATCCTAGCGATAGTTATATGTTTTTCCATTAAGTTCAAACGTACCGAGAACTAATAGTAATTTATGATTCGTACTGTGCAGTATCCCATAACTTTTTGCTCATTGTAATGAGTTTGCGGCTCTTTCAATAAATACTTCAATTAGTCCCTTCAATGTTATGAGATTAAGCTCTTTAACGACCCCATTACCAGAGAGGAAACCGCCCTGAATTAAAAATGCAAGCTACACTCTGCTAATATGTAATAATGACCATCAAAACATATAAATTGCATCTGTTTAGTGCTGTTATATCTAGATTATGTAAATAGTTGCTGTGTACATCCCTTGGTATCAGGAGATTTCCATCGAAGATGGCCATTTACACTGTTAATTATTAAATTTCCACATTCTTTACAGCCTCTGCGGATAATAACTGAATTACTAACAGTGTATTAGCATGTAGTTATCTCGGTTTCGTGTAATTTTCGCTATTTATGTTGTACTTTGGCTAAACAGCACAGAGAAATTGAAAAATTTATGACAGGAAATGGTTGATAATTATTTATTCATGAAGAGGAGAGTGAGGTTAATAACAACTTAGGTATTATGATCCGGATCGGGTGCGTCATATATATCATTCTTTCAAAAGAAATATCGACAGAGTTTACTGATTTGAAAATATCTGTAAGCTATTGTAACGAAGTTACAAACTTAGGCAGGCAGGCGATGTAATGAACAGATTCGAACAAGATATACAGGGTGGGCCAACTATTGCAGATCGGGGGATAGCTCATAAACCACTGTAGATAAAAAATATTTTTCACCTGGAGATATAACTATTTCTGTAAAATATGCTGAAGTATACAGAGGGTACCGTGAGCAGGTACAAAAAACAAATTCTCAAATGACCCACCCTGTATAACAGCAGTTGAAGTTGAAAAAGGCTTCATTATTTCTGTATGTGCATTTGTGCATATAATAATCCATTGGATTTATTATCTTCATTTGGAACGTGCCAGGAACAATCTAGCAGAATATCAATAATTTTTTTAAAATTATCATGTGACTGCTATAAAATCTTATATGTTCTCATTCATTATCAAACTGAATGCGGTTTTACTATCCAATTTGTATCTCATAAATTCTCTTATATTTTTTTATCAGTCTCTATGAAACATATTAGCAGGAAAGGCTCTATGGAACTGCAATATTCTTTCGACAGATTATCCGAGTCAACAGGACTGTCCAGAATCACACAAAAGTTCTAGCAATTATTAAATTCGCGACATGTTATCACAACCGAAGGAGTTGAACTGAATCCCAAAAAAATACAAGCTATCAAAAATTATCCAATACTACCACTCAAATTAAAGGATTTTTAGGATTACTTGGATACTACCGCAAGTTCATTGATGATTTCGACAGAATTACAAAACCAATGACATCTTACTTAAAAAAGGATCCGTGATTAAGTTAATTGTTTCGAACAATGTAAACGAATATTAATTAATGATCCCTTGTTATAGTACCCAACTCTTCAATGTGTCCACCGATGCCAGCAATATTGCGATAGGAGCTGTCCTATCACAAGGAACTCCTGGTAAGGACCTTCCGGTCGCTTATGCGACCCGAACACTTAACAATGCTGAGAGAAACTACTCCGCTATAGAAAAAGAGTTACTTGCCGTGGTATGGGCAACACAGTATTTTCTACCATACCTGTATGGCCGAAAATTCACCCTTCTTACTGACCATAGACCATATTACAATGGTTATTGAAACTGAAAGACCCACATTCCAGGTTATTACAATGGAAAACAGACTTGAAGAGTATGATTTTGAAATCGAATATAAACCAGGTGACGCTAACAGTAACGCTGACGCATTGTCAAGAGTTATTGTATCCGAAGAACCAATGAAAATTAACGTATTAGAAAATAATGAAATCAACGAACTTCTCGTAGATCCTTTATTAAAATACAATGAATTCAATCCTCTTATTTTCCTCCATTTCATCTTCTACTCGCGTAATTTTAATTCATCGATTGTTTCTCTATATACATCATTTGCTACTAGTACTCTACAATTGTTTCACCTGTACTATGGATCGACTTCTATAAAAATTACATCTGAAACTTCTCCTACGCTTCTAATACTCATTGAATCAATTTCCATATGTTTACCTCTCGAACGTATTGATTTAATTACGGCCATCCTCTCTCAATTACTCAGCTATGGAACAGGCTCACTTCCTGAGTAATAGTGTCCCCCTCACCTCCGCAACTGGTCCTAGAACCGGTCGTCGTCTATCTAGACACATTTAATAAGACAACGGCTCTATTCAAGGATTGTCGCTAATATTTCTCCTGCGATATCTGGCGATCTAACTACTGTATTACCAGCTATCGTTAATCATCGTTTTTTTAACGATAGCGATTGCGGAATCGGCCAACAGGGGCGGGACAGTCACGATCGGGGTTTGTTACTCCGGGCTGCGAAAATGGTGTTGTTCATAGTCGGATTATTTCCATAATCGGATTATGGCGATTCGAGTGATTGCAATTATCACTCGAATTCGAATAGTTGTCACCTGTCAATTGCCACTTGTCAGTTGTCACTTGTCAATATCATCAATCATTTGTCTTGTACTATCTTCATTATTTATTTATATATTGGTTCTTGTTTGTTATGTTTGATATTTTTCAATAAAAATCGTTTTTCTATTTATCAAATAATGCATTTCATTATATTTTGGCATTTTGGTTTTCATATTAATCACATAATTGGAATTTGGCAGACCCCGCCGAGTTTATACAACAGATTATTTCGACAAATGACAATTGACAGCTGACAGTCACGTGGCAAAGTGTAATAGGTTATTTTTCATTCGAATTATCCCAAAACAATAATCGGATTATCGATTATTTTTAATTCGAATTATAACATCACTAGCGAAAATGATAATTGTTTGTTGTTGCGCAGCTGTGCAAAGTTTCGGACAGTTGACTCCCACGCCTGTAGTCGAAATGATGTACTTACTAAGGGCCGGTTGTTCAATATGAGATTAATCTAGTTAGGCAAACCAGGTTTGCAGACCAATCCAAGATAAACATTAGGATTTGTTGTTCAATGCGATTTTAATCCTTTGTTTTCTGAACCGCTGTTATCTCAGTTTGGTAGGGGAGAATTCGAGATAAGAAATAGTATATTATATAGCAAGGGACTAAAGTGAATCGTAGAGCCCGAGGGCCAATAATCACGTTAGGGATAAAATATCACTTTAGTCCTGCGGCATATTATAAATTTCATTAATAATACAACTAATTATTTTGATGAGTTATATAAACATGGTACTTGCATTACTCGGTAGGTAACGTCATAGCAACGGGCTCCAACTCGGTGACAGAGTTTGGGTTTGCCCGTTCAGTGTCGAATACGAGACCAAGTTCATCAGCTGCCCGGATTGCTGCCTTGAAAAGAAATGCTCCAATCCCTGCTCTTTCATGGTCGCGAACCATGCAGAGAAGGGGATCTGAACTCCTGATGACTCCATCCAGCACCGTTCTGTTATATAGACACTCCAAACTCAAAAGTCTCCGGCCTCCCTGTTGTCTGGGAAAGTATAACTGTGGAACGGACGATTAAGGATGCAAGCTCCTATGCAGATGCATCATTTTTCGAGTATTAACGTCAAGTTGTCGCAGCTCTTCTTGAGTCCATTCCACCACTCCAAAGGAGTAGAGTAAGATCGGAACGGCAAGCATATTAGTTGCAGCAACTTTGTTCTTCCCCGACCAGATCTGTCGGAGTTTGTGCTGATACTTGCCGCGGAGAGAGTTTTTAACTGTGTTCACCTCTTGGGAGAGGCGTTGCTCCACTCCCAAGTAGGTATAGGTCTCTCCGGCATCAAGATGATGTAGGATGCTTCCGTCTACAAGCTGGACATCCTCTCCGTATCCCTCGCATCGTCCACTTTTGAGATGAACCGTGGCACATTTGTCAATCCCGAACTCCATTCCACGCGTGTACTCTTGCACCACCTTTAAGGACTGATGTAGGTCCCTTTCTCCAGAGGCATACCGTTTGAGGTCATCCATATAAAATAAATGGGTTATCTTATGCCTCCGGTTATGCTGAGTGCAACGGACAATGGCAATAGTGAGATGCAGAAGAGAAGAGGGCTGAGGGAGTCTCCCTGGAATGCGCCCCTTCTGAAGATTACCTGCTCTGTTTGGACTCTGACTTGACCAGATCTTATGGTGAAGCGAGTCCTCCAGAGTGGCATCAGTTGTTCAATGCATCTCACTATTTGATCGGGCACTGCAAGGCATCTGAGCAAATTCATGATTAGCTCATGCGATGTTGTATCAAATGCCTAGCGGTAATCGATCCAGGCCATCGAAAAGTTCCGCTTATACTGCACGGAGTCCTGCGTTATACATCTGACGTTGAGCAGGTTCTCCTTGCAGCCAGCGACCCCCCTCTTTGACCCTCTTTGCTCATGTATCCGTTTGCACACCGGATCAACTGCGAAGAGTATTCGCGCGTATAAAATGCGCGTAAACATCTTATAGCACGAATTCAAGCATGTTATCGGCCTGTAATTCTTTGGATCAGACAAATCTCCGTTTTTGGGGATAAGCACGGTTCGCCCCTCGACAAACCAATCCGGAATCTGCTGCTCCCCATCTAGCCAAGAGTTGAAAACTCTTACCAAATGGTGGTGGGTACTGGGGAATTTTTTCCACCAATAGTTGTTTAACCCATCAGGGCCTGGAGCAGCGAAGTTCTTTGAGCCTTTGAGGGCCCGTCGAACTTCTTCCGGGGTTATCGGATTGCGCAGATCATTGTGGTCAGGCTGTTGAAGCCTCCTGCAGAAGGCTTCAAACTGCGCTAGCGCTGGAGTGTCTACGTTGAGTGGTTGCGGATACTCATAGATGTTCTTCCAGAAGGTTTCCACCCGATCAGCGGCCGGCGGATTATCGACAACACGTGGAGGCTCTTGGAATAAGCGAGAAGGTTTATCGCGGAACTTCATGTTTTCCACGACGCTTCTCGCCCGCCTCACTAGTGACTTCCTTGCAGCCACCAGCATTCGTATCCTATCAAGGCAGTGCTGCTTGATGGTAAACAGCACGCCTTGATTCAGTGTGTGGTGAGCTCGTCTCAGTTTTGCGGCAATTCGCCGCACCGTGACCGTGAAAGGCCTATTGGCCGCCACGTAGTCCACCACACACTGGATACGAGACGCGTGTTGTCTCGCCGACTTGATCTTAGCTTCCATCTTGTGTATGCGTCTATCATGCCTTCCAACCAGAGGGGCGGTATTCCTCCTCTCTGTCTGGGACAGAGCATGAGCGGCGTCATACACAGCAGAGTTGATCTGCCAGATGTCAGCTTCCTCCGAAAGAACTCCACGAATACTCGCATCCACCTGTGCCAGTTGTTGTGGCTTCAGGGACTTGGTTTTGTGTAGCGCCCTGCGGGTTCTGATGCCCTCCATAGGTGGTATGATGTGAGCATCGTCTACAGCCAGGTTTACGAGTGGCATATCTGCCACTTCTGCCACTACGTTAACCAGCTGAGGAGGAGCTCTGACATAGCCTCGGGCTCGAAGATGAGATACGTAATCCCTAAGATTTTGGGCGGAAAGGGCGGCATGTTCTGGGTACCTCTCACTCCAGAGAGCATGCATTCTCGCCATGTATCCTCTCCGGGCGGGCTCACTGCTCTCGTAGCAATGCAGAAGGCCGTCCCTCAGCTCATCCGTCCACTCAAGGCGTCCGTTGTCATTGCGGTTGTCATTGTTTGGCAATCCATCGTTTTGGGCCCCACCACCTTGCCTTTGACCCCTATTCCGATGGGGTCGCTTGTGGGGGCCTATAACTGGTCTGTCGAGAACCAAGTTTCAGAGTTTACTGGGGGGTTAACCCAGTAAACCCACGGCCGACACCGGAGAGAAAGCTGCCTTTTCCTTCCCGGATACGCATTAGCTGCCGGTCCGATTTTGCATCCTTTGCTCGGGAAGGTGGTGTCGCAACTCACCAGGGCCTCAGGTGTTGATTACCACCCTGCCTATTTATTATTATTATTATTATTATTATTATTATTATTATTATTATTATTATCATTATTATGATTGATCATCTTCGCAAGGTAGTAATTAAAAAATCTTGATTCACGCATAATATCGGCCCCACCTACCCCACAAAATTACTTCAAAAACTATAATGATCATAGAGTCTATTCGCAAAACTAATTTTTCGTTAGCGAATTGGTCACCAGGGGAGCGCCAGTCACGGAATGTGGTGCCGTGAGCTCTGGCGTTTTGCCGTGACTGACATATTATTATTAAATCGGTATCGAATTAGGAATTTCAGCGTTTTATCGTGTTGATTTGTTTCGTTTTCCAAGTTCGATTTGAATAATGTCAGGATCAGGTTTGCCCTGATGATTGGCTTCGTTGATAGGCTGGGCTCGGATATGAATATGACCCCGGGCATATTTAATGGAATCAAACGATACAATGCTGGGAATTCGATATATTCGCAAAAACAGACTGTTCAAAGTGTTTGTAACTGGAAATTCTGGTAAATTCAATGTTTGAGTTGAAATCCCTTTGATTCTGGTAAAATACATATATGTTGCATTAAATTATTTTTCAATATCGAATATAGTATCATGAAAAGCTATTGATTTATGGAAATTATGGTAGCATATTGAAATATACAATTGAAAACTCATAAAGTCATTAAAAATTAAACATCAAGAAAAAATTGAATAACAAAATATTTAATTAAGAGCATAACAGCCAGTTCCATAATCGACACCATAAAGGCTCCTTCACTTACAGTCGGCTTTATGATAAAGTCACTTTGAACTGGCAATTGTCACTTCGAACTGGCAATTGCCACTTTGAACTGACAATTGCCACTTTGCACTGGCAATTGTCACTTTGAACTGGCAATTGTCACTTTGAACTGGCAATTGTCACTTCGAAGTGGCAATTGTCACTTTCAACTGGCAATTATCAATTTGAACTGGCAATTATCACTTTGAACTTGCAATTGTCACTTTGAACTTGCAATTGTCACTTTGAACTGGCAATTGTCACTTTTATCCAACAATTGTTACTTTGAATTGGCAATTGCCACTTTGAACTGGCAATTGTCACTTCGAACTGGCAATTGCCACTTTGAACTGACAATTGCCACTTTGGACTGGCAATTGTCACTTTGAACTGGCAATTGTCACTTTGAACTGGCAATTGTCACTTCGATGTGGCAATTGTCTCTTTGAACTGGCAATTATCAATTTGAACTGGCAATTATCACTTTGAACTGGCAATTATCACTTTGAACTTGCAATTGTCACTTTGAACTGGCAATTGTCACTTTTATCTAACAATTGTTACTTTGAATTGGCATTTGCCACTTTGAACTGGCAATTGTCATTTTGAACTGGCAATTATCACTTTGAACTGGCAATTGTCACTTCGATCTGGCAATTGCCACTTTGAACTGACAATTGCTACTTTGAACTGGTAATTGTCACTTTGAACTGGCAATTATCAATTTGAACTTGCAATTGTCACTTTGAACTTGCAATTGTCACTTTGAACTGGCAATTGTCACTTTTATCCAACAATTGTTACTTTGAATTGGCAATTGCCATTTTGAACTGACAATTGTCACTTTGAACTGGCAATTGTCACTTTGAACTGGCAATTATCAATTTGAACTGGCAATTATCACTTTGAACTTGCAATTGTCACTTTGAACTTGCAATTGTCACTTTGAACTGGCAATTGTCACTTTTATCCAACAATTGTTACTTTGAATTGGCAATTACCACTTTGAACTGGCAATTGTCATTTTGAACTGGCAATTATCACTTTGAACTGGCAATTGTTAATTGGCAAACAAGCAATATTTATGCATGCCGTTGGTGATAAATATCTTTTTTGAGTAACAATTTACAGTTCAAAGTGGCGATTGCCAGTTCAAAGCGAGAATTGTCAGTTCAAAGTGGCAATTGCCAGTTCGAAGTGACAATTGCCAGTTCAAAGTGACAATTGCCAGTTCAAAGTGACAATTGCCAGTTCAAAGTGACAATTGTCAGTTAAAAGTGACAATTGCCAGTTCAAAGTGACAATTGCCAGTTCAAAGTGACAATTGCCAGTTCAAATTGATAATTGCCAGTTCAAAGTGACAATTGCCAGTTTAAAGTGAAAATTGTCAGTTCAAATTGACAATATTCAGTTCAAAGTGGCAATTCCAAATGTTTCAAAATATATTTTGTTGTTGGCCTTTCTAGGCCTTCGTATTAACCTCTGTATTCTGTTCAACAGATAATTCTACGAAAGATTTTGAGCGTTTTCACCCAATTCAATACACCTCAGAACCTTGCCAAGAATTTGGATACTCGCAATTGATTTGTTTTGATCCTGATGAAAATTTATAGCTTGAAATCAGTGTTCAGTTTGATTGTTGGCTCTTCCACCTGATGAATATTTATCCACCTTGTTTGAACAATTCCACTAATGCATTTCCATTGCTATCAAGTTTAAATCAATATCGACATAGGTATATAGTAATTGCGATTATGCTATATCATACTGTTAATTAGATATGTATTGTTCCTGACAGAACCGAAACAATAATTATTCAACGCGAAATTGGGAAACCTGGAATACAATTAATTATTTATGACATTAGGGAATATCTATAGTATGTATCAATACACCATTTTGTATCGACAGGACTCAAATGATTCTTTCACTTCCTTCAGAGATTGAAGTTCTAATTTTATTTCCGAAGACAATATATTTCCTTGCTTAACAACCAATCAGTGGATTTCAAATTTTGAAATTCAGCCAGTAGAATCGGAACTACAGTGAAAATATAGCTTGTCAATACGAGCGATCGTTGGGGACAAATGTCCATTGGTATCATAGATGAGGCCGTGGAGAAGAGTATTCCTTTGAATACGGCTAGAAGTAAAGCATCAATTACCAGGTGACAAGATTTTTCTTTATTTCAAACCGATATATTGTCGTCCTAAATATAATTCGTGGTATGATTAAAAACCTATAATTTTTTGGAATATAATTCATTGGTAATCCCAATGCGGACTCGTTGTATTTTCAGTTTTGGGATTGCAATTCATTAATAATCCAAATAATCATCGGCAATAATCATACCACTTATTATATTACCCCTGAGAATTAAAATAAATACAGAACTTACCTTCTACCGACTAAGGCTCTGGCTTGGACTTTTAAATTCAGATAAACTAGGAAGAGAAAGATTTTTCTTAGAAAGTCAACCGGCTTTGCAATTTTCCAAGGGTCCAAGATGAGGATATCCACCAAGGGAATATCGCAAATGAATGAAAAACATGTTACGAAACAGGAGACCAGTATGATTGGGTTTTAAGGCGAGGATCGATTGTAGCACCACCATACTTGGTATGCTAGTAGTTGGAACCATGATAAACACGAATGTAAAAGGTTGTAAATCTACACAACTGTTCGGAATATTTTTCCGATGTATCTGTCAAGTTTGCAGAACTTTCAGAATTTTTCTTATGGTACATCAAAGAAAAACATTATATGTCGATAGAAAAATTATCCGTACACTTGAATTGGTTGCAAACTTGATTCGTGATATGAAATAATATATTCAATACTACGATGTACTTGACCGAAGTTTGAAAACTTTTGGAATCATTGATATATTTTCGATTTTTCATGTCTATCACTTCTGGCCTATTATTCATCAAATTTTGATAAATTTGAAGTTCGATAATTGATTGAAAATATCTGTTAGTATAGGGTTTGTTTGTGAATAAATTATGTTATCCGTAATAACAGTGAAGCATATAAACGTTCATTATCAATAACAGACAGATGCAAAAACTATATGACGAAGGGAGAATTTCAATACAGTTTCGAACAAATGAAAGGATTTGCATTTATGAATAGTTGTTGGTTTGTGCCGGCTAGCGGGGCTAGCCAATAACCGATATACAGAGTGGCCAAATGAAAACGAAGCAGCACCATTTTTAGGAACTACGTCAACATTTTAGGCAAATGCTTTTCTTCAGCGCGAGTACACAAAGGCTCTTCTTCAGCGTGAGTAAACCAAGGCTCTCCTTCAGCGCGAGTACACCAAGGCTTTTCTTCAGCGCGAGTACACAAAGGCTTTTCTTCAGCGCAAGTACATAAAAGCTGTTTTCCAGCGCGAGTACACCAAGGCTTTTCTTTAGCGCGAGTACACCAAGGCTTTTCTTTAGCGAGAGTACACAAAGACTCTTCTTCAGCACAAGTACACGAAGGCTCTTTTTCAGCGCGAGTACACAACGGCTTTTCTTCAGCACGAGTATACAAAGGCTCTTCTTCAGCGTGAGTACATCAAGGCTTCTCTTTAGCGCGAGTACACCAAAGCATTTCTTGAGCGCGAGTACACCAAGGCTTTTCATCAGCGTGAGTACACAACGGCTTTCCTTCAACGTGAGTGCACAAAGGCTCTTCTTCAGCGCGAGTACATAAAGGCTTTTCTTCAGCATGAGTTCACGAAGGCTTTTCTTCAGCTCGAGTACACGAAGGCTTTTCTTCAGCTCGAGTATTCCACGGCTTCTCTTCAGCACGAGTACACAAATGCTCTTTTTCAGCGCGAGTACACAAATGCTTTTCTTCAGCATCAGTACACCAAGGCTTTTTTTAAGCGTGAATACACTAAGGCATTTCTTGAGCGCGAGTACACCAAGGCTTTTCTTCAGCGTGAGTACACAAAGGCTTTCCTTCAGCGTGAGTGCACAAAGGCTCTTCTTCAGCGCGAATACACAAAGGCTTTTCTTCAGCACGAGTACACAACGGCTTTCTTCAGCACGAGTACACAGAGGCACTTTTTTAGCGCGAGTACACAAAGGCTTTTCTTTAGCGTCAGTACACAAAGGCTTTTCTTCAGCACAAGTACACGAAGGCTCTTTTTCAGTGCGAGTACACAAAGGCTCTTCTTCAGCGTGAGTACACCAAGGCTTTTCTTTAGCGCGAGTACACAGAGGCATTTCTTGAGCGCGAGTACACCAAGGATTTTCCTCAGCCTGTGTATACAGCGGATTTCCTTCAGCGTGAGTGCACAAAAACTCTTCTCCAGCACGAGTACACAAAGGCTTTTCTCCAGCACGAGTACACGAAGGCTTTTCTCCAGTTCGAGAACACAGCGGCTTTTCTTCAGAACAAGTACACCGAGGCTTTTCTTTAGCGCGAGTACACAACAGCTTTTCTTCTACGCGTGTTCACAAATGCTTTTCTTCAGCGCGAGTACACAAAGGCTCGTCTCCAGCGTGAGTACACCAATGTTCTCCTTTAGCGCGAGTAAACCAAGGCTTTTCTTCAGCGCGAGTATACAAAGGCTTTTCTTCAGCACGAGTACATAAAGGCTTTTCTTCAGCGCGAGTACAGTCAGGCTTTCCTTAAGCGCGGTAACACCAAGGATTCTCTTCAGCGCGAGAACATCAAGGCTTTCCTTCAGCGCGAGTACACAAAGGCTTTTCTTCAGCACGAGTACACAAAGGCTTCTCTTCAGCTCGAGTACACAACGGCTTTTCTTCAGCACGAGTACACAAAGACTCTTCTTCAGCTTCGGTACATCAAGGCTTTTCTTCAGCGTGAGTACACCAAGGCTTTTCTTTAGCACGAGTACACCAAGGCTTTTCTTCAGCGCGAGTACACAACGGCTTTTCTTCTACGCGAATACACAAATGCTTTTCTTCAGCGTGAGTACACAAAGGCTCTTCATCAGCGTGAGTACATAAAGGCTTTTCTTCAGCGCGAGTACACAAAGGCTTTTCTTCAGCACGAGTACACCAAGGCTATTCTTCAGCACAAGTACACAAAGGCTTTTCTTTAGTGTGAGTTAACAAAAGTTTCTTCAAATATTCTTCATCATCAAGACGTGTTCCACTGGTGTATTCCGCAGTAGTGGATGACTTGAGTATCCTCCAGACCAAATTTGGTACCTGTTGGAAGAATTGTATTTTGAGATCTCTTCAGGAAAAAATTCTAACCCATTTTTTTGTCCATAAATGAAAAACTGATTCGGTTCAAAACGTCTCCAAAGGAGGATTTTGACTGCAGAACTCGAATATACAATCGGTTTCCGTATATTCTCAATAGTTCTCGAGATTTTCAAAAATTTGTGTGGCATATCTTGGCATCATAATGACCCGCCATCTCTTGGCCAGTAGCTAAAGTAAGCTCCTATAGCTTATTAATTTTGAGCTTTTACTGTCTTTTAAAAAATCAAAAATAGAAATATTCCATTGAATATGACCAAAAGATTGCTGCTCACGTAAAATGTTCATCACACTGAATTTTTTTCTCATCATTCACATTTAAAAAGCGTTTCTTCCGTGTAGCTATGTTTATGAGGTAGGTATGTAGTTGTTTGTCACTATTGTTATTATGGGATAGTGGAATACAAGATGCATGAAATAAGAATAGTCATATCTATATTTTTTTAGTGCATGGCTTGCACCCACTCACATTCAACTTGCAGAAAGACAAGATGGTCAACAGGTCAACCAATTTGGATTTCAATGTGTCAATATCTGATGTGACAGCCATATAATAATATAATTGCACAACTTTATTTTTCCTTCATGCCATCTTCATAGGATATGGTACTGAAATAATTATTTATATTGAACAATTTGGGCAAGTAACTCAAACAAACTATGAATATTTTTAGGTACAGAGAGAAAGAATGAGACTGATTTCTTGAGATTATCCTCGACCATGATCAGAATTGGCATAATTTTACTGATAAGGATAAAAAATACTTCAACTGGTCTGAAATATTAGGTGTGGAATTTTCTTCATTACACCTGAAGTGAGGCCACAAGCTATCAAGAAATATTTAAATTAGACTGGCCTTTCTGTAGATTTCATTTCATCGTTCATTTTAGTTTCTGTCACCAGATTATCGAAACACCTGGTATATAGAAGCCGACCTGAAGATTGCTTGGTTTATGGCATCTAAAGTGTGTTTAATGGCCGCCATCATAACTGGAAAAGTGTCTGGTTGGGCAAGCAACCGCTAATGAGTCAATCCGAGTAGTAGAGAGCGAGCATATTGATTTTTTAAATATTTTGATAAATCGCATATTTGTGAAATCGAACACGAAAACACTATTAGCGCTCATTATGAGTATCTCGTGAATGCTTCTGCTTCAATCCCATGATTTATCGGAGATTAACTGTTGACGAATGTATACTTATTACAATGGATGGACATACCAAGAGAAAATCCAAAGAGACTGTTAGGCCAATCATTTTAGCTTTGAAAATCAAAAAAAGGAAAAAATCATCAATCACAATAATCATTCTGAATTTTGGAAAATTTTAATAGGCAGTCCCTATACAGGGTGGCCCATCGAAAACGTACCACAAGGCATTACAGGCTGGGAAAGGACAATTCGATAAAATCCGAAAACAGGTCAAGCATAGTGAAACTTTCAACCCCCTAAGTAGGGGTGTCACCCCAAAATTTTTTTCAAATGGGAAGGAGGGTCAAGCAATACCTCTTCAGAAGGGGCTTGTCATGCCCTATACAGTGCTGCTTATATTTTTCAAATCGATCTACTCTTTCAGAAAATATGGAGCGTTGAAACTCCAACCATCATGTGGGACGAAAAATACAAAAATCGGTTCAATTGTACTTTATTGCAATAAGTTTCATTAAATGAATTCGCTGTTTTTGCCGATGCACAGATTTTTTTAGACTCATTTTAGAGAGTGAAAAATGAATAGGATTCATTTCTTCACGTTTGAATTAGGTCAAGTAGTTGCTAGATACCTATCGTGGTTGAAGTGTTTACGAATTGTTGACTTAAAAATTTATTATTATGGTGTATTCAATTGCAGACAGAGTGGAAATCATTGAGCTTTTTTTCAAAAACGATGAATGTGGAAATCGGGTCGCGGAGTTGTTTAACCAACGGCATCCTGACAAACATGCCTCTGGAAAAATTGTTCGCGACTTGGTGAAAAAATTTCGCGAAACAAGTTCAGTTCATAACAAAAAGAGAGAGCTTGAAAATCCAGTACTAAATGAACCTACGGAGATAGCAGTATTGGGGCAAGTTGCAGTTGATAGTACGCTAAGTACAAGACAATTGGCCATTGCGACGGGTGTGTCTCGTACCAGTGTCCAACGGGTTTTGAAAAAATACAAATTCCATCCTTAAAAAATTCGCTTAGTGCACGAACTGAATAAAGACGACTTTGATCGTCGCTTGCAATTTTGCGAAATTATGAGTGAGCGAGCGTTACACAATGGTAATTTTCTATTCATTGTGTGTTTTTCGGACGAGTGTTCCTTCTTCCTCGATGGTTTAGTGAATCGCCACAATTGCCGGTATTGGGCTGACACCAATCCAAAGATTTTCCACGAGACACACACACAACACCCCCAGAAGTTAAATCTGTGGGCTGGTATTTTTGAAAATTCCATTGTAGGACCATTTTTCCTTCCTGGAAATTTAATAGGCGATATGTACTTGGATTTACTACAAAATGCCGTCGACCCAGCTCTAACAAATATCATTGAGAACGATCCCGCATACCATGAACAGGAACTGATTTTCCAACAAGACGGAGCTTCTCCTCATTTAATTATGCAATTATTTGCATGACACATTTCCAGGACGATGGATAGGACGACGGGGCCCAATACAATAGCCACCTCGGTCACCCGACTTAAGTCCTTTAGATTTTTTTTGTGGAGACACACCAAAAGCCTTGTTTGCAAAACATCACCAGAAACATTAGAACAGTTGCAACGAAGAATCATTAACGTATGTCGCGAAGTGACACCCCAAATGCTTCAGAATGTACGACAACGGTTTGAAAATAACTTATACCACTGTATGCAGGTTGACGGACAGCAATTCGAACAATTAATTGACTAATAAATGAGTTTTGAAGTACAATTGAATCAAAGTTTTCATTTTTCGTCACACGTTATCGTTGAAGTTTCAACGCTCCATATTTTCTGAAAGAGTGGATCGATTTTGAAAATGTAAGCAGCACTGTGTAGGAAATGACAAGCCCCTTCTAAAGAGTTATCGCTTGACCCCCCTTCCTATTTGAAAAAAAATGTTGGGATGACACCCCTACTAAGGGGGTTGAAGGTTTTACTATGCTAGTTACGTCAAAATGTGTCCCCCTGACAAACAAATTTGACCTGTTTTCGGATTTTATCGAAAAGTTCTTTCCCAGCCTGTAATGCCTTGCGGTACGTTTTCGATGGGCCACCCTGTATACATATACCCTTTCAGTTTTCATAAACCCGAGGGTAGATAAATCAGACTCGTACTGCATAGAGTGGTGAAGAAACAGCTTGTGTTTCAATATTTATAACGAAGTGAAGTTCTAAAAATAGCGGAGTATGAAATAAACTAGATCATTCGATATACTCGCTAGTCGTTTCATATTTCCATACACAAAGCGCGGAACATCTGGCGATATTTGTTCAAAGGCAGCTGTAATTGCGTGTTGTAATACCTTCATGGTGTTGGTATCATTTTTGTATGTGGTATTTTTCAAGTGGCTGGCTGTCTGCTTGAGAAAACAAGGCGTGTTGTGGTTGGTGCCTTACGAGTGTGAGCACTTTTTCCTATTCGATAGGAGTTTAATCGGGTTCTTTCGATATTTCGCAGATTTATAGGCCAAGCGGTAGATGAAAATAAGAGGCTCTTTTCACACAAAACAAAAGACACAAATGGCCTATAATACTTTTTATGGGATAGTTCGTAAATGAAAACCCCGGTTTTCGCCCCAGCAAAATTGCTTTGTGGAATTTTTCAAACAAGAAATAGTGAAAAAATTACAAGATCCCCAGAACAAACTCCGAGGGTAGAATCCTCACTTCATTTTAAGACTGAAAGTTTCAATAAACATATACCCTAAAATGAGTATCAACCGAGTTACAAGGTGTTGAAAGTGACACAAAAAAAATTATTTTACAGAATAACTCCATAACTTGACAGCATTCAGTTTCATATTTCAAGGCAAATCACGTGTTTGTAACTCTAAAAAGGGGCGTACGACAGGTGCATTAGCCCCTCCCCAACTTTCACGCCACTGGATTAATATCGATTTCGTCTTCTTTTTCTTAATTCCCAATATGTCCTATACAAAAAAAGAATACGTTCCGTTTCACAAATATCAACGGTTTTCGAGATATTTAAAGTTGAATAAGTGGGTGATACACCCTGTACAATTCATACCATTGGATAGAATTTTTTATGGGCTTTTCAATGAGGTATCACAAGTAGGGGTTTGCCATTTGAACTTTTTTAGTTGGGGTAGATGAGGCGTAGGGGGTTGATGGGGGCGAGTTCTCTTTTATGTCATTTCAGTTTCCCCTTCATATCCTAGAAACGCATATGAGCATTTTTTAATAGCACCTTTCGTTTGTGAGATATAGCCCATTGCAAGTTTTTAAATTGTCACACATTATTGATACACCCTGTACAATTATTATTCATACCATTGGATGGAATTTTTTATAGACTTTTCAATGAGGTATCACAAGTAGGGGTTTGCCATTTGAACTTTTTTAGTTGGGGTAGATGAGGCCTAGGGGGTTGACGGGGGCGAGTTCTCTTTTATGTCATTTCAGTTCCCCTTTCCTATCCTAGAAACGGTTATGAGCATTTTTTGATATCATCTTTCGTTTGTGAGATATAGCCCATTGCAAGTTTTTAAATTGTCACACATTATTGATACACCCTGTACAATTATTATTCATACCATTGGATGGAATTTTTTATAGACTTTTCAATGAGGTATCACAAGTAGGGGTTTGCCATTTGAACTTTTTTAGTTGGGGTAGATGAGGCCTAGGGGGTTGACGGGGGCGAGTTCTCTTTTATGTCATTTCAGTTCCCCTTTCCTATCCTAGAAACGGTTATGAGCATTTTTTGATATCATCTTTCGTTTGTGAGATATAGCCCATTGCAAGTTTTTAAATTGTCACACATTATTGATACACCCTGTACAATTATTATTTATACCATTGGATAGAATTTTTTATAGGCTTTTCAATGATGTATCACAAGTAGGGGTTTGCCATTTAACCTTTTTTAGTTGGGGTAGGTGAGGCCTAGGGAGTTGATGGGGGCGAGTTCTCTTTTATGTCATTTCAGTTCCCCCTTCCTATCCTAGAAATGGATTTGAGCATTTATTGATATCATCTTTCGTTTGTGAGATATGGCCCATTGCAAGTTTATAAATTGTCACACTGTATGCTAAATATTTGGATATTTGTGACAAATGCGAATGTGTGGAGCCGCCTTCTACGCGAACTAATTACCGCCAATTGACTGCGAAAAACTTCTCGTGCCGGTAATTCTTCTCGGAGTCCTTCGCGAATGTCAAAGACGGTTCGAAGCTCTTCCTGTTAGTCGGGTATCTGCCGGGAGGTGTTGCGCCACAAAAAACCTTGACGAGTTCGAGTGTTAATTCGGACTTCGAGAGAGAAAAGTACTTCCTTGGCGCCTTTTCGAGCGTGACCTCCTTTTCTAATCACCCAGTAGTGAGCCGCTCGGTCGCATACATCGTCAAGAGAGCTATGAGTGACGGTCGGTGGTCCGTTGCACCACGGTCGGTGGTGCAGAGCCGATTACCTAAGATTTACATCAGTATCATACTACATACTAGGTCAGGAAATTTCCTACGAACGCCTAGATACAGGCCCTTAATGTCTGAAAAAAACTCTCTGAATCAATATATACTTATACAACAAGCTATCACGAGCTATAAGAAAGCTGAATTTTCACATTTTCAAAAATAAAGTTGAATCTTTTTTGTTGGAGTACTGTCTTTACTCGGAAAATGAGTTTCTGACTGACCACAAGATCGAGGACTGGTGAAAAACTCTCAACCACCTGGGCTTGAATCTAGTTTATCTAAATCTATTTTATCTTCTTTGTTTTCCTTTTCAACTAGATTTTTTGTTGTAGATTGACTTGTGCTTGTGTCTAGATTATTTCAGTCAAACCGATTCATGTATTGTCTTTTTTGTCTGTTTAAAATATACTGTTTTTGGTCATAAATTTAACTGTGTAGGTGATATTAGTTCAACTATTGATATTAGTAATGAAAATCTCTTCTCATGGACCTGCTACAAGTGTAATCAAATTATGTAACGTAGTCAATAAACTCTACTCTACTCTAATACTCTACTCTACTCTGGAGTAGTAGTAGTAATGACAGAAATATTGAAATTATTTGCCCTATATTGGCCCAAACAAGGCAAAATGACAAAAAACTAATGAATTTTTTCTCAAATGCCCAAGCTAAAATATTGTCCCTGAACTGATACGTAGTCCTCTTTTTCCAAAGTATCGAATCCACCAGTTCATTGGCATTAACACCGAGTTTGTCAGCCTGGTTTGTAGTGTCTACAGAAAATAGCGAAGGATTCGTTCAACTACATAAATTACACTTTCGCCAGTTGTCATGGAAGTAATATAAAATAGCTAAAATGTAAGGGAACAATAATTTTTTCGTTACGTCATGTTATTGTATAAAATAGTGGCATTTTGATTGACTTTTGGTGGAATTGACCGCCATCCTGTTCAAGCTGCGCTTATCCTCCTAGTCACAAACGGTAAAATACGTTTTTCTCCTATTACATATGTTTGCTAGGAGATGAGATACATAATTAAGCGGATGGAAAGAAAGGTCATCGCATAAGTCCATAAATTTTCTTGTGTTTGATTAAACGCAATCTAATGAGAATATTCAGTCAAGAGTGTTATGGGAACATAAATCAGTTAGTTCTGTGTCTTTTTCGAAACTGATTTCCACAGCTCGTAAATCAACTTTAAAAAAAATATATGCGATAGAAGGTTTAATAAAGTTATAATACAAATACAGTGTGGATGCATGTATTAGAAAAAAGTATCTAGTATATTTATCAATAATAAAAAATTTACATTGGCTTCCAGACATGTTGGAGAATAGTTTTTGGCAAAGCAGTCAACAAACGCTGTTCTATAACACAGTTCCTCTAGGACAGATTTAAAATAAAAATTTTTTATGTTCCACACTAAAGGGTTGGACTTTCAATTAAATGAAAAATTTCCAATTTTTAGAAATGTATTCTCATTTTCATGAGTAATATCGAAAAGAAGAAATCATAAATGAAATTAACCCGAAACCATTATTGATTTTTGAATTTTCAATTCAAACTTGCAATTTGATACAAAGGAATATACAAAGATGATTTTGTTCCTACATATAACGGGCATAAATAATTCATGGGCCACCCTATAACTCTTGAGTGGTTTGTCAGACAACTTCAATTCAAGCGAATGAAGGCAGTGTAAATTATTTTAAGCTATCTAAATGTCCAATAATTCAAATCACTAACAAAAAAAAAGAAAAATAATTTTTCTTAATAAAAAAAGTTGCAATTGCCAGGAGCTGAACCCAGGACCTTCGGATTACACGCCCAAGACGCTAGCCATTGCACCACCGCAGATTCTCAGATGAACATGACTGTATTGTCTATAATTTCCATCATGCAAGTATAGGTCCGTTTTAGACCAAAGCAGTTGAGATGCGTTATAAATTTACAAAAAAAAAAAAAAATTATTTTGGTGGGTAGGAGGAGAAATCACATGTATGGCATGGGAGTGAAGTGCCTTTTCCTCTCTTGGATGTTTACTGCCCTCCGCGGGAGTAAAAGTGGCACTTTCCTCCCTACCAATACAAATGGCTATATCCTGCTTCGGAAAATCATTTTTCATCTTCTATGTGAATCGATAATAACATACCACCAGAAATAAAAGATTTTTTTTTATTGAGTTACCCAACGAACAGGTATTTTAACAAACCAAAATTTGCCTGAAATTCATGAATTATCGGTCGAGTGCCAATCGACGACCACTTTTGTTTATACCTATCAATAAATTTCGGTATTAGAAAGACTGTTAAACCATTTGGTTGTATTGAATGAGTAATACGCACCCCAGACGTCGTCAGCACCCTCGGCTTCCCTATTCCAGTGAGTAGAGAAATCTAGAATATATTTTGAGAAACAGAGGATATCCCAGTGTGACCTATTTGTGACATAAAATGGGGACCTGCTAGTGACTTTCTATGACTTTCGCATGTCACAATGGGATGTCACCTTTACATGTTTCTTGTATCACTTGGTTGGCTGGGATATACTTTGGATTGATGATGGAAAAAATGCAAAAATAGATGACTAATGGTACACAAGAGCAACTGAGAGAAAGAGATAGGATACATTATGTTATACTCACTTTTGCTCGCTAGGGTGAGTATGTTGCACAAATTGTCAATGGGATCACCCTGTAGTAAGTATTTTGCATTTTTGTAATATTCAGGATTTTCTCAGTACCAGAAAGTGTGATTTTAGGAACCTTTCATAAATATTGATGAATACGGAAATAATTTTTCGTTGTGAAGTTAATTTATTTTTGCCGACTTATAAAATTTGTTTTCGAACAATAAAATGAAGCACTCCGGGAAATCACGTGACCGAAACCCCAAATCGTCTTTGTCTCTGGATGAATTATGACTTGGTTCTGAAATCATATTTTACGACTCGAAAATGTTATCGCAACTTCTCCTTTGTAGTCGAGTGAATTTCCCGAAAGGATTAACGAGGATCAAATCATCGACTGACTGCAATGTAAAAATTAACTGCCAGGGAAAGAAAGGCCGTCGCTGTCTCAGCCGAATCGTAAACCCGTGTGTACTAAAAGTGCATGAAAACAGTAATTTTTATCTGTCATAATAAAGTAAGCATTGACAATAAATTCATGTCCAAAAGTCGTAAACTTTTAAAGTGAACTCATAAAATTTTAATTGTATATTTCCATTAGTACATTGCCATCAACTCAAACACATAAATATGATTTTGGGCATGCTCCGGAAAAAATAGTCGAAATAAACTGGATATCTTGCAAAAAGTTGTACCTATTTCTTCCGATACTCTGGGCCTTCTTTGATATCACAGATGTATGTTTCAAATGTTATACCTGTTTTTAAAAAGCGGGACCCACATACTTTAGAAAATTAGAAAAGGTTATGGAAACAGCTCTTTATAATCGAATCATTCCCCTAATAACACATAATGTCCTAGGGACGTCCCTATTTGGTACAATTCATGTCCGAATGTCCCGGACCTGAAAACGTTGTCAATAGGACGTCCCATTCAGTACAATTTTCATAATTTTCATGTCACTCCCATGGATGTCCTACGGATGTCCCAAAGGAGATTTTTGAAAAAATTCTCGTTGGGAATGTACATCGGACGTCGCAATCGTTACATTTTATATAATGTCCCTGCAAGGACGTCCATGGGACAACCCAGATGGTACATTCAATAAAATCTCTTGAATATTCTATGTACGTCCCAATCGGCATATCTTGAATCATGTCCCTGTATAGACGACAATAGGACATCCCAAAGAGTACATTTCCCGAAAAGTTTTGAGAATAGTAGACTATGAATATCCCAATCGGTACATCTCAAATAACGTCTCTTTGGAAATGAACATCGGACGTCCCAATCGGTACATTTTATATAACGTCTAAGCAAGGACGTCCATGGGACCACCCAGATAGTACATTAATGAAATCTCACGATCTCAATATTTTATGTACGTCCCAATCGGTACATCTTATGTGATGTCCCTGCATGGACGACTGTAGGATAACCCAAATAGTACATTTTCCAAAAAATTTTAAGAAGGGTAGACTATGAATATCCTAGTCGGTACATCTCATATAATGTCTCGTTAGGGATGTATATCGGACGTCCTAATCGGTACGTATTATATAATGTCTCTGTAAGGACGTCCACGGGACGACTCAGATGATACATTGAATGAAATCTCTCAATCACAATATTCTATATACGTCTCAATCTGTATATCCTGCATATACCAGATATACCAGATGTACATTCATTAATTGACATTACCTAAACACAATATCCTATGTACGTCCCAATAATTGATACACCTCATATAATGTCACTGCGAGGATGTTCATGGCATGTCCTGGATAGCATTTGTAAAAAGCCGGAGGTCCCAAATAGAACATCATATTTAATTCCCTAGACAGAACGTCCATGGGATGTCCCCGGTGGGAGCATAAATAATATTTTGAAAGAAAAAACTCAAAAAAATAAGTATTACGATAGAAATCACAGACAAATTCGTGCATTCGATGGGGATCCGACGGGACGTTCGTTGGACGTCTCTATAGAAATTCATTGGATGTCCATCGGTATGTTCGATGGACGTCCGGCGGGTCGTTCGACGAACGTCTGTCAGACGTTCAATGAACATCCGTCAGGACGTACGATGGCTGTCCAGCAGCATTGATGAGGACGTCCGAAGCATATATTTAAAGACTTTTAGTGCCCGTCCAATGGATGTCCTTGTTGCTCAAATGCTGGATTCCAGGTTTCGGTCCTTGAATGACGTTCCAGGGATATCCTGAAAGGACGTCCCTAGTTGTTCCACAAGTGGGACATTTGTGCGTCCTACAGACGTCCAATGGACGTACACGGTACCAAATTTGAACGTCCTATGGACGTTCTGAATATCCTTACAGGACGTTCGAAGGACGTCCATTGGTTCAAACACAATTTTAACACCAAGCCAGCATGGGTTTAGACAGATCATTCTATAGAAACAGCTTCAATAAAACTAGTGCAGTATGTTCACGACAACCTTGACAAAGGCCACAGAGTCCTGTTTTCTTTGATCTCTCCCGGGCGTTCGATACAATAAACACAATTTTTTTGATAACCAAAATAGAGTCCATGGGGTTCAGAGGTCCAATCAACTCGTGGCTTGTATCTTATGTCACAGGTAGGACACTAAGTCAAGATTGATAATTTTAAGCAAAGTTAGAAAAAATCTGATTTTTGGCACTGCCGGAAATTGCCGTGGCGGGTTAAGGCGAGCCTGAAATTTTATATCGGAATTTTGTGAGAAATTACTGAGAATATTTCTTGTGGAGAAATTGTTCCTTGATGAATCTTATACTTTTCGAAACAACAGAAAAAAAAAATATAATTTTTTTGGGTTCCAACCCTGATATTTTGGTAAACAATTTTTTTTCTAACAATATCTAATGTCAAGATGTCATGTACCGAGTTTCAAAGTGTTACGATTTATTCTTCACTTGTGGCCTACATTTGTCTAATATTGTACTAATATTGACTAAACAAAATTTAATTTTGTATAGGACGTTCTTAGCTTGAACATGTTCGTATACCTACCACATTACTTATGCCCTTGGCTGAGTATTTCTATCTGGGTTATCAATGATAAGTTTTCATAATGTGACTGGAAATCCACTCGCATCATAATAAACTCAAGAAAAAAGATAATTTTTGTCAACACATTTCACCGTACTTCAAAGCTTGTCGCTCAGTATCTGCGAAACCCCAAAGCCCCATACAATTAGCCGCTGAATGACTTTTTTTATCCGCCTGGTCACCCGGCTGCCCTTTGATCTCGCTGTAAACCAATTTAATAAGTGACTTTTATTATACAAACCTCGCCTGTTAATTCAATCCCTGTGCGACAATCTTTCGTCGAAAATCCGCCTAAAATCATATACGTGTTAGAGATGGCGCTAGTCCACGAAAATTAATCAGAATAACGTAGGGACTTGTTCGCCATTATGGAACGACTTTTCTACCAGATATTTTTGTCAATCACAACTCAAAATATATTTGACATTGCAAGATTTAGTTGGCAATAGTGGATACTTTTCATTATTCATTGACAAGGAATAGTAGGAAGAGAAAGTAATCGAAAAGCGATTTCAATGGCTTGAGTGATAGTAAATGTAAAGTAGTAACAGTGTTCCTTATGGGGTGAACACAGAACATATGTGTGACTCTCTCGAGAATACTTGAAACTGATTATAAATTCTACTGAATGGTAAAATAATTGAAAAACTTTAAGAAAATATACCGGTATGCACCAGGTCATATACAGGGTGGGTCACTGGTGATAGTACCTTGACGTTTACGGAGAACGGGACATAGGATCATTCTGAAAATTTGGTTTCTCAAGTAGTTGCTCTTGGTCTATCGATCTAAAATATTTTCACCAATACAGCGTTGCCGCCTATACCAGAAAGTAGCAGCATCTTTGTTATTTCAATTGGGTCACCCTGTATATTACCGCATTTTTGAACTTGTCATTCTTTTCTGATTATTTCTGCCTCATACTCCCCTATACCTATCTCTTCCGGTTTTTGAGATATTGGTTATTTTCCATATTTATATTATATTCGAATTGAATGTTTATTTTTGCGGTATTTGGATTCTTAGGAAGTTGCAATTTTGTGTTTAGTTCATCAAGATCATGTACATTGATTCTGTATAGAGAAGTTCGCTCTGCGTTATACAGGGTCGTTCAAAATTCATGATCTTACTGCTTGATACGAAAAGGGTTGAAAGTGCGTTTTTTTAAAGAAACGTCCTGTATATTATGAAATATCCTAAATAGCCAGAATTCCGAGATAATAGCAATTTTCACTTGTAATCTCCCAAGTGCTTGAATTATTGCCGGAAATTTTTCGAGTACATGAATTTTCTTTGAAGTACATGAATTTTCAAAGAAAACTTTCCGGCAATAATTCAAGCACTTGGGAGATTACAAGTGAAAATTGCTATTATCTCGGAATTCTGGCTATTTAGGTATAGGAACATAATATATCAATTCCAAGGGAATTTAGTCATCTTTCAGGATATTTCATAATATACCATATGTTCCATTTAAAAAAACGCACTTTCAACCCTTTTCGTATCAAGCAGTAAGATCATGAATTTTGAACGACCCTGTATAACGCAGAACAAACTTCTCTATACAGAATCAACGTACATGATCTTAATGAACTAAACACAAAATTGCAACTTCCTAAGAATCCAAATACCGCAGAAATAAACATTCAATTCGAGCTATGTTTTGGATAAAAAATATGGAAAATAACCAATATCTCAAAAACCGGTAGAGATCGGTATAGGGGAGTATGAGGCAGTAATAATCAGAAAGAAATGACAAGTTAAAAAATGCGGTAATATACAGGGTGACCCATTTGAAATAACAAAGATGCTGCTACTTTCTGGTATAGGCGGCAACGCTGCATTGCTGAAAATATTTTAGATCGATAGACCAAGAGCAACTACTTGAGAAACCAAATTTTCAGAATGATCCTATGTCCCGTTCTCCGTAAACGTCTAAGGTACCATCGACCGTGACCCACCCTGTATAAAGATACAGTGAATATTGACGAGAAATCACATCAAAGGAGAATTTCCAGAATTAATGAATTGTCCACACAATCACTGCACAAGCACCGACTGCTTGGGCACGTGCATTCCTATGAACTCAAAATGAAAATGAATTCAGAGGAATTCGAAGTTTCTAACCATTCTTCAGTTCCGCATAATTAATCTACTTGAAATAGTAAAATCGACAATGTTAAAGTACCCTTGTCTCCAAATATTTCCACCATGTAAATATAAGGCAAACATCTGACAGAAAACAACTACTTTCTTGGCTAATACCACGACATACATTGAACTAGATCTGACAGATATTAATTACAATAAGCATTTGCAATTGGTATTCTTGAAAGAACGTTGCACGAATTTATTTTGACTGCAAGATAAATGGGAGAGAGAAAAAAAAATTAAAACTTGTAGCCAGTTCCACAGGTGCTATTTTAGGGATGTCTGTTATTTTAGGGAATATTTGGCAATGCAGGTGGGTGTTCAGTTCTCAGGTGATGAATGAGTAGGTTCTGCACAGACGAGATTTCCGAAAGATTTGAAAAAACGACTTCTTGGTAATTTCTTGATTGTTATCGTCTGGGTGTTATTATTTAGGAAGACTAACACTTTTCGTTACATGATGATGTAAGCTGAATAAAACGGAGTAATTGAGCTTAGTCACCATTTGTTTAATAACAGGGTTCACCTGAGAATTGTTCAGAAATAAGAGAACCCATCACGTATCTATCTTCTATAGAGCATTAAATTATGTTAATGGTAGAATTCTTGGTGTACAATTATAGAGACCACTAACCGTGAATTCGGAAATACTTATTGTTCCAAAACGCCAAAATATCACTTGTTTCCACTTTTTTCTGATATTCGTGCAAAAGATCGTATAAAAATTGAAATAATGATACAGGTGGGTGTGTGTTTTTATTATTCGATTGGCAGCGATAAGGCCTTTCTCATGAATACGAAATTGGGGCAGGAAATTAGTTATTTTAATTTGGGTTTTTCTCTATTACAACGTTACACGGTGTAATCATGGATGTGTTGATGTAGTGACGAATTTTTCATATTTTGACACTTTCGATTTTCTGGAAGATAAGGCATGTCGTTTGCATAACAATTTGATATGAATTATTCATGATATTGAAACCATGTCAGATTAGAAAAGCCCTTTTTCAGTTAGCAACGTCTAATATTTTTATTTATGAATATTAATAATACACCACTACTCAAAATCAACTTTTAATAGAATTATTTCTGAGTGATGAAATATACTTTATTTCAGTTCTATACATGCTTTTATCTACGACAGTGCATAAACTAATGGGGATAGCTTGGTTGCGCATTTAGGAATTGACTTGCTTGTGTGGTAATAAAGGGGAAAATACTTTCTGTTCTCATAACTACTTATGACATTTTATGGTTTGAGAATTGTAAAATTGCAATTTTTGCTCTAGTAGATTCGTTGTTTCTTGTCATGAAACCTTTTTCATGCAGATAAAAAATACGCACCCCAATTCTCTCTAGTTTTGAAAGTACAGATTTCAAATTTAGTATATCGCTAAAGTACTTGAATATGCATATTTCGATGCAACTACTAAAAATTCACCATTTCTGGTTTAACCGGAAGTGGTCCTAATTTTTTCTATGACACCTTGTAATTTTTTTTCCATTATCCGGAAGAACACGCAATTTGTGACAACACTGTTCTTCAAAAACGAAAATCTGTTGAAAAATGGCGGAGATACAGTTGATTGTTGAGTCGAATAAAGCTGGCCATGAAATTCAAACTTAAATCATCACAACTGACAAACGACATGAATAGGGAAAGTAGGTGTTTCCTGTTAGATATTGCAAATGAATCACATTTTTCATTTTTCAGTTTTCATGTAGACTGTTTCCCTTTTCAACATGAATACCTCCCAAGAGGTTATTTTGAATGACTAAGGATATACTATAAAAACAATTTTGTCTATTTTCCACGATAATTTTATATTTGTTGACTAGTTTCGGTCATTACACCATTGCCTAACCTAGGTTATACCTTAATTAGTAGCAGTATATCGATTCTCAGAATCAATATCAATAATAAATGAACAAAAACAATTATTTTGAAATTTTCAAATAAATCATTTATTAGGACATTAGTTTGGCCATATTCAAAAGCATAATTTGTTAACATTTAAGAAAATTTCTTTACTGCTGACAAACTCTCCTCTCAGTGTAGCTTTTATTCAAAGACCCAATTAATCTTCCATCACCAAGATTAGGTTGGTCTATCAGATTGTGATGACAAGTGTTGAATTTTTCATACATTTCTATTATCAAAATAGTCTTGAATATGTTTCATGCATTTAACTTGAAAAAGTTGAGTGGATATTTTAGTCAATTGCCCATTCGGGAGATTATTGTTTTAATTGAATTAACCCCCTTTTCTAGTTTCATAAAAATATGAATCGTCCATCAGTCTACGTTCAAAGCAAAGTACTCATACTTTAATCCTTCGAGTTCTAAGTGAAATTTAGTAATTTGAACTCACTAGTTTTTATCAGTCTATCATCTAATTGTTGCAATTTGTGTTATTTTCTCGCCACAACTATACATCTAGAAGCATTTCCAGAAACTCAAACAAAAAAAAAAGATTGTTTTTCTAGAAAACAACGCAAAACTCGTTCCCAGATTTTTAGAAGATATTTTTTCTCTATATTATACGTAGAATAACTGAATGCACAATTTTATGTTCTAGTTCCCCAAAAAAGAAAAATCCTGTAATAATCTATTTCACAAATGCCTTTTTAACAACTTTTTTCAGCAGTCTCGGAAATAGTTATTTACCTAACAAGCCGTTAAGGGTGGAAAAGACATTTTCCGTGAGAGTTAGGTACAATATTTTTCCTACGAGTGTTTTTGTCCATCTTATTTATGAAAAAACAAAGTTTTTAATAAAAAGTTTTTATAATAAAACTACAAAATGACTAATAAGACAGAATAGTTACATAGATCATTTAGTTAGTCCTAAATATCCTCATGTTCAACAATAAAAAAATCGTGCGGAAAAGTAAAAATCGTACGGAAAAGTAAAAATCGTGCGGAAAATAACTTTTCCGCAAGATTTTATATCGTACGGAAAAGTACAACTTTCAAAACAAAAAATCGTGCGGAAAAGTTACTTTTCTACACGCTCGTAGGAAAAATATAAATGATGTGTCATTCGATTCGGAATAGAGTCTAGATGATTTTTGACAGTGTCGAGTTCGAATATTATATCAACGGTAATTAATTAATTGACTTATTTTCCAATTTTATGTCGAATTATTCGCCCACCTTTTCTTTTTATAGGTGTATGCTGATTTTCTGTAATTTTATTCATCAATATTTTACATTTTTTATATCATCTTGATTCAAAAAATTTTTAACGACTTGTCCAATCTTTTTTTTTGTGAATAGAAAACGGAATCAATAAAATTAGATACGATTTGATTAGATCACAGAACTGAGAGCCATTGGAGTGTTGTGTTGAAGTTTATATTAAATTTTACGTCCTAACCAGTTTATAAAAACGTATTTCACGCTGACTTGCAGCATCACCGGCTGTTTCAAATTATCGTCACCGACCAGTAGGTACCCATAAAAATCTGTAGTCGAGTCACTTTTTATTTCCGTATTTCGATCCCAGCAGCCACAACCAAGAGCGCCCATATATATGGGCAAATGGGGGCCACGCCCCTAGCTTACATTAGCTTTGAAAAAGTTTTTCAACAAAAGTACGAGTAGTCAGAGTAATATATTTGTTTTCTTTGTACATCACATTTATTTCAATTTTGTAAACTAACAACAATAACAAAGGAATAGTTAGTTATTATACAAGGGAAAAAAGTATCAGATTTTGGCTCGAAGTTGTGTTTGTTTCCCGACGCGAAGCGGAGCGAGCCAAAAAAACGGCGATTTAATAGTGAAAAAAAATCAAATCTTTACCTTTCGGTCCCCGAGATCTTTCTCATTTTCTCTTATGAACAACCATATCATCTAAATATACAAACACGGTTCATAGCCGCATCGATAGGATTGCGGCTTACTATGATTTTCCTCAGTGCGAGAGATTGGATATGGGCACGGCGGTATATGCATATGATTTTTCCCATAACTTCTCGAACGTCGCTGCCCAATATAGGATCCGAGTTCACTTGGATGGGACCCTATTTAGCTGAGAACAAGATAGTAGTGAACCCGGCTAAGTCAGAGACCGTCAACTTCACTAAGAAGTATACTCATTCAAAACTATACAGGAAGTTGATGATCAATGGCGAAGCTGTGGAAATCGTGAACACTGCGAGGTACCTGGGAGTACAACTGGACTGATGAGATTAGACAGGATGCAAAACAAAGTACTTCTTCGTATCATAATCAACAGCAAAAGATACATTCGATTGGAAACTCTTAGGGAGCTTGCTGGCGTCGACTCAGTTCCCACATATATTAGAAACTTGTCTTACAAGTTCTATAAATACTACCATAATTCCTCTCACCAAGGACATTACAAAGCTCAGGGTGTACGATAATGAGCCCCGCAAATACGGCGGGCTCATTAGTCAAGCGTTGGACATATTCCAGGAGCGAAGGGAGGAACCGGTTCCTTAAGGAACCAAGTCGAACCCGGTTTTTGCCTCCGCCTTTTCCGGGATTATCATCGAAACAACCAGCCTCATAAACACACTTCTAGCAATATCAACATTGAATAAAATGGAACAACACGCATAAGCTATGCAGGAGGCGTGTAACTTGAATATCACCGCAGGTAATGAAATTTCCGGCTTTACGTTACCATCAGCGTGGCCGGACAACGGCGCCCTTTCGGAGGTTCTGAGTTCGGTCTGGCAGGGCGCCCTCCTGTTCTCCTGATCGAGGGCAGGAGAGTCGGTACCTCTGCGCCCGTCTTTCATTCCTCTTTTTCCCTCCTGGGAAATAACTAATCAGGTGGCGCATGGATCTTGGTGGTTCTTGGGTAGTACGCCCGCTTGCTGCCAAGGTAAGCTGGTTCGATTCACCGCGCCTTCACAAAAATCTTCTCCACAAAAAAATGGGATATATGATGTCTCCAGAGGCTCCAAAAGGTCCAGTTCGAAAAAAAAAAAAAAAAAATTCTATTCACGCAATTTTCATCAAATTTGTATCAGTCCGTTCTATCTTTGGCTTAGGTAAAGTATACAGTAACCACAATCAACTCCAGAACCATAGTGAACAATGACTGCGTGAAGGTCTTAATGGCAGTCGGCTAGATTGGGGTGTGGCTGAATTATAAC
The DNA here is from genome assembly GCA_958298965.1 of Chrysolina haemoptera. NCBI lineage: Eukaryota > Metazoa > Arthropoda > Insecta > Coleoptera > Chrysomelidae > Chrysolina > Chrysolina haemoptera. Next base: position 3,858,949 of record OY282600.1, read on the forward strand.
TGAAGATTTTCTGGTGGGTCCACATTGCTCGCGAGCAGCACGAACGAACACAACAAGCGCAAAGAACGGAGCGAGCAGAACGAATGAACCAAAAATCCTGTTCGTTCTGTTTAAGCTCTTTGCAGCGTTCCGCGTGCTTTCAATCACCCAAAACACATGTTGCGGCTGTTCCGTCCAGTAGCGGTACATCATAGCAATAGAACAATCGTGCAAATAACAACTTGAATTCAGACGATATATTTCTCATGACTTCATCAATGGTAAGTCAAAAAAATGCTGGTCTTAATGCATCACCTGCTTGTTGAATACATCTCTCAGACAATATCAGATCTTCAGCAAAACTCAAATATGAAGACGAGTTATAGCACTCAAAAAAACCAATAATGAAGGAAAGGAATCTTCGACTTTGTCAAGCATGATGTTCCTTTTGAACATATTGAAGGCCTAATTTAGTGTTTTACAGGTAGTTTTTGTGTTTCAATTCAAACTCGAATATTAAGCTGCCCAATTTTTTGTTTGCTGATAGGTGCTCCCCCCTACGAATTTTAATATGGGCGCAACTGATAAATCGGTCCCATAAAAGAATTAACTGGACATCAAAATAACATCGAGTGAATATACTCCGAAATACTTCATACTGTCAATTCTGATGAGATTATTAATCATCGGCATCATTCCAGTGTCCTTGCTGCGACCGGTGTCAGATCGAAGCGATGCTATCTTGATTTTTAAATGACTGGCTGGTCGGTTTAATGGTTCATTCTGGACGATTGCCGGGTCAGAGGTTTCGGTGAAAACGCGGTACGAGGTCTGTTTCATGAAACCACTCAGCCAATGGTACCACCCTGATCGTATTTTGATTATGGTTTTGTTGAATTATTTACAATATTTGTGTTTTTTTTAAGTAATGTATCTTCCACGATCTGAAAGATCCAATAGATTTAAATAAAATTTGTTTCTCTACATATATTATTGATATTTTCATGGACGATGCTTTTCCAAAATATCATCAATCAATAGTTCCACTGTTAGCGGTTTCATCGAGACTGACCCGTCTCATCTCTGATGAATTTATATAGAATTTTCAAAAGAAACTTATTGTTTTTCAAAAGGATTCGGTTATCCTCCTCGACTCTTCTATACGTCACCATATTCCACTCTATTATGTTCTGATCTATTCCTATACCATACCCCGTACCTCACTCTGAGGGTCAGATAGCTGAGTGATTAGAAGCAGCGCTTTTCAGCCATCCGCTGCCGGACATCTGAGTTCACCCAGCGATTGCAGAATCTTTTTTCTGATGACCCGAGACAGTGGCAGGAATCACACGTTAAAAGTTAAGACCTCGTTGATCCTTGTTTAGAGTTTAGAATTCTAAGGGCTGACATTCGCAGGGAGACGATAGTTAGTTAACGGAAAAAATCTTTCTTATTTTTTTTAGTCATTATAATATAATATTTTAAACTGTGCTGTGAGAGAATTTAACTTAGACTTCAGCTCTTGCGGAAAAACAGCCGGCCGGTGTTATCGTTGTCCAGCAGGAAACCAGTGATGTAACTATCGCACACAATACTGAATTTGTAATGGAAAATTTTGGCAGACGAATGATACTATACCATACCATACTATACTATACTAGACTAGACTATACTATACTATACTATAGTATAGTATACTAAACTAAACTATACTACACTATAATATACTATACTATACTGTACTGTAAATACTGTACCGCACCGCACCGCACTACACTACATTACACTACACTACACTACACTACACTACACTACACTACACTACACTACACTACACTACACTACACTACACTACACTACACTACACTACACTACACTACACTACACTACACTACACTACACAACACTACATTACACTACACTCAATTTTTTTTCGAATTTTTAACACCTTGCATTCGTTATAAAATGGCATATTACACCCGTCCTTCACGGAAGTGCATGAGGTTAGATTACACCCTGTATACTATACTATATCATACTATACTATACTATACTATACTATACTATACTATAATGTACTATAGTTTATTATACTATACAATATTATACTATTTGTTAAATTGTTAAATTGTTTTTTCCGTTAACCAGCTGTCGTCCCCTTACGAACGGCATCCCTAAAATGTCGTGCGAGCTTAAGATTAACGAGGTCTTACCAGTCAACTCTAACTTCACTCTACCTGGTATACTCTATCAAACACAATTTTAAAATTGAAATGCATCAATGATTTAACTAGATACATGTAGGTAACTTTAACCCTGTCAGTGCCACAAGTGTTCTATGTTAATTGCTGGCATGTAAACTTTTCTTGATCTACTCAAATTATGAAAAATCGTTCCAATATTGAAGAAATATTATTTGATTACTAACCAAAGACTAGTTGTTATTCGCAGTGTGAAATAACAGAAAAATGTGTTTATAATAGATCATTATCATTACTATCAATATTTCCTACACTGTAAAATGCCCAGATACACTATCAATGAAAAAATTAGTTTCTTCCCCTCAATCCTTTACAATACTGTATATTTTCTATACACAACAACACAACCAATTCGTGCGGAGCAATTATAAAGGAAAATGTAACCCAAATTGAACAACTTTATCTGCACAATATCTAGACAATATAATTACTATATCAAGCATGTTGATAAAATGCCAGGGCCAGAATTACCAAATTGCTGCATTATTAATAACTACCCTATTGGAAAAAAAGAACCAATGAAATTCGTCATGTAGACAAGTCAACACAAAAATGTTTCTCTGGGTTGATTGATCTGCATGTGGCATGCAAAGTTATACATCATACTCTATGTGAATTTTTCACTCAGCAATTATTCGGTTTTTATATTATTTTCACGTGGCCCTGTAATTTCCATAGCCTACAGGGTGATCCAGTGAATTCACCAATTGACATTTCTGAACATTTATTTCAGCTTTATCGTTACAGATGATACAACAAACAAGAATAAAAAAGACTAAAATAGGACCAGAGCCGTCCCAAAGCACAGTGCTCAGTGATCGTGAAAGCACTCGAAGTATTTTTGTACTCCTGAGCACTGTGTGCTCCCGAGCACTTTCCTAATTCAGTGCCTAGTTTTCCGAAGCATTCAACGAAAAGGCTTAGGGCTTAGTAATCCCGAAAATTGCTCGAGAGCACTTCAATTTACCACTGAGTAGATTGACTTGTAAACGCATTGTGAGAAGCCTTATTTAATATATGTTACTATGATTCAGCTGTTGTTCCATATGTGGGGCCACCTAGCGGTTTCTTACCCAAGTTAAATCATGATTCAATATTGGTTATTGAATATCCGGCCAATATTCAAATTTCAATCCTAGTGATAAATATATTTTGAAATATTGTATCAATATTGTCTTTCAAATATTGGCGTAAGGTTTTCGTAACAATCTCAATCAATATAGGGTCAATATAATTTTTAGAATATGGATTGAATAATATTCCACCAATTTGCTATCAAACTTGGATATACAATATTGTTTTTTATCTCTAAAATCGATATGAGAGTAATATTGAAATCGCAATATTGGAGCTAGATGCTGGAAACAATATGTAGGCAATATCGCTCTATCGATATTGGTGGAAATTATTGAACCAATATTGACCCAATATTTCATGAAACAACATACATTCAGGACAGGTTGAGCCAATATTCCACCAATATTATTAATGAAATATTGTTTTTCCAATATGAACCCATATTGGTTCAATATTATTTTTACATTTACAATATATCCATACTGGCCCAATAAGAAAACAAGATTCAGCCAACATGAGGTGCTACCTGGGAGAAAAACATTTATCAATATTATTCAACTTCTTTGAATCTCTCTGTACTCCCGAAAATTCGTCATGGTTAACACAATTTCTTAGGAGATTGCGTGACCCTTGCAGAACAATTCTCGGACTGTGAAAGGAAGTCATTTTCGGCTATCAAAAGCAACGTATTAAATGCAATCTTCGGCTGCGATCTGAACGATTCGGTAAATTGCTGGTGCTGCCATAACTCTAGTGGAAAACAATACCCACCGACCGACAGGAAATCGGGTAGAGGTCGCTCCAAAGGCGAATTGTTTATTCGAATTTAACCATCAGCCGATCTGATGCTATCTGATTCCTGAAACTATCAGATGAGACGGCGTCTACAGGATGACTTCAAATAAGGAATAATTTAGTTTGATACGGCTCTATTGAAAAATCAAGGAAATGTGCAAACTGCTAGTATCAAATCATACTGGCAGTAGTAGTAATAGAGTTTCTCAAGAACCATCGCCATCACGGAGCTAAAGTGGTTCAGAATCCACTTTTTGAGCTGCAGGTCCCGGGTCTCCCTTGCTCTGCTTTTGAGGGGTTCTCTACGAATCGATTGTTGCGAGGGAAAAAAAAATTGTTGTGAATTTTCAGGAAGTTTTGCATGCTTTCAATAAATATAAAAAAATATTCAAGTCTATCAGAGTAGAGACATATTGTGAGATGAAAATTTTCGTAACATATATGCAAGAGTTTTGGAAGGTGTCATAACTAAAGTCAAAAAGTAACCGTGGCAATCGATTCTAAGTTTCATAGGGAAAGCACAAAATGTGTCGAACGTGAAAGGCGATTAGCGCTCCAGTCGTGAGTTCGTTTTTGATAGCAATATCTTGTTCGTCGAACAGAAAAGTAAATTATTGGGCACTATTAAAAATGAGGAACAAGTCATTTCGCAGCTTGCTATACACCTGAACAGCAAAAATTTCAGCACATCAATTGCAGTATATGATGCTGATGTCCAGATTGTACTGCTATCCTAATGCCTGAGAAAAACGTTGGACAAGATGTCTATCTTCTAGCAGCACTTTCCCCTGATCATAGAGATATTATATTCCTGAATGAAGCCATAGGTAATGTGAAACGACGCATGTACCTGCCAGTTCGAAGGACTACATCATGCAATATTTTATACTGTATTTAAAAGAATCAATTTTATTTATGAACGCTATGAGCGTCTATGACACAACCTCTGGATTTTACGGAAAAGGAACACAACAATGTGTACAAACATTCAGAAGGAAATAATTCCTTGACAGTATCGTAGATGATTTCAATAACGCCTGAAGAAATTGTTAAAGCCGGAGAAAGGTTTGTACTGTAGAAACTTCAACCTTCCGAAGGTAGCCTTAGTGAGCGAAGATACGCTTATTATGATAAGTTAGTAGGTCAAGCAAACAGCACTGTTTTTTTGTCAAAATTGACCTCCACATCAGCTGCAACAACATTCCAGGCGATGTATCATTATCATTATCATGCACCCCCTAAGGTTGAGGCCTGGAAGAAGGAGCTCCCCAGCACTTTTTACGTGCTCGAACGCATCCTTCCCCCTTCCACCGCCACCGCTCTCACTGAGCGGATCCTCATCCTGTTGATTGGCGATCAGCAGAATGCTATCTGATCGTTTTGATATGGAGTGTTCAGCCTTTGCTCGCCTGAACTCCCTTATATCTGTAATGAGTTGAATTCACTTGACTTGTGACTTTATTTACTGTGCATGATGTCCTCCTGAAACTGGCTGAAGGCCCTATTGCTGTGGCTGATGGCCCTAGCTTGTCTGACTGGACAAAGACTAAAAAAAAGGAAAATATTGTATGTCATCGTGTGCTGTACCCTTATTGGAGTGGACGTTGCAGTCGCCAAAGCGACCCCTGTCTCTCTTGTCTTTCTCACGCCTGTGCTTGTGCAGTTCCGTGAGGAGCGGCTTTGAGTGGATCTCTACTCTTTCCAGGGTGGTCCCCGCGTGGTTTTTTACCAGTATGTCGATGTAGTCAGGTTCTCGGTAGATGAACCTACGGAGCGTCCGTTGCCATTCGAAGGCAGACGTTGAAGAAGTCCTGGATCCTTTGTCTATATGTGTTGCGCACTAACCCCAAGCGGTCGACGCGTATAACACTCTAGACAGGAGAATCGTCCTGATGAGGCGTAGTTTCACCTACGTCCAATGAGCGGTCCCAGCTTATGCCTTGCAGCAGAGATAGCATTCTGCTGATCGCCAATCAACAGAATGAGGATCCGCTCAAGTTGACAAGAAGATGACAAATGAGCCATAGAGAAACTGGTTAGAAAAATTAAACGCGGCGATAGCTCTACCTCATGGGTGGCGTTGAAGCCTGTAGCTGAATTAAAATAGTAAACAGAAACATAATATTACAATATGTTTTTGTCTATATTTCGCTGTATTATATCTATCGCTTGTATATTTGGAATGACTCCGACAGCATGGGATAAAATTTGATGGGGATCATTATCAGTAGTAGTAGTTTTTGGGGGTGAGGCTCACCCTACTAATTTAAAAAATCTTTCGATTTTGAAAGCTCTCCCTTTGTTATGTTTAATCTCCAAATTGCAAAACTTCAGAATTTTTTTCTATTCGTCTATTTTGAAAGTATTACGAATGGACTATTCATCCTAGGATCCAGAACAGTTTGACTCTTTTCTGGTTTCCAGAAATCAAAACCTATCAGAGTTTAGACATAATAATGTATTATTCTATGCCATCTCATCATCCATCTAATTTATTTCCAGCATTCTTTTTCCACTCGTTCTGAAAACGGTAGGGATTCTCTTCCAAGACATTTTATTTACATGTAGGTACAGGTGAATAAACCAGACTTGTTACAATTATTACTAATAGTCCTCTCTGGATAAATTATCGAATTCAGACGCAATAATAATGTTTCGTGTCTTCGCGAGGCGAGCTGCACTCCGAAGTGCAAGTCACGATGAAATTAGACCCCCAGGACATACCATAATATCTCACAGGCCAAGGATCTGAGAAGATAAAGCGACAGTGGGGCACTAAAGAAATTGCTTTAGGTGTACGTTAAATGAAGCTTTCAAGGGCAGGAATTTTTTTCAACATTGTCGGTGGGATTACTGAAATTGGAACTGGACGGCATCGGCAGGTCATTGTGAAACAAGTTTTGTCGTAAATATTGGTCACTTTTGGAAAAAAACTTCAGAAAAAGCTTGCCCTTTTTTCAAACAATGTCGTCACACCTCATAGTGTGAAATACACCTTCGTGGTTGTTGTCGTGGTCGTGGTCGTGGTCGTAGTTGTAGTCGTGTTCGTGGTCGTGTTCGTGGTCGTGGTCGTGGTCGTGGTCGTGGTCGTGGTCGTGGTCGTGGTCGTGGTCGTGGTCGTGGTCGTGGTCGTGGTCGTGGTCGTGGTCACGGTCGCGGTCGCGGTCGCGATCGTGGTCGTGGTCGTGGTCGTGGTCGTGGTCGTGGTCGTGGTCGTGGTCGTGGTCGTGGTCGTGGTCGTGGTCGTGGTCGTGGTCGTGGTAGTGGTCGTGGTCGTGGTCGTGGTCGTGGTCGTGGTCGTGGTCGTGGTCGTGGTCGTGGTCGTGGTCGTGGTCGTGGTCGTGGTCGTGGTCGTGGTCGTGGTCGTGGTCGTGGTCGTGGTCGTGGTCGTGGTCGTGGTCGTGGTCGTGGTCGTGGTCGTGGTCGTGGTCGTGGTCGTGGTCGTGGTCGTGGTCGTGGTCGTGGTCGTGGTCGTGGTCGTGGTCGTGGTCGTGGTCGTGGTCGTGGTCGTGGTCGTGGTCGTGGTCGTGGTCGTGGTCGTGGTCGTGGTCGTGGTCGTGGTCGTGGTCGTGGTCGTGGTCTTATTCAAGTGTGAAACCTTGAAAACGACTATAGATCTCAAAAGTTGAAACGTCATGAATAAAAATTGCATAGAATTGAATTTTCTTTTTTTTCGTTAGGAAATCGTACTTTTTCTGAATTTATCAGAGAATACCTGATATCATTATTTATTCAAAAAATTAATATATGAGAGGTGGTTATCCACTCTTGATTATCCTCAATTGTCTTGATATCAGCCGGGCCTTACTCCCACTACGACTCTGAGTCCTTTACTACCTTATCACTCTACATTTCGAACATCACGAATCAGCGAGACTTAATTTCTTCTTCTTCTTTTCCCGGTCCGCGTACACCGTCGTCATCGTAAAGATGCGATCGTGAGGTGAGAGTTTAATCTGATCAGCTGTACTGGACTCCAAGGCCATGGGCGTGACGTCACGCTCATCTCGGGTCCCTCATTAAATTATTATCTGTGGCCCGAGATCGACCTGCCACTGGCCCGCCGAACATGGTGACCCCGCCTAAGGTTAGACGATAGAGCAGTGTCGTAGAGGATACGAAAGGAAAAGAAGTACCATGGTCGATCATTTGATTGAACAGAATATTTCCTACCAAGAACACAATTTTTCAAATTGTAGAACAAGATTCTCTAAAGGGAATTACGTCAATTTCTCTCAATACGAGATTTAAAATTACGTATTGCGAGGAAACGACGTCATACTGACGTCATACTGACGTCATTTTCCTTAGAGAATCTTTTTCTACAATTTCGAAAATTGGGTCCCAGACGTTATCTAAGAGAAAGTTTACCTGTTTAGTGATAACTTGAAATTCATAAGGAACGTATAAATAAAATAACATTGTTGATTAGAAACTTCAACCGAAAAAACGAACTATGGTCTCATTAGCGAGCATTCAACCGCCGGAATACAAAACAATCTTAGTGAGTTCACACAACCATACCCATATGCAAAAATCGATCAGATAACATAGTAATATAGTGGTCGTTTTTTCACACGTTCTGTATGTTTTTTGGGGTGCTGAATACAAATTTCAACTCTGCTACTCCCCACGGATATGGCTTCACAACAAAAATCGCAAAACATTTTTGAAATTTTTTCAGTTTTTTGCCAAATAGTAAAAAAACCATGCACTTTTCGAGGTAAGTCAATGTATACAAAATAAAGTACATCGAATTTCCCACAAAAAGCACACCTCAAATGTATTTTTTAGTTGAATGGTCTGGCCGCTGGGGCTCGCTGAAAAAAGGCCAAAATTAACTACTTTGTGGAAGAAAACCCAAAAACTCAAAAACTCAGAAACTATGATTATAATTACATTGAAGCTTAGAATCTGCTCAAACTACATTTAGTTACTAATTAATCGTTGCAATACACCATTGTCACAAGAGCTAATAAGGCACGATTTTTCACGAAAAAACATTGCCATATACTCAGATAGCCAAGCTGCGATAAAATCAGTCAACTCAATGCAAGTTACCTCAAAACTTGTTTGGGACTGCATAGAAGCCCTAAAAGAGCTGGGCAGTCAGAACAGACTGACACTAGCCTGGGTACCAGCACACACAGGTTATAGAGGCAATGAAGAGGCCGATACACTAGCCCGGGAAGGAGCAAGTAAGGCCCTGAATGGCCCAGAACCGTATTGCGGTATAGCAAAAGCTGTACTAAAAACAAACACCAAATCATGGATTCAACAGAAGTCTCAAGAATGGTGGAACAATGCACCAGGGATGAGACAGGCCAAAGAGTTTATCAAACAACCGCAGCCAACATTCACAGACTATCTACTAGGCCAGAAGAGGAACACTACTAGAATAGTAGTAGGACTTCTCACAGGGCACTGTAGGCTCAACAAACATATGAGTACAATAGGCCTGGCAGAAGAAATGCTATGCAGGTTCTGTCAGGAAGAAGAGGAAACATCAGTACACATACTATGCCACTGCGAGGGCTTGTCAAGGCAAAGGTTTCTAACACTGGGAGAAGAAAAACCAAGAGCTCCCAGATTCCTGGGAGTTCTAAAAACTAGCCTGTGGAGTCTCGTAAAGAAGACAGGGCTAGACAAAGAACTCTAAATGATCTCGAGGACAAACACAATAGATCTGAAAAGGTCGCGGTGTAGAGGCTTGTAGCACGAAAGTCCCTAATATATAATCTAATCTACTAATTAATACCAAATTCAGTTATTTATTCATTATACATAAATTTACTCAAGTACTTACTTATAATTATCTACAGTGTGACCAATTTAAGATGGAAGTAACCTTTTTAAACTAACATTTTGATTAAAATAATTTTTTTTCGTTATATAGACATCCAAAAGTCAACTAAGATACCAAGTTTCATGAATAAATCTCCATTTTCAGGGCCAACTATTCTTATTCTTCAAGGTTGAAAATCTAAAAAAATTACTACTACCTTTCAATTTTTTTATTTTCTTTGTATATATTTCTTTCTATATATTTAGTTAGGAAACATGTTAAGGATATCTACAATTTTTTTCTTTGAATTAGTTATCTAATGTTGTTCTTTGGAGAAATAAATGAATGTTCCAGCATTATGACTTTTACTGCTCTCTATAGAATATTTTATCATGAACTCATGAAACTTTTCAAAATATGATAGTCATGCACGGAAAGAAATACCTGTGTCCACTTTTGCTTTAACAGTGTAGGTTAGGTTAGGTTTAAATGTGAGTGAGCCCATATCAGGCCCTCCACTGCGGCCAATGGCCTATTGTGGCTCTTACACAGTGTAAAAAAATGTGTAGATAATGTAAGCAAATGTCGAAAATCAGTACACTTGGTTGCAATATATTTTTACGAATGATTGTTTATATCGGTTTGTGGTGAAATTTTCCCCAGTTTTTTGACTTTCATACACAGTGTGTGTAATACATAACTGTGGATGAATTTTACACATTTTTTTATTGAAAAGGTACAACAGCAAATGTGTAATAAATCACAAACAAGGCTACCCGCCGATAGAGGGCACAACCTGCGCTATACTAGAATCCACTAAGGCTGAAGCTTACTAGCAAGGCTAAAGCAATCTTCAACACCAGTTCCATTCAGGCTCCGCCGGCTAAGAAGGAAGGGAAAGCTAGAGAACGAGGAGTCGAGGAGGCAGTGATATTTAAAAAACTCCTCCACACGTTAGGGAGTAATTTAAATTGATATTCTCTAAGAGCTATTTGAAAAACGCAAAGCTTTGTGTGAAATTCTTATACAGTATTGTGCATTTTGAATTTCAATTTTGTCCACAGAACTATAATAAAAACAAATTGATGTGTAATAAAGTAACACAATATTGTGTATTTTTAAAATATGTAGTCCACAGAATTGTACAAATGAAATTTTCTTCAATAGTTTCCTCGATTAACAAACTGCTGAGAATAGAATGCACAGAAATCTGTTCCTACGCTGTGTGAAAATGAAATATTATTCAATTCCTACTAAATAATCTTCATGCTTCTCTGTTTTCTCCCGTTTCCATGTTTTTTCCGAATATACCCCTGAAAAACTTTAATTTGTTTTCCCAAGAAACCATTCGCCGGGTGAATTCAAATCACGTAGAGGTGAATTTCATAAAACATCAACATGTATGCTAATCCAAACATAAAAAAACCATAAAACGAATAGATGTCGTTTGAGAACCGTGTGACGAAATTTTAGAACTTTATCGTCTCTCCAATCATAGATGTGAGGAAATAAATGAACTGCTGAATGATTCCGTGGAACAAATCTCATATTTATGGACTCCCGTTATTTATTAATGAGTAATGAATGGAAAACCATCTCCAGGTTATTTCGAGTTGTAATTACCTTTACCGCAAGAAATTGAAATGGAATACGAATCTCAGAAAGGGTATCTAATGAATATATTATGCATATAAATTTGTATGTAATAATAATGAAATTGAAATGTTTCATTAGTTTTTGACAGGAATACGGTGTGTTCCGGTGAAAGGTAGATATTTCTAATAGTTAGGCTGCCGCCAGTGAAAACAGCTATACTCCTTTCGAGTTCAGAAATGGAAGTACTTACATCGAAGATACCAAATCCAAAATATTTTTGATTTTGAGTAGGGCCCAGCCGAGAAACGAGGGAAATATTTTGATGAATTTTAGCCGTCTTCTTTCTATATTCCTTTCTTTGAGATATGTTGTTCAAAAAGTGATCAGTTATCATCTGACGAAGCGGATGAAAAAAAATTTCCCCCCGAAAGTGTCAGGTAAAAAATTAGCCGGTTTCCTATAGTCTCACTTTTTAGTTCATTGGTTTCATTTTGGCCCTTACATAGCAAACATGGAGGAGGAATTTTTAGCAATGCTGGGTCACTGGGGGGGGCAAAAGGGGGCACTCAAGGAACCGGCTGTTATTGAAAATTGGAAAAATGGACTAGGAATAGCACCCCTTTCAATGATGGTCCTTTTTATGATTCCTCCTCTTTGTAGGATCTGAAAAAAAATTCTCTGTGTTAAAGTGCATATGGACGAAAACTCCTTTCCTTGGGGGGTTGTTTTTCTTGGACCCTAAAAAAGTGCTATTCAAAGTTTCTGATCTGAATCATTATTTATTATTCAAAGTCCATTATTTCCACATAGCCGGTCTCGCGAGTTTTTCGAGTGCCCCTTTTTGCCTCCCTGTGACCCGGCCGTGCTAAAAATTCCTTCCCCCCTCGATTTCAGCTATCTAAGGGCCAACCTGAAACTAATGAACTAAAAAGTGAGAATATAGGAAACCGGCTAATTTTTGACCTAAGATATTTTTTCGAGTCCAAAAATTTTTTTCCGACCTCTGCCCCAACCAAATTTCCTTCCGCTTTGTCAGATGACTTTCTGAACAACGGGGGGGATATAAAAGACGGCTAAAATTTATCAAAATATTTACGCTCGTTTCTCGGCCGGGCCCTACTCAAAATCAAAAATATTTTGGATTTGGTATCTTCGATGTAAGGACTTCCATTCCTGAGCTCGAAAGGGGAACAGATATTCGGCGCATTTTGACACTGGCAGCTCCGTAACTATAAGGATGTCCATATTATTGCAAATTTATTGGGACACATCACGTTATTTTTTTTTACATGTTTTGGTTCCCACGAAAAGGGATATGTTTATGGTACATCATAAGAGTGGAGAAGAAGTTGGCAGAACTCGGTTTCTAGAATTTATATTGTATACCTCAGGGAACACGTCCGGAGGCAATAAGTCCCAAAGCTTTGTCATTCGTTGGAAGAAGGAACCCTGAGAATGATATGCTTGATATATCTCCAAAGTGACGGCAAATGGATTGATGATATGTCAGAAGAACATCGTCCATGAAAATATCTATATGGATGTATAAAAATAAGTCTCTATCAGAATTAGGAGGAATAAAAATAATAAAATTGTAAACAAAATATCACATTTTCAGGATAAATGCTGAAAATGTTGTCCATTACATCCTAAACATTTTAAATTATTTTTTTGTACGCCACTCGTAGTTGCTTTTTCAATTTCAATAAACCGTACTATTCGCCGTCGCAGTTCTTCTTTGACACCCCATAAAAAGTCAAGTGGCGTGAGACCAGGTGATCTTGGTGGCCAATCCCACAGCCCTAAATGAGCTGGCGCTCCGTCCAGTTGAAACCACGAATTCCTATATTCCTCTGAAGGCAAATTTTTGAGAAAATCGGAAACAGTTGTCCTTATTATTTGCCAATATCTTTCAGCATTTAGTGTCTCATTGAAAATAGAAAGGCTTTCCAAAATACAGAAAAAAAACCCTTATGTCGAATTTTTCTTGAAAACTCATTTCTTTTATCGCATGAGGATTATGATCTGACAAAAAAGTTTATCCCTTCTGTTAAAAATTGAACAATGTACTTCCTATACCTCATTTTTTTTTTATTACGCCCATGCACTGATTTGCTCTTCTATGGGTTTCTTTCTATATTTGTTGATGACTTCCTCCTTTTTGATGTGAATTGTAACATCACCACAGAAATGGAACAAATAATACGTCACTATAGAGGTATTCAAGCGAAACGTTGCTAAATACCACATCGTGTCCTTGGTTGTCCTTGGTCATACGCTTCATAGATTTTTGAGTGCCTTTGACATAAGTTGGTTAATACCAACATCGAGTGGTATTTTGCGGTCATTACCTTGAATACCTCTTCTAGTAAATAAACAAATGAATAAATAAAACTTTATTGCCTATATGTTAACAATTCTATCTTGAGGCATCCCATCACACAAGGCACTTCTTCACTTCGTGCTCAACCCCGGGGGATGAGGAGGAAGGACAGCGAACGTGCACGACAGCCCCTGGGGGCTGCGCACTTCGCCTAAGGAAGAACCTAGGGTCCTCATTAGAGGGCGCTGGTTCGACCCCCGCGGATGTTGTGCGGGTCGTTGGCCGTACGAGATGTTAGAGCTGTACCTTAGTAATGACGTCTCCTGCGTCACTTATTCGTGGTTTGATGGCTCAGTAGACACTGAGAGAAACTGATTTGGTCGGTGTGTCGTTGGAGGTCGCTCCGGAAAAGACTTTGAGCAAAAAACTAGATCTTGGTACTGTTTAGGTAAAACTTGGATTTCCTGAGCCGGTTCTTCCCAGCGCTCGTGGAAGAGGTATGGCGCTTGATAAAGAACCCCACCGTGTTTGCGGGGTTCGTTATCATCGATCCTAAGCCTTGTAAGATCTCTGGTCAGCGGACTCCTGGGGAGAAAGTACCTATAGAATTTATAAGCTACTTGCTTTACATATGCCGTGATGGAGTCGACACCCGCAAGCGCTCGCAACACATCCACGCGAGTGTAGCTGTCCTTGTTAAGGATGATATGGAGTACTTTATTCTGCATTACGTCGAGTCGCTTCCACTGTTTGGCGAACAAATTGCAGAATACTGGGCAGGCGTATAACAAAGCTGGGCGCACCATCTGCTTGTACATCAACATCTTATTCTCCAGCGAGATATGTGATGTACGATAAATGGGTAAATCCTCTTCATTTATTCATCGTTAGGCGCCTGTCCATAAGTACCTCCAGGTATTTCACCGGGCTGTTCGCCTTTATGGCTTCGCCCGAGACTACCATATCACAGTAAATTTGTTGATGATCTCGGTCTTAGCCGGGTTAACCTCAATCTTATTCTCCTCCATACGGCAGGATTTCCCTATCCAGCCTTACCCGGTTCTGTTATGCAGCGACATCGCTGGAGAACAACTGGCAATACACTGCGGTATCGTCCGCGTACATTCGTCTTCGTTCTCTCGTGTCAGGGGAAATCATGCGTATGTAGTGAGTATAGGTGCGGTGAAAGTCTTGAGCCCTGTGGAACACCTGCCTCTATTGGATGAGCCTTCGAGAGAGTGCGGTTCACTCTCACCTCAAAATTCCTGCCGACCAGGTAGGAATCTATCAGTTTCACCGTGTGTATGGGCATGCCTGCTCTTAACAGTTTGGCGATGAGACCCTCGAACCAGATCTTATAGTCACAGATCTTGACTTCAATTGTTTCCCAACGCATGGCGCTAAAAATCAGATTATACCCTGCATGAAAAAAATCTTGTTAAACAGGAGTTTGCCCCCATCGCCAACAAGTACATATATTCGAGAGCAATCATATCATTATCGTAGTACCTTGATCTGATTCAACTCTTCCTAGTCATGAGTATGTGATCCAATCTACACATAAGCAACCATCAATTTTATTTAATTTATAACCCAGCAACACTATACCTATGTTACTGTTACGATGGAGATAAAACCACAGAACACGAAGTTTACTATCGATAAATACTGGGGAAACAAGTTCTTGGTATTAGTAATAAAATAAATACTGTAGTTGACTAACGTGATGCGGGAGATTTGGAAGCATTCGTCAAACTGAGCATTATGGAAGGTGGTTTATGGTTTCTAGTATTCACTTGATGGTAGAGAGATGGCTTTTATAGATTGTCGAGTGTGGAACTGTGGAGAAACACGTTTTTATATTAGTCATAAAATGGGTACATATGTGTAACGTGTTAAAGGACATTGAGACAAATTCGTCATGACGGAGTTGATGGCTTCTGGTTGCTATTTTCAGATCGGTTCAGACTAACGAGCTATCAAATTCAACAGATGGATTTCAATGATTTCTCAGTAACTTCCAGCGTAAAAATATGCTGAAAACCACTCAATCGGTCGTATGAATAAACCATGAGTTAATGCTTTCACTCAGATTTCTTGAAACAGACTCATTTACTTCATATAGTTATGATGGAGACAAACTATTTTTTAAGTTCTGGTTTCCACGAAAAGGAAAATCCTATGATATTCAGAGAACATCGTGATAGCCGAGGGAAAGTGGGTAGGAATTGGTGTTCTTTTTGAATTTCTGAAGGCTGTATGCCTCAGGGAACCCCTTGCGGGGCAGCGAGATCCAAAGATTTGCCGTTCGGTGGAAAAACGAGCACTAGGAAGCGACGGCATATGAATGCGAGGACTGAGCTCGATATAATAATGATGATAATAATTTCATTTATCGACCATACCAACAAAAAAAATAGTTTACATAAAACAAAACAGATAATGTCAAAAGGCACAAGATCAGTGAAATACTGGTCTTTCTTAAGCGCCTCTAGTTTGATACAAAATTCAAATATACTTCTAAACATCGTCAAAATTTTATAGTGATTAGGTATTAAACAGAATGCATGAAAAAAAACAGACAATATACACATGATATTCATATACAGGAATATAAATATGAAAATACACGAAAAAAAACAACTGAAAAAAAAAATTCAATCATTTGAGCACTGGCATTAAAAATGATGTTGAGGTATGGTCAGGAGGATTTTTTAGTAGTGAATGAGAAATAGTTATAAATGTGTCAGTATCATGGCTATATTTAGCACCACTTCCTACCAAATACTGCTAAAAACTGAAATGTGAGACAAGACACAACAAATAATTGAATATTCTCTGTCACCGCGCATTGAGGATTGAGGATTTGAGAAAAATACAAGAATTTTTGTGTGAAAAATCGTTCGACTAATTAGAGACCTGAAGGGTCTTCATACTTGGTACAAATGACCAGAAATTTTGTGTTAACATCTTTCGGTATAATAGAGTATGTTTCGATTTATAATCATCTATAATATATTGAGTGTCAAATCTGTCAATCTGAGTTTTCAGATCCATCAGTAAAGATCCAAAAATGACTGTCCGTAACAAAAGACAACTCAATCCACCCAGCCTCACATCAGATTCTATATCGATGTGTATTTTACTTATTTATGGATAAAATGCACTTCCCTCGCAACTCAGAAGCACGATTTTACTTCCCAGCATGTATTATTCAACACTGTCTCGGCTGAGTAATGAATCTCAGCTATCGCGAAATAAGACCCACATTGATAATCCCGAGAAAATAAGATCCTTGGAAGTTTTTGCGGGCGGAAACCGGCAGAGTAACTCACCAACCGGGCGGCGCCATCAGCTAAAAACTTCTATTATTTCAGTCTTCGGCCCGTAATTCATAATTTCGCACAGAAGAAGAAGAAGTAGATAATTCCAAGGATGTATATAAGGTCGTAAGTGTTTTATTAGCATAATAATGGATAATTCAACAACTGTATACCAAGAAAACCCATTAAAAGTTGGCGCTTCTCGCTAAAAAGAGTGTACAAGAACGGTTGTACAGGAGAATATATACATCGTCTATTTGTCTTGATATAAAACTAATGAACGGTGCTGGAAGTATAAACTGCTCAGCGCTGGAAGGTAACGATTATGTCTCATAACCTCTTATATCAGTGAAGATAACGTAGATGATGCGGACTAATGATGTTTGTTTGACGATAGTTGACAATGTTTCACTATTAGTAAGGTTATTCTGAACTTCCATTGTCAATACGGACAAAGGGAACAAAAAATTCAATTCCCTGCAATTTTTATTGACGACTGACGACGTTTCAACTGTTGAGATCTACAGTCGTTTTCAAGTGTATATATCCTTGAGAATGTCGCATATATACACTTGAAAACCACTGTAGACCTCAACAGTTGAAACGTCGTCAATAAAAATTGCAGACAATTGATTTTTTTCTTTTCTTCGTCCGTATAGACAATGTAAGTCTAGAATAACAACACTAAAACGGACTAATGATATTGCTGCATCGGACATACCAGAAATATTTGGCCATATGGCCAAGTCACACTTTAAATATTGTCGAATATTGCATAGTCTCGCTGTAATTGCTGGCAATGTTTTTGGCAATTGTATTGCAGCCATTTATTGCATTAAAAATATTATCCGTTTAGACGCACCTCACAGAAAGTAAAGGTGCGTCTAAACGGATAATATTTTTACTACAATCTATATGGCTGCAATACAGTTGCTAGAAATATTAAATATTATTAGTAAATACAGCCAGACTATGCAATATACGACAATATTCTTATTGTGGCCTGGCCATATAGCCACACATTTTTTGTATGGCCGAAGCAATATTGCCTTGAGTTAAGACGCTGCAATTTGTTTGTACTATAGTTGTTGAATAATTGGTTGGCATTTCTAAAGTATCACGCCTGTTGAGGTACGGTCGTATCCATACTCTTTTTTTTATTTGGGTTTGCATTTTTGAAAACAATATAAGCTGCTGCGACGTGTGATTTCATCAGAAATGTAGCCCGTGTACACGACAAACATATCAGCCATACTGGTTCATGCATATTGCCGAGATTGCACTGACATATTTCTTGAGATGGCCGGAAATATTATCTGCATTAAAATTTTTTGTGATGGTCGAATACATTGTTGCTACATGTTGCAGTAAAAATATTACCCGTTTAGACACACCTCAATGAGAATAATTTTGGTACACTTCTGAATTGAAGAGGGATTGCTCGTCGCCAACAGACATATCTTCACGCCTGCTTTTAACAATACTATTTGTCATATTGCACGTTTTCCAGTGTAGCACGATGAAAACCTAGATGCATTAGTCTTATTTCGATGACAAATACAAGCTCGTTTTCATATCTCGAATCAGGAGCGTTTTTTCGCTGCCATGCAGCTTGCATGCCTTTTCTTTGTCAAGGTTGAAACGTTCAAAAGAATGCAATCTCCTCCGGTATATATTGTGCTGGGTCATTGTCGTTTCTGGATTTTTTTATAAACCCTCGTTACAAAGTCGGTAAAATTGCTGAAGGTATTGTGCTGGTTTTTGTCGGAAGGACTCTGGAGTGGATTGAATGCTGCCATCAGTCATGCTTCCTGTTTCTTTCTTCGATTATTGCTGGTCGTGAGTTTCCTGTTTATTCAGCGCTTTCGATTATGACCAATAATGGGTGGAAAATTAATTTTTTTTGATTGATCGACAGTCGACATTCCTATACTTAACATACCTACAGTGGAAGGAATTCAAGAGAGTACGAGCATACCTTTATACAGGGTGGGAACAAATCTGTTTCGTATTGGGGGTGTGAAGCTGGAACAACGTCGATTGAGAATTTTTCAAATGGTTGATTTAGTTAGTTTGGCAATTGATCAGTAGATGGATTATGAAATTTTGAAAAGGACATGACACTAGGTACGTATTCCTGGGGCTCGACCGATTTTTTTGATTGGTTGATTGATATATCATTGTCGAGGACAATAAAAACAACTTTTTTCATTACACTTCTTTTTCTGACCCTACAGGGTGAACTACAAAAATGGGTTGAACGTCTAACACCGATTATGGAATATACTGTCTACGAGTGGATTTTTCTTGTTTTTTGGGTAGCTATGAGATGCTGTGAGGGAATATCGATTGCCTTTGAATATATCAATTATGTTGTAGGATGAGGCAGAAAACGTGTTTTTTCTAAAACCTGTTTATTGACTCCTTGCCTCAAAATGTTTTGAATACATTTTAGAACAAAAGGGGAACATTCTCCATGAAAATTGAAAAATGAAAAATGTGATTCATTTGTAATATCTAACTACATCTTTCCACAATATCTATCAGATAGTTCAATGTCCAGTGTGGCTTGTGCCGGGGAAGTAGTTGTTTTCTGTTAGATATTACAAATAAATCACATTTTTCAATTTTCAATGAGAATGTTCCCCTTTTCAACATGAATACCTCCCAAGAGGTTATCTTGAACGATGGAAAATAGCGACTAAAGTTTGTCTTTCAGTCGCAGATGATTCCACAACAGATTTTATGAATGTCCTATTCATATTTTCGAACTAAAATGAAAATCACATTTTAGAACGTTTTTAGATAGTGAGCGAAAAATGTGTTGAATTTTATGGGAGATGATATGAGTGCCATTCATTGTTGATATCTGAATTTATAAAAAGGTATTTTTTGAAACATTTTGGTCTGGTATTTTGTCAATGATAAAAATAAACGATATTTTGCGAATAGCCGTTTTCAGAATTCATTTGCCAGCACTGTATTGAAATCAAATATCAAATCACAATTGCAATTTCCTGCTTGTTATTTGCGATGAGTTTTTTCAGATTTCGACAATTGTCTTACTTGGCTATGGTATACTGATGCATATACACCCAAAAATTGAAGCTGCTTCAATTTGAGGGTTGAATGAAAAACTGATCGTTTTGGATATTTTATAGAAGAATCATTAATGTATTCATTTTAAGATTGGATTTTCTCCAGAAGGTTTCAAAGAATACGTCTTTTCGGAATCCTGTATACGCTAGTTTCTAAATTGCATATAGTGACTCATCGTACAACGTAAGGTTTTTACGAGATTGAAAGTGCGGAGGAGATGTATGAAAGTGGCAAAGTAGAACTTGATTTGAAGCCAAGTACCTAGCTGATTTCTGTTCTATTCTTGTCCTGATTTATATGAATTATGAACCATACAAGCAATGAGAAACTATCTACAAATTCAGGAACTAGACTATATACAGTTATATAAAAATTGATAATCATCCTCTAAAGAATGTCAGAATTGAAAATCAACAGGAAGTCTATTAGTAGTGAAAAGTATTTTTCATGAATCAATATTTTGAAAATTTCAATGTACTCATATAGTTTTCGTATCAACAGAAATAAAATAAATATTCTCTAATAATTTCGATTGAATACAGGTTTTGCTTTCAAGAAGTTTCAACACAGTTGGCAATATAAAAATTGCACAAAAAACAGTTTCAACTATTGATTCCTTATATTATTTTGTCAAAGATTAAAACCCATTACTTTCCCAATCAAAATTAGTATATTGCATACCTTGATCTAATTGTTATTCTAAATACATAGGTCAAACAGCCAGGTTGCTGAAAGACCGTATAACTTCCCATAAAAGTGACAGTAGACTGCACCCCGAGAGATGTGACCTCAGTGAGCATGTCCACAATGAAGGTGATAGTATGGACTACAATTCCACAAAAAATTTAACTAAAGAGAGGAATGATTCAAAAGATACAGTGAAAGTAATATGAGAATGTGAGAAACAAGTAAGCATATCTGCAACGGTGATTGCCTCAATAGTTCTGAGATCTGAACAATTTATGTTGGGATTATCCAAAGACTCACTGGAGCGCTAACAATCGACGGTTAATTCACGACCGACAAGAAGGAAAGCAGTTAACCGAGCCATTGAAGAAATTAATGATCTCACGGACTCCTTGTTACGATAACCTGACACGACGCAACTTTACACACAATGCGTAATTTTGAAGAGTGGGTGGGTCCTGCCGAGGGCCTTCCGGTGCTCGACAAGACGCAACAATGTCGTCTGGATGGGATTACACCAAGCGCTACCGAGCGATCTTTTATTATTCATTGTTTTACACGCTGCGCACTTGTTTACGGAAATTAGATTCATGCCTTCCTTGTTTGTTCGCTCTAAATTCCGTATAGAGGTTAGATAAGGAGATTGCATTTGTGTTTATTATGATGAAAAAGTGGGGAGGGAGGATATATGTTTGGAGGTAGAGCGGAAGGAACCGAATTTTCGAGATCGGAGATATGTAGATGGCATTTATTGTCTTGGAGACTCTAGGCGATATATACGCGAAATAAGAGGAAGAGGAAGAATTCGGATAAAGCGAATGGATTTCCTTTATTCTACTTGACATTTAGCAGTTGCCATATGAGTGTTACGATAGAAGGATCGAAACATCTTAAAACTAATTCCAAATATGGCAAAAGTGCAATATACAGTGTGACCCTCTTAAGACAGGAGCACCCTTATAAAATCTACATTTTCCAACCGGTTGAGATGATTATTTTTTCATTAGGTAGACATTCAAAAAGTCTGCTAGGAACCCAAACTTCATGAATGAATCTCCATTTCCAGGACCAACTAATCTGATTTTTCAAGGTCAAAAATCTAACTACACCACGTATACGCGATATTTTAAAATGGTTCGTATGTTAATAAAGTTGAAATGAGTCAATGGGTAAAAAAGTTATAAGGGAGTGAAATCTGAAAAATATGCCGCTTAATCAACTCACCAATTCAATTTCAGAACTTTTCTCCAAAATTTCATCGATATTTGTTCATGAATAATAAAATCATAGGAAAATAAAATTTGAAAAACATGTTAATGAAATTTCAGGAAAATGTAATTTTATCTCATAATTTTTTATTTTCTTTATTTATCGAAGGATTTCGATGAAATTACAGTCAGTGATATCTCGAGACTCTCTGAATCCAGTGGTGTAGTTAAAGTTCGGATAAAAGTTTTGAAATAGAATTGATGGCATATCTTCCAAATTTCATTCCCTCATAACTTTTTCATTGATTGACGCATTTCAACCTTATTCAGATATGAATTATTTCAAAATGTCACGAATCCAGTGGTGTAGTTGGAATTTTTCTAAAAAAATCGCTAGTAATTTTTTTGATTTTTGACCATGTGAAATCAGATTAGTTGGCCCTGAAAATGGAGATTTATTCATGAAATTTGGTGTCCTTGTAGACTTTTTGAATGTATACCTAATAAAAAAATTACAATCGGTTGGAAAGGGTAGATTTTATAAGGGTGTATATCTGCATACTGGAATAGATATACCCACACCTATTAGACCATCAGATAATGACATATTTTGCTGACTCATTTTCTCGTTTCAGGGATTTTAACCACTGAAAATTATGTCAGTGTTGAGCTCAAAAAATGAAAATTTTGTGATTAGACGTGTGCTAGGCATATGAAAAAAAAATTCCAAAAATTTTCCGGCCGGAAAATTTACTTAAACAGCTGATTGGCTTATGGGAATTTTCTGTCGGGTTCCTAACGATATCAGATTTCATTCTGTCGATTGCCATAAGCGAGAAAATGCGTCAGCGATCGAGTATTCTTTCACAAGATGGCTCCCTTATTTCCACCCTTTAAGGACATTCAAACCTTATGGCTTTGGTTTTTCACTATTAGATTGTTCCTACCTGTTAATGTGTTAAAATGACATAAATGAGAGATTGAAAAAAAAACAATTTTTTTCACAAAAAAAAATAAATTTCCATATGCCTAGCACACGTCCGATCGCTAAATTTTCATTTTTTGAGCTCAACACTGACATAATTTTCAGTGGTTGAAATCCCTGAAACGAGAAAATGAGTCAGCAAAATATGTCATTATCTGATATATGGATTCTATACGATCCTAGTTCGGATCCCGGTTTATGACCGTTCAAATATGATTTTACGTCTTTTATTCCTCTACCTGATGTCTTATTTTTTGCAGACGCTACACGTATTCTATTTTGAATATATAGTGAGTCGAAGCTTTGGTTTGGTGAAAAAAAAAAACTGAGATGGGTCTTGGTGGCGCGTAGGTAGTGTGCCTGCTTGCTAATCCAAGGCACCCGTTGAACCAAATCAACAAAAGATTCAGAGAAAAGTCGCAGGCGAGAGAGTGTGAACAAGAATACCATAAGAAGCAAAACTGGCATTAAAATGTTAAATATACCCTGCAAAAATATTAAACTTGGAAAACATTTCATCGTAAATAAACCTGCAACGTAATTTGGACACCAATTATCTTACATGTACAACAAATACAAATTCGTCGAGAACAAAAACTATTTCCCCCTTCACCACACAAGTGATTATTTTCCTAGATTCCTAGCATTTCGATACCAAAGTTTTCTTCATCAGTGGAACTATAGACCGTCAGCTAGTGACAGATTTAGGTGCCCCATTTTCGCATACAAGCCTCGAATAGGGTTGAAAAGTATATCGATTTGGAGTAAAATGAAGTTGTTTTTACGAGTGGCTCCTGGGGATAACATACCGAGAATTCGATTTTTCAGAACATTGCTTATTTGTTTTCCTCGTGTTTCTATTCACGGTACGACACAACAGAGGGTGATTCGTTAAGTCGTTTTGAGAAAAAAAGTTTGTATGAACATATGTTCGGAGTTGCTTCTTTTCTGAGGTACAGGGCATTGATTTTTTTTTTCAAACGCCTTTGTACCTCAGAAACGAAGCAACTCCGGACATATGTTCATAGGAATTTTTTTCCTTAAGGCGACTTAACGAATCACCCTCTGTAGTTTTGTACCGCAACTAGAAACACGAGGAAAACAAATAAGCACTGTTCTGAAAAATCGAATTCTCGGTATGTTATCCACAGGAGCCACTCGTGAAAATATCTTCATTTTACTCCAAATCGATATACTTTTCAACCCTATTCGAGGCTTGTATGCAAAAATGGGGCACCTACATCTGTCACTAGCTGACGGTCATCAACTATTTTTCCAACTGGGTTTTCTAATCCTATTGATGAAGATAATACACATCTAGAAATGAAAATGCTTTTGAATCTCCCGCTGAAAGACACCTCGTACGGCCATGCATTTTCCATATCTCGTACTGTTTGTAGGTAGGAAAGCAAATGTCACTGGATGTGTGTCAATACTGGCGGCTAGCGTGGGTGCGACTGCGACATACACTTCTTGATATCGCTTTTATCATTATTGACACGTTTGGAAGCTATTGAGGTTGTCTTGTTACCACATCAAATAGCATTAAATCTAAATCACGCGATTACCAACGCTCGCCGGTGATACGAGGGAGTGCTGATGTTGCCGACGATGACCAGAAATGGCGGGGTATACTGAAGGTCGATTCTGATAAATGCGCGCCTATGCAAAGGTTTTGAAGCATGTGAAATTTACAAGTATATGCATTATTGACCCTTGTGTCTGAAAACTGTAAGTCAGTTCACATACGTGCCTTCCACTTGCGCTTCTATCACAAAGTCATATTTTCATCGATTTTGTATTGATTTTGTTAATACTGGAGAAATTAATTCCAGTTTTTCAAATTATTCCATCATATATTCCGCTGTAAGTATCTTTATTTATGTGAACTAGAACATCCCAAGTAGCTCACCCATATTGGGATAATATTGGTACAATATTGTGAACATATTGACAACATATTTAAGTGATAATATTGGCGAAAAAAAAAAATGTGAACATTCGGCGATATTGGTCCAATATTTAAAAAATAATATTGGTCTAATCGAAGGAATATTGGCCTCAGAACACTTACATTGGAATAATATTGGTAAAACATTGGCAAAATATTAAAACGTAATATTGGCGAGATAAAATTATAATTATTTCGGGATATTGGCACAATATTACTTGGACATTATACAAATAATATTAGTGAAATATTGAGAAAGCAATATTGGCCCCAAAATATTTAGGGATATTGGTAAAATATCATTTGCATATATTGGTAAAATATTCAAAGTGAATATGTTGCTCTGGAAACATTGATGAAATATTTCCAGAAAGTGTCGAATAATTTAAAAATTCTACAATTTCGTTTCTACTTCAATTTACCACTGAGGAGATTGACTTGTAAACGCATTGTGAGAAGCCTCATTCAATATATGTTCCTACGATTCAGCTGTTGTTCCATATGTGGGGCCACCTAGCGGTTTCTTACCCAAGTTTAATCGTGATTCATTTCAATATTGCTTATTGAATATTCGGCCAATATTCAAATTTCAATCCTAGTGATAAATGTATTCTGTAATACTGTATCAATATTGTCTTTCAAATATTGGCGTAAGGTTTTCGTAACAATCTCAATCAATATAGGGTCAATATAATTTTTAGAATATGGATTAAATAATATTTCACCAATGTGTTATCAAACTCGGATATACAATATTGTTTTTTATCTCTAAAATCAATATGAGAGTAATATTGAAATCGCAATATTGGAGCTAGATGCTGAAAACAATATGTAGGCAATATCGCTCTATCGATATTGGTGAAATTTATTGAACCAATATTGACCCAATATTTCATGAAACAATATACATTCAGAACAGGTTGAGCCAATATTCCACCAATATCATTAATAAAATATTGTTTTTCCAATATGAACCCATATTGGTTCACATTTACAATATATCCATATTGGCCCAATATGAAAACAAGATTCAGCTACCTGGAATGGTCAAGTCCATGCGTGCTCCCCCTGCGTTTTTTACGCACGACGACAGGGACAGGTGTGAACTTCAATGGGCTGGCATTTCTCATGCAGGTTCAAAAATGCAGCTGAAAAAGCAAATGAGTCACTGGAATCAATCAAGTCGCCCCGGAGCACCAATTAATTTCTGTTGTTCTTTTATATTTTGTATTAGATTAGATTAGTTTGGGGCTTCTGTGCCATAAACATCAACACCGCGACCTTTTCAGATCTATTGTGTTCGCCCTCGAAAGCGGTTAGAGTTCTTTATCTAGCCCTGTCTTCGTCACGAGACTTCATAGGCCAGTTTTCAGAGAACTCCCATGTATCCGGGAGCTTTTGGTTTTTCTTCTCCCAGTGTTAGAAACCTTAGCCTTGACAAGCCCTCACAGTGGCATAGTATGTGTGCCGATGTTTCCTCTTCTTCCTGACAGAACCTGCATAGCATTTCTTCTGCCAGACCAACAGTACTCATATGTTTGTTGAGCCTACAAAGCCCTGTGAGTGATTGAGTCCAAGTATTATTCTAGTATTGCTCCTTCTCTGGTTTAGTAGATATTCTGTGAATGTTGGCAAAGGTTTTTTGATAATCTCTTTGGCCTGTCTCATTCTTGGTGAATCGTTCCACCATTCTTCAGATTTCTGTTGGATCCATGATTTGGTGTTGGTTTTTATTACAGCTTTCGCCATACCGCAAAACGGTTCTGAGCCATTCAGGGCCTCACTTGCTCCCTCTCGAGCTAGTGAATCAGCCTCTCCATTGCCTCTGTAACCTGTGTGTGCTGGTACCCAAGCGAGTGTCAGTCTGTTCTGACTGCCTAGCTCTTTAAGGGCTTCTTTGCAGTCCCAAACAAGTTTTGAGGTGATTTGCATAGAGTTGACTGCTTTTATCGCCACTTGGCTATCCGAGTAAATGACAATGTTGTTTTCTGAGAACTCCTGCCTTATTAACTCTTGCGCGCAATGGTGTATTGCAACTATTTCCGCCTGGAATATCGTCGTGTGTTTACCTAAGCTTAGTGAGATTCTCATCTTCGGCTTGGCTCCATATATGCCGGCTGCTGATCCTTCAATGGTTTTGGAGCCATCCGTGTAGACAGCGATTTCCACGTTGATGGGAGGTCCCTCATTTAACGCATCCATGTCCGTTATGCTTGTCTTGAAAGTTTTGTCAAAGCTATGTCTGGGAAGTATGCCATCTGATGGCATACGTATGACAGGGTCGTTTTCCAACTTTTCATATAGCTTTGTAGTCACTCCCGAGCATGTTGCTTATGGGTGCTTAACCTCTAAGTAATCTGCTAGTGACCGACCTGGCTTCGCCTTGAATGTATATGTGTAGTGGAGGCAGGTTGAGCAAGACTTTGGTGCGTATTTTGTATTACTTTCGTTTCATTTGTTTATTTGTGTATTTTATCTTAATATATGTTTTTGGATTTTTTGGATTGACGTGGCCGTTACTTGATGGAAATGGAACGACAGAATGTCCCTAGCGCCGCCCCTGTCCAGCGGGTACACCCGCATGGCCTCAGGCTCACGGGACTGTTCACGGTGGAATTGAAATAAGAATAAATAATGCTCGAGCACTGGTAGAAAGTCGGATAATAATTATCGCACCACGGACGGTGCTTGATTGAAATCGCAGTTGGTGGAAAATTGCACAAAAGCCTTTGACACGGCCGGAGTTACGTAATATCAGTAGCTACGAGCAATAATCAATCCGATTGTTGTAGATGTTGGATAAGCTTTGGAAGGGAATTCGGAGCGCCGAGTGCGTGGATGATGATTATTCGGCTTTGGATTAGGTGTTTCTACGCACCTACTTGAAATAGCGGTGGAGTTGTATTTGATGCTATATGGGAGAGATGCCTTATTTGAACCCCCACTTGAATTGGGTCAATTATGTATTTCGAATAAAAAAGCGATCCAGCAAATGTGGGATTTCATGAAGTTCTTGAAGAGAAAATGGATGAGAGCCATTTTGGAATCATTTGGTAATCGGAGCTCATTGTGACGGAGTGAAGATATTGAATGTACTATACAGGGTGGCCCATCGAAAACGAAACAAGGCCGATATTTCATATTTATCGTTGTCAGGAAAAAAAAACGCTTGGACCCGTCGATTTTTATTGCAAGGGGGACATCTTTTGCTCATATTCTCAACTTTGTCACTTCAGCTTCTCCAACCCTTAAATCATTTATCGCATTTTGCGACCATAACGAGACACATTCGTCAAATACATAGGTATATAGAAAGGAAGCTAAGAAAATTTCCTATAAGAGGATGTTATTGTTTGCTTGCCTAACAGTTCGCATGAAGATGTTAAAGGTGTTTCGTGTGCTAGGATGCCGGATTCGTGCGATACAATTTTTGTTGCACATTTATCTTTGTTTTATGGTACACCGTGTATCCAAACATATTCAAATCATACATTTTCGGAATCAGCATAAAATTTTGAGAATATCGATGGTAATTTCGAATGAATCTAATGACTTTGGATTCTTGGCCATTTTTAAGGTATAACTCTTCGATGTTTTTTCGGCTGAAAATTCATTTTGTGCCGATCGACTCGAAAATCACAGCATATACTAATTTCGGCATGCTGAATCGATTGGCGTTCGCAGAATTGCTCTATCTCGATTCGGCCGTCGGATGAAAATGTTATCTAGAGGTTGCAGGAGCCATTTTCCCGCCAAATATATTTCTAATTTTTTTCTATATCATATTCGTCAAAATCAATCTTTTTTCTTTACGCTGACCGAATTTGAAATTGATTGCTAGTCAAACATAGATTTGGTAGGCGTTTATACGAACGTGTGCCCTTTGAGTTGGACCGATTTTTAAATTTATTTTATGTACTAGGATGCTGGGTCCTAGCGCACCTTTTACATTTTTCTCATTTTTCGACCATAACGAGACACATTCTTCAAATACATAGGTATATAAAAAGGAAGCCAAGAAAATTTCCTATAAGAGAATGTTATTGTTTGCTTGCCTAACAGTTCGCTTGAAGGTGTTATAGGTGGTTTTGTGTGCTAGGATGCCGGATTCGTGCGATACAATTTTTGTTGCACATTTATCTTTGTTTTATGGTACACCGTGCATCCAAACATATTCAAATCATACATTTTCGGAATCAGCATAAAATTTTGAGTATATCGGTTGTTATTTCGAGTGAGTATGATGGCTTTAGATTTTTGGCCATTTTTAAGGTATAAATAATAAATAACCCTTTGATGTTTCTTCAGCTGAAAATTAATTTTTTGCCGATCGACTCGAAAATAACAGCATATACCAATTTTGGCATACTGAATCGATTGGCATAGGCAGAATTGCTCTATCTCGATTCGGTCGTCGGATGATAATGTTATCTAGAGGTTGCAGGAGCCATTTTCCCGCCAAATATATTTCTAATTTTTTTCTATATTATATTCGTCAAATTCAATCTTTTTTCTATACGCTGACCGAATTTGAAATGGATTGCTAATCAAACATAGATTTGGTAGGCGTTTTTACGAACGTGTACCCTTTGAGTTGGAGTAATTTTTAAATTTATTATTTTTCATTTTTGTGTCATGTTATACTGATGGCGTAGAATACGGGAAAAATATTGAAAAAATTTTAGAATATTCGGAAATATTTTTCGTTGGCGGTTTTATGTACTAGTATGCTGGATTCTAGCGCACCTTTTACATTTTTCGCATTTTGCGACCATAACGAGACACATTCGTTAAGTATATAGAAAGAAAGCTAAGAAAATTTTCTACATGATGATGTTATCGTTCGAGTGCCTAACAGTTCGCTTGTAGGTGTTATTCATCACATCCGGCTGACGAAAAAAAAAAAAAAGCTCTGGTAACTGATAAATTATATGTTCAGCCCCCCCCCCAAACTGAAATCCTGGCTGTGCCACTGGGAACTGGTGAGTTTATCTCATGAAAAATATTAATATTTTTATTGAACTACAGAAAAAACTTTCAGCGGGCGTTATCATTCATAATACCCCCCATAACGCCCGGGGCGTTATAGGTCTGTTAATAGCAACCGTTATTATTAAAAGTTATTATAATGGAGTTATAAGTAATAGACAAGTGAAAAATAAAGTACTTGAAGAACATTGGTCAAAATTAGCTCAATTTGTTCCGAATATCTCTGTTTCATAAAATATTGGTTAAATATTGATTTGACGATTTTCACGAATATCGACAGCAAAGTCACCAGGAAGTGAACAGACTTCGAAAATTTGTGCCGAAGAGTAGCAAATGAATGAAATTAAAAAATCGAAGTTCTCTTCTTTCCAAATATTTCCACCATATGGAAAAAATGAGGCAAACATCTCACAGAAAACAACTACTTGACTAGCTGAAACCACGACGGACATTCTTTAAAAATGAATGAATTTTGTGACCTGAAAAAAAAAAAAAAAACTTGCTTTCTCTTATTTGTTCTCACGATATTCACAGAACATTACCATAGTATATTCATTTTCGTGAGAACTAAATGTTGAAAAATTAATGAAAAATCATTCTTTAGTAAACACGACTCGTTCAATAACGGCATTAGTTGTTTGCGGTTGCGCCTACTGTATCAATTAATCTTATATATCGTAGTATTCCATTCGGAAGCACCAACCATTTTTCATCCATACTACAATAAAACTCGATTAGTGACGTTGGAAAATGGCATAATAGGCCAATCATTTCAGCACTAAAAAATCAGAAATGGGAAAATACTCACAAAAAAAGCGGAACGTTCACAAAAGTTGTATTTTGGTGCTCAATAAAACTATACAAATTTGCCACCTCGAGTAAGGCCGGCAACATTGTAAAATATGGATCATAAGCAATTCTGTTATTTTGTAGAAAAAATACAAAAGAATCGCAAAATGGTGAAAACAAAGAAAATATCATCCTTCATCGTTCACCAATTTTGCCACAATTTCCAAGTTAGGCATCATTGGGGATCAACTATTTATTCATACTTTTGTTGAAAATTTGGCAAAAGAAATATAAAGGGTAGCGAACGTAAAGAAACATTGATTGAAAGTTTGATTTTGTGGAGGAAATCCAGTTCTTGACATGATTTTTTGTGTTTATGACCTTCCACAATTTCTCTTTTTTTGAAAACTGTTGACGTTTCGGAGGCTATATCTGCCTCCGTTATCAAAACTTCTTGGAAAGACGCTGAAGAAACTGAATTTGAATTGCGATTTTGGTAATAAGACCTTTCTTTGACAGAGTCAAATGAAACGTTTTTTTCTATGGCAAAAGTCATGCCAAACTTGGAAATGGTCGCATACTTTGGGAACGATAAAGGGTGATATTTTCTCCGGTTACACCATTTTGCGAGGGGGAAACCGCTGGAAAAATTGTGTACACTCATTCCCAGAAATCGTAAGTAATGCCTTTAATCCCCAAGTGATACCCGAGTGATACCCATCAGTAATTTCTGAGTAATACCCCCCAAGTAATGCCAGTAATGCCCGTCAGAAAAGTAAGGAAAATATAAAATCGTGTCTCATTTTTGTTTTTTTTTTTTAATTGCATAATTCGGATTTTCGCTACTGCTTTCTAATTCTTCATACAATTCCATTTTCAATGTTTTGGAGACCTTGTTCTGCCCTTTAACGATTATTATTGTCAGTATTGTTCTCCTTTCACTTCCGAATAATTCCTGTAATACCCGTGTAATGCCCAATAATTCCTGACCAATTCCTCTAATGCCCGAGTTATACCTGTAACGCCCAATAATTTTCAAGCAATGCCCCTAATTCCCGACTAATAAAAGAGTAATGCCACTAATTCCCGACTAATACACGAGTAATGCCACTAATTCCCAAGACATGTACACCAAAATTCCCCAGCGGTTTTCCCCTCGCCACTAATTACCAACTATTTTTCGACTAATACCTGGGTAATGCCACTAATTCCCGACTAATGCCACTAAATCCCAACTAATACCTGAGTAATGCCACTAATTTTCGACTAATACACGAGTAATGCCACTAATTCCTAAGACATGTACACCAAAATTCCCCAGCGGTTTTTCCCTCGCCACTAATTACCAACTATTTTTCGACTAATACCTGGGTAATGCCACTAATTCCCGACTAATGCCACTAATTCCCAACTAATACCCGAGTAATGCCAGTAATTCCCGACTAATACACGAGTAATGCCACTAATTCCCAAGACATGTACACCAAAATTCCCCAGCGGTTTTCCCCTCGCCATTTTGCGACTCTTTTGCATTTTTCCCAAATAAACAAATGAAGAAAATTGTTTATAATAATTTTTTATCAATGTTGTTGGGCTTGTACAAGGGAACAAATTTGTATAGTTTTATTGACGTCTGAAATACAACTTCTGCGGAAGCTTCCTTTCTTCTGTAATTTTTCCTCATTTTCGCTAAAACGACTGGCCTATAAAATGGGGGAAAGGAGCGATCTCACGTGGAGAGCATTCATTAAGTCTTCCGAATCCTGAAAAGTTTTGATTTATATTCTTCGAACGCAACGTCGGGATTTTTGAATCAGCGGCTTTGATTAGTTTCCAGATTAGGTTTGATTGTTGGCTTTGAATCATTCGAACAATTGGTTCTTTCCCACAGTCCGATGCGATTCATTAAGTTTCCGCTCACATTTCTTAATCATAGTGGCTGGTTGTAATAGAATAACGTTTGGTACACTACCAAATATTTCGTTGAATCGCCAACAAATGATTTTAATAAATTGGCTAAGGCTTTTCATCGGAGTCATCGGAGTCATCGGAGTAGAACGAAGATGAACAGACCACTGAAGAAGCTAGCGAAACGTTAGGAAAGTATTCCAAACCACGACGGCCTTCAAACCCGATTCAAAATAGTGATAGTGAAATGATTTTAAAATGAACTGTTTTGTTCTGACATGCATATTTTGCAATGAATATTTTCAAATTGAATTGAATCAGTTGCAATCGTATTTATGCAAATCTTAACACATTGTCTGCAGGAAAGTTCTCCGTTGTACAGCCCCATTTTGTTCGACGTTTTCTCATTGGGCTGTGACCTGTAAGAAGGCCTCTTAGTGTTCTAACTTGAATCCTGCTCAACTTTAGTAGTTCTTCAGTTCTGTGCTCTGACGGTCCTTTAATGAATGATTTCCCGTGGTGCATGAGAGGGTCCTCGTTCCACCTCTCCTTATGTTTTCGCTTGACCCAGTCCCGAATAATGCATCCTCGAATGTTGGATTTATTAATCCAGAGTGCTGGTTTTGGGCCAATGTATGGAGTTGATGAGTCTCTGGCTAGCTCATCAGTTTTTTCATTGCTCTCGATTCCACAGTGTCCTGGAACCCACATCAAAGTTTATATGTTGTGTTCTGTGAAAACACTGAATTCTTCTCTGCATTTTCATACCATTGTTGATGTCACTTTCGGATTCATGAGGGCCTTCAGTGACGCCTGGATGTCTGTGCATATTATAAGCAATAAAATAAGATCCAGATATGAGAACAAAAAAAGAAATCATAAAAAATGTAACAGGTAATTTCAAATTGGGTATTCATTGTGCGATTTTCTCTAGATGTAGAGTTGCGTGTCATCTGCATAGATATGTGTTTCTGAAACTCATAAGTGTAAAGGGAAAATAGCACAGGAGCAAGAATTGCACCCTGTGTATAAGAAAGTTTTGAGGTTGGTAACTCATAGACTTTAAAAGAGTTCACAGATGTCAAAGTTCAAAACATATTCCTCACTTCTTTTCAATGGTTCTAATTCTCGTATTCTCGCAGAATATCAACGACAGAAATTAATATTCGACTTCATAATTGAATTTTGAATAATTTTGTTCTATTCCAGTAACAACAATAATTGGTGTTAACAACCAACCAAATTAAACCCTGCCGTTACATCTTGTAATGCAAATTCCGGCCGAACCCGCCAAGATTGATGATCAACAAGTCAACATGCATATTTCATATCTTCCACCACAATCCTACACACTCATGCTAACAATTTTGTGTAGCAATTAATTTATTTTGTTATTTATGCATGCGTTATGATCGTGTGATTCATTTAATTCGTTCTTTTTTTCTGCTCGTGCATTGTGTTGTCTTGCGTGGATTTATTTTCGGGTGGAATTATTAAAATGAGCGCAGTGATGTGTTCAGCCCACACAAGTGGCCCGAAAATTTGTGTAATGGGCTGTACTGAATTATAATTCAGATCGCTGTGCGATGGGCATTACTGGTGGGTGGCGGATTCTGCATATCTCTCTTACCAGTAATTTTTCAAATACAATTAAATCAAAGTTCGAAAAATTGTGTCGGAGAGTATCATATAAGTTACTCATCAAAAACCACAGTAGTACCATTAACTAGAAGAACAAAGTTGCAGCACCTAAGGACTGTTCGCCTCGACGGATCAGACTTAGAATAGCAGCAAGATCTGAAGTAGGCCCCCGTTCCACGCATCCCTGTCCGTTATACTTGTCTTGGAAGTTTTGTCAAAGCTATATCTGGGAAGAATGCCATCTGATGGCACAAAGAACAAAGTTTCAGCACCTAAGGACTGTTCGCCTCGACGGAGCAGACTTAGAATGGCAGCAAGAGGTGAAGTATCTAGGGCTTACCCTAGACTCTAAACTACTCTGGAACAGACACGTAGAAAAGATCGCTAATAAGGCAAAATCATCACTGATGGTGTGCAGGAACATTGCAGGAAAAACATGGGGCTGTAACCCATCAATACTACGATGGATGTACACTATGATAGTGAGACCTATGATAACCTACAGAGCAGTAGTGTGGTACGGCAGAACCGAGCTCGCCACAACAAAGAAGATCTTGGAGAAAGTGCAAAGACTAGCATGTCTTTGTATAACAGGAGCAATGAGGTCGACTCTAACAGCAGCAATAAAGGTCATTCTGGACCTCACTCCTCTCCGTAACATGCTGAGGAGAACTGCTTGGGAAGCAAACCTCATGCTGTCTAAAGTCGGACTCAAAGGGACAGCACATGCTGTAAGGAGTTCAAACTTCACCGACTGTGCACACCTTGCCGATCTCCCAACTGAAGAAATTACCAGGAAATTCAGTTTCGAAAATTTTTTTCGAACTGAACTAAATACCAATCGAGAATGGGACATAGAATACCATAACATGGTACACGGATGGTTCCAAAACTCCCGAGGGAACTAGAGCAGGAGTCTTTGGGCCTCGCAGCAAATACTTGGAACCCACGGGTCAGTTCCCCAGCATTGATTAAGCGGAAATTCACACCATAGAAAGGTGCATTCAGTTCAACCTCAACCGAAAATATCGGAACAAGGAAATCGTGATCCTATCCGATAGTTAAGCAGTCATCAAAGCGTTGAGCTCTTCTGACATCAACTCGAAGATGGTTGGGAAATGCCTAAACAAACTTAATGATGCAGGCAGGAACAACAAGGTGACCCTCCTCTGGGTGCCGGGGCACTTCGAAGTGGAGGCATACATACTTGCTAAGACTTCCAGGGCTGAGACAGGCCAAAGATCTCCTCGGCAATTTCAACCGAGCAAGATCGAACACACTGATTAACCTGAGCAAGACTAGTCTAAATTCAATCACTGGATTTCTAATAGGGCATTGCAGACTCAAAAAACACCTAAGGAAGCTAGGCTTAGAGGAGGACAGCACCTGCAGATTTTGTGGGGAACATCCAGAAACACCCCACCATATTATTGACGCTGTACTTCAGAAAAGATTGAATATACTGGGATCATACCAGCTGACTGTGGGAGAAATACTACGAGTAGCCCCCTCAAAATCCTAAAATTCTCAAAGGAATTGAGCCTTGAAGGGCTGCTGTAAACAAAAACACCTTGTGACTGCAGAATGAGATGGGGCACAATAAATCTAATCAGACCACAGCGCATCAGACACCATCCATAATGACACGAATAATTTCGACGGCTTTGAAATAGCCTTCCCTCCATATATTTCTAAAGAATGAAAAATATTAAGCATAACTCTGAAAATAACTACTTTCCGGTCCAATAGGAATTACAAAGTATAGTAAACTAGATCTGTGAGACGTTCTTCCACGATTGGCATTGTAAAGTTCATAATATGTGATTCACATTTTTTGTCTTACAGTTTCAAGGCAATACAAAACCTTTTTTTCTGAGATGGTTCGGTCTGGGATTTTCCGGTGAGAAACGACAAGTGAAAGTCAGTCAACCACGAAACACAGTTCATTTTCGACTTCAAAGTATTCCGTTGTCCTTCAACCAAAACTTCACATCTACATAGTGCCTCAGCTGAGACTCATCGTTCTTTCGATAAAGAGATTTATCAAACTTACCCCAAGTGTCTTCATTTCCACAGCGGTTGAAAGTTACCGCCGAAAAATACAAAATAGGTGATACGATCTTAAACGACCGATATCGTCAAATCACTTTTTCTGGATCCTAACCACACAGTCTGTAGGTCAGATCTCCATATTTCGAAAAAGAAAAAGAGTATTTTTTGGTTGATTTGATCTCATTTTTTCAGACAGACAAATTCAGTATAGGATACGTTACTGACAAAAATGTATTTCATTCAACGGCTTGTGAACTCAGTACTTATCGGGCAAATTAATTAATTTGCCCTTCTATACTTGTACAGATTTTTTTGGATTAAAATTTTATTCATTTTCAGATTGTGGAAGGTTAAAAAAATCAAAAAATCATGTCAAGGAAGAATACAATTTTTGTAGAATGCGGTTCGATGCATATTTGGTATGAATAAATCTCTAGAAAACACTTCCTGTAAATCTCTACATATTATATTTTTTACGGAATTTATTGTAAAGAGTTTTTATGTCTATGTGAATGATCCAAGGCAAGAACAAGCATATTTTCCAATTGGTGCCCTTTTTTTTACTATTTAAAGCACGCCTCAGAGTGTGCAAATCGAACTTTCAAAAACGCGCGTTTTTTAAAGTTACCAACAATTAGAGAACAGTGAAGACAGAATGACATGTTATGATTCTCATCTGATAGGAGTACCTTGCAATGTCAAATGAAATATTACAAACAAATGAAAAACTTTGAATTAAACATTAACGATAGGTATACTGATGTCACATCACGAATTCATTTATTTTACATTATAAGTTCTTATTACCATTATTTGTTAGAATGAAACCAGTATTTATGATTTCAAATTGAAAAAAATATCTTAAAGTATTCGTGGATAACTGATTTTTCCAACACTTGCTCTATTTCGAAAAATCGCGCGTGTTTGAAAGACCTTTTTATCTACTTATACTTTAATATACTATTTGTTGTTGACAGAAATGCTGACATATGACAAAAAAATAAAACGACAAAAATTACATTAATGTCAGATAACTCAGTGTCATTTTGGGACTTTTATATGTATATCATATGTCAATCTATTTCTATAACGTTGAAGGAATGGAACAAATAAAACGCAACTAATGACAATAGTAATAATACGCAGCCACAATCTAAGAACAATAAATTCTAGAATAAAGTTTAAGTTGTTTTACGAGTGATGAGAAAACTGAACTTTAGTTCAACGAAACGTTATTCCTCAGAAAATTGATAATTTCTCTAAAAATAATTGTTATCATTTCATATCATTTTTGAATATAACTAGTTTCCTGAATATATATATTGGCTAATGAGACAATTTTATAATTTTCTTGGAAATTAACAAGGAACATTCAAGCCATTTCATATAATGAATTCTAACAATATTCATTAATTCCTAAAGTAGTTCGCAAGAATAATAATTCTGATGATGATTGAACCATTATATCTAAACCCAATGATTACTTTATTTTCACGGATTGAAGTGAACGACCAATATTATATTCTTTGAAAAGGTCAATATTTTAAATTTGATTGTGGACAGCTGTGATTTCCCATTCTCTTTTTTGAAACTTTTGTTCTCCTTGGAATACAATATCAAAATTTTCGTTCTCTTTATCATGTTTCTCATTTGGGAATTCCAAGTCAACTTCCCATCGAAAGTTCATATTCAATTATTGAAGCTTAAACTGATAACACGTAATTAAATAGGCTGATATAAGGTTTTTCTACAGTGTCCACCAAAAACTTCACAAAAAAATTATTCACGGAAAAGTTGGTGCTCATCGAGACACCCATAGAGGTTAGTGTTTTTTCATACCTCTCGAGTGTTAATTTGAAGTGAAAATATCAGTTTTTTTGAATGGTAACTGTGATGTTCACAGGTACAGTTGTGAACAAACACTGTTTATAGAGTTTTAAATGTTTCCCGGTAGGGGTCGTGACCTAATCCTAAACTCTCCAATACGAATGCGCGTGATCCTGAACGTTCCCAATACGTACAAAGAACGTGAATTGTACATAATCTGGTCGTCTTCAGTAAGTATGTCTTTGTCAGAAATTATTGAAGATATATTGAACATATGCTCGAATGTTTTTTGATTTTTAGGTTAGAAATTTTTCACATGTACAGTTTAAATAACTTTTTCTGAAATCACAGCGAATATGGACTGATTAGTTTTTCCGAAAACAATCTTAACTCCATTCAAATATATCCTACGGATATTCCATGGATATCCTATGGATATTCCATGGATATCCTATGGATATTCCATGGATATTCAAAATTTATTCAAGGATATTCGGACATGAATGGGACATGTAATGGACGTCCATGGGATATCGTGTGTTGTGTGGGTTAATAGCTGTGAACTAGTATTCAAGAAATCACTCAGTTATTCCACTCTCCCAGTATCATGACGAGAAACAGTCGTTTCGAATATTAGCTCCGATGGAAACGCTCTTCTAATTTGAATAATTCGAAACCATCAATCTCCAAAACTAACACATTCCTAATTCAATAATAACCCACTTTTGACGGGATCCATGACACAGAACCGACGATAAATATTCCCGTGATGGGCCTCGACAGTGTTTTATGACAAACACGTGTTGGAGAAGAAAGCCGAGAGCTGATTCATGCAAAATATCCAGCATCCAGCGCTAAGTTAGTTTACATCGCAATAGGCCCTTTGTTCCTAATTGGCCGGAGATATTTATAACTCGAGTCGATGTTAGCAGCCACTAAAGAGCTCTTCATTACGGCTTGTATCAGATTTTCGAGAGTGTGTGATGGCCTGTTGTTATTGATGTTCCTGTACAGATTGATTAGTGGGTTTGAAAGGGGATGGAATAACGAAATGTATACCCATTAAAGACACATATTATTGGATCATTGAAACATTGTTCTTCCTAAGTTGAATACATTGAGAATTAAGGCGTAGAAGGGCCATATAATTTTTTTAAAAATATTTTTCACCAATTTCCGACTTCTAAGTCAGAATTTAATAGAATTCCGACTTCGGAGTCGGAAAATGCAATTCCGACTTCGAATTCGGAATATAATAAAATTCCGACTTCGAAAAGAGACTCCAATAATATTTTGACTTCATAGTTGGAAAATAATAAAATTATAACTTCGAAGTTGGAAAATAATAAAATTCCGACTTCGAAGTTAGATAATAATAAAATTCCAACTTCGAAGTCAAAAAATAATAAAATTCCGACTTCAAAGTCAGAATTCAATAAAATTCCGACAAAGTCGGAAAATAATGAAAATTCCGACTTCGAAGTCGGAAAATAATAAAATTCCGACTTCGAAATCAGAATTTAATAAAATTCCGACTTCAAAATCGGAAAATAATGATAATTCCGACTTCGGAGTCGGAAAATGATAAAAT
Organism: Chrysolina haemoptera; assembly: GCA_958298965.1. Taxonomy (NCBI): domain Eukaryota; kingdom Metazoa; phylum Arthropoda; class Insecta; order Coleoptera; family Chrysomelidae; genus Chrysolina; species Chrysolina haemoptera. The sequence goes on from OY282600.1 coordinate 3,898,815, forward strand.
TCCGACTTAGAAATCGAAAAATGATAAAATTCCGACTTCGAAGTCGAAAAATAATAATAATTTCGACTTCGAAGTCGGATAATAATAAAATTTCGACTTTGAAGTCGTAAAACAATACAATTTCGACTTCAAAGTCGGAAAATACTGATAATTCCGACTTCAAAGTCGAAAAATTATAAAATTCCGACTTCGAAATCGAAAAATAATAAAATTCCGAATTTGAAGTCGGAAAATAATAATAATTCCGACTTCGAAGTTGGAAAATAATAAAATTTCGACTTCGAAGTCGTAAAACAATAAAATTCCGACTTCGAAAACAGAATTTAATAAAATTTTGACTTCAAAGATGGAAAATAATAAAATTCCGACTTTGAAGTTGGATAATAATGAAAATTCCGACTTCAAAGTCGGAAAATAACAAAATTTTGTATGTTTGTTTGTATGTTTGTTTGTATGTTTGATTGTATGTTTGATTGTATGTTTGTTTGTATGTTTGTTTGTATGTTTGTTTGTATGTTTTTTGTATGTTTGTTTGTATGTTTGTTTGTATAATTGGTTGTATGTTTGTTTGTATGTTTGTAAACAACTCATGTAAAAAAAGCGTGGGGTGCTTGATAAAGTTCTCTTAAGCTCTTGAACGCTCTGCATTGTTAAATTAAACTGAAGAATATGAGAAGATAGATCGATTTTTTACATTTGAGAAATTAAATTTTCAGTAATTTTTACTTTTTAGTCCATGGGAAGTAAAGCGTGTTCCTTAGTTTTTTAAACTATTATTATTTCCGTGCAGTTTTTTAATATTGGAATTTGAACCCTGGCCGAACTAGAGAATCAATTCAGAAATGTACCTGATTGGCTGTAGTGATAGACGGATCTTTTGAAGAAAAATATTGAATTAAATAGTGTACGACCAACATTTGTTGTTATCTGCCCACATCTGAACGAAACAAGAGAACTATGCATGTACATTCCCAAGCATAATTATAGCGGACAATAAAAATAGAAAATAATATATCCTGCCCTGAATGTTCGGAGAGTAATAAACAATTTTTTGTGCTGGCTTGATAACTATTTATGACTATTTTCAGTATCGTAGGTCAACATATTTGTCGGTCGTGCAGTATAAGTCAACAAAAAAGTGATTTTAATTGCTGTGTGGACGACAATAAAAACATTCGAATAACATCTGCGTATAATTCGATAAGAACCTAATGAAACATGAATTATATGAATTTGTCTTGCGTGATATAATACATGGTATTGAGTATGTTTTTTCCCATAGCATTTTTCGTTGAATATTCTGAAGTTCCAGTACATACAATAATTTATTGAAAATGGTGGAGCTGAATCAAACTCCAAATATAAAAGCACGCCGATTTTTTAAAAAACGTAATTCGTACAAAAAGAGTTTACAATCGATATTTTTGGGAAATATCATTAATATTATCCAGATAACTGAATAAAAATATTGAATGAAACCTATATAAACATAATCTCCCGTTTCGAAATTAAACTTCTATTTTCAATCTAACGAAAAATAATCTTGCTGATAACACATTGCAAGTCAATAAAGAATCGAATAAATTATGAGTATTATGATCGAGATGTAAAATAAAACATTCGACATCTGCGTCGAGTTTGATAGGAGCCAAATGGCCTGGGTGTATAGCAAACACAGCGTGTGGTGTTGGGTTGGCATGTATTGACACTGTAATGGTAGAAATTAATTTTGATGAGCTTTTCTAGAGGGGTGTGAATAGTGTGGGGTGCGGAGAAAATGGTGCACTTTCGCTAGATCTAATAAATATCGATCAGGCTTCCAAATGAAAAAAATATATGTTTATGTTTTGAATTATTCAGTTAGTTACCAGTAAATGTTATTGAAAGTGGAATCCAAAGCTCTTCTATCCAAAAAATGAGTAATCGAACTCTGCTACAGCTTGACAAATTTAGCTGTGCATCTGAATATTAAGTGCGCATTAGACCAGCCGACCGGCGTCCTTGTCATTCATAATAAAAGTTGGTAGTGGACAGTTACTCTGTCTGTTTATCGTTCGTGAATCTCAGGGGCACATCTAGATTTGCCAAGCAGTACAATATGTATCAAACACATTGGAATATTTCATAAATAGCAAGCAAAACATTCTGTACAAAGTATCATTTTTATCAAAATAATTTCACTGATAATTCAACTCATGAATAAAATCGCCCAAAAGAAACGTCAGTTTTGGCAGTTCTACAGGGGGTAATCTAACTTCTTGCACTCCCGTGAAGGACGGATATATAATGCCATTTCATAACGAATGGCAGGTGTGAAAAATTGGAAAAAAAATGCGGAAACTTTTGAATTTTGTTGGAAAATTCGTAAATTCTTGGAAACAGCTAATTTACGTATGCAATATTCATGATTATGTTTGATATGATGTACGTTTCAATTTATTTTACATTTCGTATTATTTCATGTACGTTCAAATGCCAAGACTCTTCTGAATCACACTATGTGACTTATTCTATAATCAATAAAGATTATATTTTTTTCATTATAGTCCTCAGTATTCTAATGAATCATTATAGTTCTCAGTCCTGTAAAGTATGTCATTTTGACACTAAAAATGAAATCCATAATAATGTCATTATGACATGTCAAAATATCATAGATATTTATGATATAAGGTCCATAATGATTGTTTATGATCTGAAATTCATAAAAAAATTTATATTCCGACGGATTCTTCAATAATAGATTTCTTGTTGCATTATAGTAAGTATTTTGAGATTTGGTATCTATATTTGTTTCATTATAGTCCTCAGTAATCTAATGAATCATTATACAGTCCTATAAAGTATGTCATTTTGACACTAAAAATGATATCCATAATAACCCACTAAGCAAGGACAACTTTCATAAAGTATTCAAAAAACCTGTAAAGTTGTTGCATCCATTAAAGCCATTGTTCAGCAACTGTCTTCCTCCTCTTCCTCTTCATAGCATTACATTTTTGGTAAAGGTTTCAATTGCAAACTTGTCAAAATTTTGGTTGATTTTGATGAAGATGAAGATGAAGGAATTTATTTGCTGGATGCAACTTTTTGACTTGTAACTTTACCTAATGGCAAAATTGAAAAGTTCATGGTAAGTTATCAAATATTTAATATTAGTTTTTTCATTTCATTTGGTCTTCATCTCTACCGCCCTGTATAAGACCCAAGCTCAATAGAAGAAGAGACTATGAATTTAATCAGACTTTTCACCTCCTCCCACCACTTGACAGTCCCTGTGCTCTCTCGAAAACACGTCAACCTTCATCGTTCCCTTCCTCACATGATTACCAATAATAATTTTATCGAAGTGCATATCAAAACAACGTTACATTGGAATGATTGATGAGGTCATTGACATAGACCAAGCTGCGCAATTCTAACCGCGGTACAGACGGATTACGAAACTGAGCGACTGATAAGACTGTTATCATCAGCAGCTGCAGAATGTATGCCGCCACAGAACTGATTTATCAACAGGAGGCTCGGATTGGGAAATTTCACGTTAGTGCGACTGATAAGAAGTGAGGATAATAGCAACGAGTGAACTTGAGTGCATGCCAATTATTGATATCGAATTTCGAAACAAACTGATATTTTTTAAATGCACTGAGTTCCTGTAAGTCCAGTTGTGCAATCGAATATGTATTTCTTACAAATCAGCTGCACAGTATTCTGATTTTTTTCTTATTGATTCTCCTAGCGAATTTATCGAATTCATGTACAGTGTGTCCCACTTCTCATGGAAACACCCCCGTATCTTGAGTAATAATTGAGGTATACTGATGAAACTCTCAGGACAGATGAAAATGGGTTGGCCTAAATGATATACACTGCCCGCCACTCGCGATGCAACAACCCATTTTTACGGTAAAACATACTAGGGGCAAAATAGGATTGAAATTCTTTCAGATTCGTGATCAGGACCACCAACTTACATAGATATATTTTTTGCCTGTTAAATTTCAGTCCTGAAAAATCCGAATTTGTCTCACTTCTCATGGAAAAATCCCCGTATTTTCCGTAATAATTGAGGTAGACTGATGAAACTATCAGGACAGATGAAAATGGTCGAAATTCACCTATCACTTAAATAGGGCTGGCCTAAGTGATATACACTGCCCGCCACTCGCGATGGAACAACCTATTTTTACGGTAAAACATACAAGGGGGCAAAATAAACTCGAAATGCTTTCAGATTCGTGATCAGGACCACCCTGAAAAAATTTCAGATCTGAAAAATCCAAATTTGTCCCACTTCTCTTGGAATCACCCCCGTATCTTCCGTAAACATTGAGGTATAATGATGAAACTTTCAGGACAGATGGAAGTGGTCAAACCGCACCTAACACCTAAATAGAGTTGGCCTAAGTGATATACACTGCCCGCCACTCCCGATGGAACAACCCATTTTTACGGTAAAACATACTAGGATGCAAAATAGGATCAAAATTCTTTCAGATTCGTGATGAGGACTACCATCTTACTACAGATACATTTTTTGCCTGAAAAATTTCAGTCCTGACAAATCCAAATTTGTCTCACTTGTCATGGAAACACCCCCGTATCTTCCATAATAATTGAGGTAGACTGATGAAACTCTCAGGACAGATGAAAATGGTCAAAATGCACCTACCACCTGAATAGGGTTGGCCTAAGTGATATACACTGCTCGCTACTCACGATGGAACAACCTGTTTTTACGGTAAAACATACAAGGGGGTAAAATTGGCTCGAAAATCTTTCAGATTCGTGATGAGGACCATCAACTTACTACAGGTACATTTTTTCCTGAAAAAAATTCAGATCTGAAAAATCCGAATTTGTCTCACTTGTCATGGAAACACCCCCGTATCTTCCATAATAATTGAGGTAGACTGATAAAACTCTCAGGACAGATGAAAATGGTCAAAATGCACCTACCACCTGAATAGGGTTGGCCTAAGTGATATACACTGCCCGCCACTCGCGATGGAACAACCTATTTTTACGGTAAAACATACAAGGGGCAAAATAGGCTCGAAATTCTTCAGATTCGTGATCAGCACTACCAACTTACTACAGGTACATTTTTTTCTTGAAAAATTTCGGTCCTGAAAAATCCGAATTTGTCTCACTTCTCTTGGAAACACCCCCGTATCTTCCGTAATAATTGAGGTATGATGATGAAACTCTCAGAACAGATGAAAATGGTCAAACTGCACTTAACACCTGAATAGAATTGGCCTAAGTGATATACACTGCCCACCACTCGCGATGGAACAACCCATGTTTACGGTAAAACATACTAGGGGGCAAACTTCCAGATTCGCGATCAGGACCACCAACTCACTACAGATACATTTTTTGCTTGAAAAATTTCAGTCCTGAAAAATCCGAATTTGTCTCAGTTCTCATGGAAACACCCCCGTATCTTCCGTAATAATTGAGGTATAATGATGAAACTCTCAGGACAGATGGAAATAGTCAAACTGAACCTAACACCTGAATAGAGTTGGCCTAAGTGATATACACTGCCCGCCACTCGCGATGGAACAACCTATTTTTACGGTAAAACATACAAGGGTGTAAAATAGGCTCGAAATTTTTTCAGATTCGTGATCAGGACCATCAACTTACTATAGATACATTTTTTGCTTGAAAAATTTCAGTCCTGAAAAATCCGAATTTTTCTCAGTTCTCATGGAAACACCCCCCGGAACTGCAACGATTTCGTCTCAAATACTACTATTCTGTCCTTTGAACTGTTCATATCCGATCAAGAGACGCCGTTATAGGTAAATTATAAAACAATTTTATACTTATTTTATAAAGCAGTTGAGTTTGTCCTAAAAACCTGTTTCATTCATAACCATATAGAGCTTTTATACAGGTTGTATATAACTATTACAAAACAGTTTTTTTATAGCAGAAATTAAAGTTATTATACAGAAACCATATAATCATTATAAAGCGTTGAAACACTCTTTCAAAAAGGGTTTAAACCGGTCTTATGATGCATTTCAAATCTATTCAAAACTGAAGCCAAGCTTCAATTTTATAATGCGAATTGAATGAACAATTATGGGACAATGTTATAAAAACATTTTTCTACAAACACAAAAATGTCGCATTCGAACTCATTAAGTCATAACATACTCTTCAATTCGGCATTATAAAGTAATTATGAAATATTTCAGTTCCATAAAGCAATAATTTTGCAATCCTTTTATCAATTACTTTGCAAAGCTGGCGTATGACTCTTCGTCTTTTTCATCTGGAATCTGATATCTCAAAAAAATATAAAAACTAACTTTTTTTCATCATCCTTGGTGTTGAAGATGTTCTCTTTATATGAAGAGTTGCAGAATAATTTTTTTCGTATGAACCGTAATCAAGAAGAAAAAAAGTACAATACCCATCGTCCTACAAAACACTTCGATTACTCTCCATCCACATTTTCCCAAAACACTTTATAGATTGATCAAAATTATATTCCGAATAATTTCCTAACCTTTCACGAAATTGGAATATTTCAATTTGTCAAATTCAGCCGGACTCTTGGGTAGGTCGGCGCTGAACCCCGCCACCCCCAACACCCCCATATCACGCTACCCCTCGCGCAAATCGAATAACCTGTAAAAAATGGAAGGGCCCGTGAAAAATTGTGGCTATCATGCCGATCGACGAAAAACTAACTAGCCCAGAAAAGATGAATGCAAGGAAACAGCCCTTAATATGGATTTATCTCTCTGTATGTACAGTGGGGTGAGTCGTATTATGTTTCAGCATTATCAATCTTTTTTTTGCCAACATTAGCGATGAAGGGATCTTTGAATTTCCAGGCTCTGATATGATTATGTCATGAAGGACTATAAATTCCGGAGATGAAATCTTGGCAAGCGAGATGGGGTTTTATTATGGAGATCAGACTCGATCAGATGAAAAAACGGTTCTGTCAGAGTTGGTGTTCGTTCTGCAATAAAACGAATTCCACAATGAGAATGGAAAAAGTCCGATCGCCCGGAAGTTAAACACAGATTTTTTCATATTTTCAAGCTGATCCCAAGTAGAACACCCATATTGGGACAATATTGGTACAATATTGTGGAAATATTGGCAAAATATTCAAATAATAATATTGGCGAGAAAAAAAAAATGTGAACATTCGGCGATATATTTAAAAACTAATATTGGTCTAATATTCTCGAAGAAATATTGGCCTCAAAATGTTGGGCGATATTAGTACAATATCGCTGTAGCACACTTACATTGGAATAATATTGGTGAAATATTGGCAAAATAATCAAACTTAATATTGGCGAGATAAAATTATAATTATTTCGGGATATTGGCACAATATTACGTGGACATTATTCAAATAATATTACTGAATTATTGAGGAATCAATATTGGCCCGAAAATATTTAGTGATATTGGTACAATATCATTTGCATATATTGGTAAAATGTGAATATGTTGCCTTGAAAACATTAATGAAATATTTCCAGAAAATGTCGAATAATTTGAAAATTCTACAATTTCTTTCTACTTCAATTTACCACTGAGTAGATTGACTTGTAAACGCATTATGAGAAGCCTTATTCAATATATGTTACTATGATTTAGCTGTTGTTTCATATGTGGGGCCACCTACCGGTATCTTACCCAAGTTTAATCATGATTCATTTCAATATTGTTTATTGAATATTCGGCCAATATTCAAATTTCAATCCTAGTGATAATGTATTTTGTAACATTGTATCAATATTGTGTTTCAAATATTGGCGTGAAGTTTTCGTAACAGTCTCAATCAATATAGGGTCAATATAATTTTTAGAATATGGATTAAATAGTATTCCGCCAATGTGCTATCAAACTTGGATATACAATATTGTTTTTTATCGCTAAAATCGATATGAGAGTAATACTGAAATCGCAATATTGGAGCTAGATGCTGGAAACAATATGTAGGCAATATCGCTCTATCGATATTGGTGAACAGTATTGAACCAATATTGATTCAATATTATTTTTACATTAGGAATAGGAAATTGGAAAAACTTACAGTCTAACTCCACCAAAAATATTCTTTATTGTAGCTGTGATGCAGTCAGAAGACTGACATCACGTTGAAATCATGTAGTCAGAAGACTAACATTAAGAGGGAGGACATGTTTCGAAGGATTAATCCTTCATCTTCAGCAAATTATGAGTTAGTTACAAGTCGATCATATTATGGTGAAAAAAACCACAATCAATGGGAAACATTTTTTAAAAAATACTTAAACTAAAAATTTTGGTCATAACCAAAGACCATGTGGTCCGCATCTGGAGCGGTAAACATTGCTGCATGGTCACAGTTTAATTATCAAAATTGTTTTTAATATGTTAATATTTATTGTTGGATGGACCATCCATGGTCCCAGACATTAGTGGTGTGGCCTCCGCTCCAGATGCGGACCACATGGTCTTTGGTTTTGACCAAAATTTTTAGTTTAAGTATTTTTTAAAAAATGTTTCCCATTGATTGTGGTTTTTTTCACCATAATATGATCGACTTGTAACTAACTCATAATTTGCTGAAGATGAAGGATTAATCCTTCGAAACATGCCCTCCCTCTTAATGTTAGTCTTCTGACTACATGATTTCAACGTGATGTCAGTCTTCTGACTGCATGACAGCTACAATAAAGAATATTTTTGGTGGAGTTAGACTGTAAGTTTTTTCAATTTCCTATTGAATCTCACCTCCACTGTATGCAATGGACCGTCTCCGATGGTTATTTTTACATTTACAATATATCCATATTGGCCCAATATGAAAACAATATTCAGCCAACATTAGGTGCTACCTGGGATGCTGTCTCAGCCTGAGTCGGGTTGGAAGCTTCCGAAGTTTCATTTGTTTATTTCCCGTACAGACATTTTCATTTCAGAAACTGGTTGAAAACAATGATTTAAATGGCATATATTTTACAGATCAACCTTAGTGTAAATTTGACAGGTTTAGAGTAGCACGTAACAAAAGAGGCTATTTTTTACTCATTTTTCACAAACGAATTGAAATGGCAGTTGTGAGCATTTCTTTATGGATACAATTCCGTTTTTATGAAATTTTTGGAATATATGGAAGCTGCAATTACATGAGAACCTCAATTTTCAACTGTATCGCACTTCGGAGCATCCTCTGGCAACTTCTGATATCGTTTGTCAATTGTGATGATTTAAGTTCGAGTTTCATGGCCAACTTTGTTCGATTGAACAATCAACTGTATTTCCGCCATTTTTCAACCGATTTTCAATTTTGAAGAACAGTGTTATCAAAAATTGCGTACTCTTTCTGATAATGAAAAAATATGTACATGGTACACTTGAATATGCGTATTCAAGTGACACACCAAATTTGAAATCTGTATCTTCAAAATTATACTCACCTCGTGGTCACCCGGTATATAAATAAACCGAATTCCAAAATATTTCGTTCCATTCGAAAATCAAAGATAGGGAGAATGTTCGATCCATTCAGCAATCCAATTCTGGCGCATACCAGGGGAATAATTGAACGAGGACAGACTGTGTAAACACAGCGAAATAGCACATTTAAAAGCTTCAATTTGCACCGATTTGATTCAGCAGATCGAAAAAATTCCATTACATTAGCCTTTCATTTCCAGCTTCCATCATTTTCGAAAATATATAATTCATCGAATTCCCATGAATATTCATATTGCCTATATTTTGCTAATTATTCGAAATTGTCGAATTACTTCTGTTGGTTCATTTTCCAGGCGTAATTTCAGTCACATGAAAATGCGATTCATGCGTAAAATCCAACACCAGTGGCGTTAGAAAACACTGTAATGAATTCTATAGTGAGGAAAATGGGGAGAATTTTTGTCACCCTTCCTTCATTACAGGACTATTTATAGTCCAAGCAATAGGGATAAGTGCGTGCAAAAATTAATATCCGAAAATAAAAATATGAACGTAAAGCAAAGTTGCGATAAGCGGTTTTTTGTTGATAGCTAAAAAACTACAGCTCCGATCAAAACAAGTTGAATCAGAAAATTGTAGGTATTAAAAAGATCTATCAATTGGATGGATTATAATTTTTCGATATGGTTGATACTTTTCGAGTTATATCGGAAAAACTTAATTACTCTTATGTGTAGCCTATGGCAAGCTAAAAATATGAAGTTTTCTCAAAAACCATGCCCATTTAAGTCGGCTACTCTTGCACGAAGAATGTAAAGATTCAGAGATTTTTTTTGTAAGAGATGTATTTTCATATAATCGAATAATTATATTGATTTTTTTTTATTTTAAGGGTCAAAAATTGCACAATTTTTTTAAATGCTTATTATAAATAAATTCCTAAATTTTATTTTCTTAGAAATGACTTTTATTAAAATAGATTCCTAGCATGATTTCATGGAATAAAAAAAAATTGTATTCCTACGATCACTAGGAGCCGAGGTAAGTTTTTTATTTCAAAAAATTCTGGATATTAAGGTTGAATACATATATTTTCAATAAAAAAATACTAGGATATCTCTATAGTCCGGTGGCAGAGAGGGTTTTCGTAGCCGATGAAGCGCGACGGGATCACCCAAGTTATTCTTATGTATTTTGACCCGCTGAATCCGAATTTCGAGGGTGATAAGCAGAGAAAGCATCCGGAAAATTTTTATGGACGATTTTCCGAGGGAAATCGAAAAATCCATTTTTTCCAAAAACAAATGAGGTCATAATATTTTACATACAATTCTCTACAAAAAAGGTATCTGCAAGTTTTTCTTGAAAATGCACCGTTTTCCAGTAAAACGTGCTCGAAATTCGAAAAAATGCGATTTTCTCAATTTTCAGTGCTCTCTCCTTCAGTCGCATAATGATATTTTCAGGATCACCTTTTCCCATGTTATTCATATATGTCTCGATTATGAATAACAGAAGAGACATTCGTGTGGATTTCCGGCACTGAATTTCCCGATACTTTTACCTTGCATGGAACCGGCATTTTTTTATTCGCGAAGCTCACGTAGAGGACGAATTCCTTATAGTTTCGATCAAAACAGGTTCAGCACATTTCCATGTTCACAAAGCATTTCAGTAGCGGAAAAACGGAAAATTTTACCTAAAAGTAAAAGAATTTTCCGAGGAAAATTGAAAAATACATTTTTTCCAAAAACAAATGACTCTTCAATATACTTCATAAAATTCTCTACAAAAAAGGTCTCTCTAAATTTTTCTTTAAAATGTACCGTTTTCGAGTAAAATGTGCTCGAAATTCGAAAAAATGCGATTTTCTCAATTTTCTGTGCTCTCTCATTCAGTCACATAATGATATTTTCACACGAATCCACACGAATGATTTTTTTCAAAAATGTATCTTTTGTTATTCATAGTCGAGACATATATGAATAATTTGGGAAAGGGTGATCCTGAAAATATCATTATGTGACTGAATGAGAGAGCACTGAAAATTGAGAAAATCGCATATTTTCGAATTTCGAGCACATTTTACTCGGAAACGGTGCATTTTAAAGAAAAATTTGTGAAAACCTTTTTTGTAGAGAATTTTATGCAGAATGATATAACATAACTTGTTTTTGAAAAAAATTGATTTTTCGATTTTCCTAGGAAAATCGTCCATAAAAATTTTCCGGATGCTTTCACGGCTTATCGTGCGTTCAAAGTGGCTCGCGCTTCAAAAATATTGAGTATCTCGGCTTCTGGACAACGCACAAAAATCCCTTTGTACTTAATTTGACGTAACTCGTCGTGAAAAACACGAATATCATATTCACAAAATGATTAAGTAACTCTATTATGTACAAAACATTTATGAAGTTATTACAGAAAAAATATTCATTTATTATATTGCTACAGATTCACTAATTTCATTTTTCAATTGGAGAATTGTCCGCTAAATCATTTTGTTCTTCTTCTTTTTAGGCAAATTTTCACCTATTTCGATTGTAGGCGTCTCAAAATATTCGCATTCACTCGAATCATAAAGTGTGCAATTGCCAGTTCAAAGTGACAATTCTCAATTCAAAGTGACAATTGACAGTTCAAAGTGACAATTGTCAGTTGAAAGTGGCAATGGTCAGTTCGAAGTGACAATTGTCAGTTCAAAGTTGCAATTGTCACTTCGAAGTGGCAATTCCAAATTTTTTGAAAAATATTTTGTATTTGGACCTTCTACGCCTTCGTAGGCTATGGTTGTCCTCGTCCTCTTTGCAGATTTTTTTGGTTAGCGTTCTATACGAGCCGTGCCCGGTAAGTGCTTAGGATAGAAAATAGTCCAGTCTCCTGTGTTTACATTCTTGGTATTAGTCTCTTTTTCCACTGTCCTTTGTCCGCTTCCCTGTTCCATCTGTTTTGCCATTCCTCTATGGCTCTTTCTCTTGCCTCCTTTCTTACACCTTGCATATTTTCTCTAGGGCTTTCCTGGATGTATTTCCCCTCTACTACTTGGAGGTCGATTGGTATTATGCCTGTGATTATTTGGAGAGCCACATTTGAAGTGGCCGATGCTATTCTTATCAGTATTTTTCTTTGGGCTCTGATCATCATATCCCTGTACCTATTTATTCGCATGGCCTCAGCCCATGCCGGTGCCCCGTACAGGAGTATGCTATGTGTTACCCCGGTGAGCACTGCTCTTTTCATACTGGAGGTTCCACCTATATTGGGCATGATCTTCTTCAATAGCGCTGTTTTTTTTTTCGCCTTCTCCACTGCTTTTTCAACATGTTTTCCAAATGTTCCCTGGTCGTCGAAGTGGACTCCAAGATATTTTACGGTTTTCTGAGGGATGATGTCTATATCGTTCATCTTGAATTTGATATGGTCTCTTTTCCTTTTCCCTTTCAGGATCACCGCCTCGGTTTTTTGCGGAGCCAGCGTTAGCTGGTTATCCTTTATCCATGCGTCTATTTAATTTTATGCTTTCATTTGTTTTTCTAATTAGCTCGCTATCTCTTATTGCCTTCATAATGAGTGCTAAGTCATCCATAAAACCGATGGTTGTGGCTTCTTCCGGGAGCTCCGGCCCCAAAACTTCATCGTACTGCAAATTCCAGTGTCGGTCCCAGGACCGAACCCTGTGGAACTCCTGCCGTAGCTTCCATCTCCTCTCCTTTGTCTATGGCAATTTTCCTTTTCTCCAAGTAATCTTGTACTATGTAATCATATACCCGGGCATTTCTTTTTGTTCCAGTGTTTTGATTATTTTGTTATGGTTTGCGGTGTTAAACACATTTTTTATATCAAGAGTGACTAATACATTCCATGTTTTGGTGTTTTCTTTTACTATTTGCTTTACCTCATTTATGGCTTGTATCGTTGATTTCCCTTTGCGGAAACCGTACTGGTAGTCGTGTAACATGTTTTTCTTCGATTTCCACGTTTAGTCTATTTCTTATCATGTCCTCGTACAGCTTACTTATGAAGTTCAGCAGGCATATTGGGAGCTCCGGTGGTTTTTCTTGTTTCAGTATCAGTATTAATTTCGCTATTTTTCAGTCATCTGGGAATTTCTGCCGTCTAAGGAGTTCGTTGAGCATACTTAATATACACTCTGTTTTTATTTTGCACACCTCCTTTATAGCCTCCAGGGGGATCCCATCTGGTCCTGGTGCCTTTCATTCCTTCATTTGTTCACAGGCAATCATTATTTCTTCCTTTGAGAAGGGTTTCACTTCTTTGGTGATCCGTCTCCTCTCACTGATCTCTTGGGTTTGGGAGAAAAGTCCCTGCGCTATCTTCTTTCTCTTTTCTTTGTGAAGGCTATGGTTGTCGAGAAATAAATGTATATGTAATTTCCTTCATAAGAACCCTTCCGAAATATCAATCGGAATGAATGCAATTTCTTTATGGCCCCAAAAATTACTACGTTTTGCATAAAATGAACGATATCAAACTTGAAACCCCCCGAATCACCGAGTCAATGGAAAAATGGTGCCACATTAAAATTATCTCAACCAAGCAAATCATCTTTATCGACTGCTTTCGACGTTTATGGCGATCATATTTATCCGAAATTCACAATATCAATACATAAAGAAGCGAAGCAGTGAAAACAGAATCTCGAAACAAACATTAAAGTAAAACAGCCATCTAAATGCTTAGTGGCTCGTATCTGGTTTAGAAATTAGTGGAACGATCAAAATACAGCTACAATTTACATTTTCGAATAACGTTCTTGTCCTTTACAGCGTCTGCAAACCATATCTTGTTATACAACTCCATTCGTTTCATGTGAATTTACGATCTCGGTTTATAGCTTTGGGCTCATTTGCACAACAGTAATTGGGCATGTACTGGGCGAAGCTCGAAACGTGGCCACGGGTCAGTCCTCGAATCAGATTTCAAGTGCTTTCCATTGTTCCAGTTGACAATGACGCTGGATAAATGTAATTTCCTCTGAGTTGGACGAATTTCACAACGATTTGATTGAGAATACCACGAGCAGGTGATAAATTGAAGCTGTATGGGGTGCAATAATAAGGACAGATTTTATCGATTTTCTTGTTTCCATTTTAAACGTAATGACTTCAAATTCAATTCATCCATATCGGTTAACTAACTGGCAATCATAGATTATCGAATTGACAAAATTTGCACGTCTTTTCTCTATAGAAGGGCCGATCGGCCAGTGGCCATCGTAACCACCTCAGGAGTATTCATAGGTATTACCAGAAGTACCTTTTCAAGGGAAAATCATGTGAGGTCCATTGCTAAACATCTTGGTTTTCTGTTTCGTGCCTAGAAGTATTTTACTTCCCGTCCACTTAATGAGATTAATAAGTGTAACAAATCGAACATTTCCTAGACTACCGTTCTCATGATATGGAGAGCAGCACCCATACACATTGAAACTTCTGGATTCTGTCCAAAAAGATCCATTTGTTGGCCTGTTCTTTATAGATATTTTCGTAGACGATGCTTTTTCGAAATATCATCTATCGTTCCACCGTTAGCGGTCCCATCAAGACTGACTCATCGAGTTCAGTCCTCACGTCCATCCCTACCTACTTTTCCATGGCTCTCACGATTTGCTTTGAACATTACAGATAGGAATTGCCTTTGGTTCGGAGACTGCATTTATTTTCTCCTTCTTCAGAAGTTTCCCAATTCATTTCGGACGCCATATATGTATGGCACTTAGACAGTGCCGTGTGGTTGCTCTTTACCAGTGTTTCTTTTCTTCTCCTTTGGACCTGTAGCATGAATTGAGTCTTTTTTGTAGTAGCCGATCGCTTATAATATTGTTAGGGTTCCATTTTGTTGTCGATCTGTCACGATTATCCAGACTTCAAAACGGCTGGTGCCATCTAGTGGAGAATAGCAGTAATAGCGGTGGAGTGGGTGGTCCTAGAATGAAGCGGATGGAATATTGTAGAAATCTCTGGATTCGACGAGAAGAAATGTTTCCGACTTATAAGAATGCCAGGAGAAGTATTGAAGTTTTAGAAGATTACAATTTGTCGAAATAAATATAGCCCAGTGATTGTGGGGTTGTGTATAAATTAGCGTGTTGAATAAAGAATTTTAATGTGAAATCGTAAAAGTTCTTCAAAAGTGGTGTAAGAAGTGGATGTTAAAAATAAATACAGAGTGTTCGTGTAAGTAGACAGTTGTGTATTTCGTTGTGTTGTTCGAGTTTTGATTTCGCAAAAAATAGTGACTGAACATTTATCGTGAAGCAAACAGTTGTGTGCATTAACGGGAGTATAAACTGATACACTTCTCGCGTGTAATAATAATAATAATAGACTGGTGGTCCGTTAAAGTAACGTTCATGTGGAGTTCTTTTGGCAGATTTAAAGGTGTCGGAATTGAAGCCAGAGCTCGAAGAAAGGAAGTTGAAAACGACTAGTGAGAAGGCCATGCTTCAGAAAAGACTCGCAGAAGGACTCATAGAAAAAGGTGAAGACCCCGCAACAGTTTCGTTTGAAGTTTCTGGAATACATTAGAGTTCGATTATGAATAAGCTCGAATTAACTACCTGGAAGAAAGTCTCTGAAAGATGAACAGTAAAATTCGGTGAGTCTAGAAAATAAACGTTTAGAAAATTCGAATAGTTTGAAGGAAGAACTCCAGGAAAACTCGAAAAATCTGTAAGAAAAGCTGTTTGCAGGAAGAAATTCAATAGAAACTTCTAGAAAGTTCGAATATTTTGATGGAAGAACTTGAGGAGAAACTTCTAGAAAATTCGAATAGTTTGAAGGAAGAACTTCAAGAAAAACTTCTAGAAAATTCGAATAGTTTGAAGGAAGAACTGAAACGAGAACTTTGTGGTGGCGAGCCGGTTAGAAGAAAGAATGTGGACCGTCGAGACAGAGATGGAGAAAATCAAATATGAAATGGAAGAGGAAATATGAAAATTAAAAGAAACAATCAGTAAGTTGAAAATGGAAATCGACACTTCCCATATCACAGAATCTGTCAATGAAAATTCAATGCTGGAACTGAGTTTGAACTCGGCTGATGTCCAAAAGGGTTTGTAAGATGTAAAAATCAGTTCGGACACAGGAAAGCTCTCCATGAAACCACGTCAGTTTGATGGAAAAACACCATGGGCTAAATACCGCCGACAATTTGAAGCTGCAGCAAAAGGGATGGATGGAATGCAGGAGAACGAGTTGTAGCATTAACACTGGCAACGAAGATTTTACAAACCCTCACGTATGCACGCTTGGTTCGTCTTGCATATCCAGCCACACCGGAAAAGGTAATGGAGCGGCCAGCGGTTTGGGCATTCTTGGATGAACTTCGCGACCAAGAAACCAGGCAAGCGTTGACACTGCTTCATCCAACACATCTCGTGGATGCACTGGCACGCGCTTTGGAATTGGAGGCTGCAATACAATCGTGCAAGAGCCAAAGTGAGGTCCGAATGATGGTAGAAGAACCGCTGGAGCCTTCCACTCTCGAAACTGCCATAAGGAAGGTGATTGAGGAAATATTACCTGAGAAGAGACTGGTGAAATGCCGGATGCCGGAACTGTAGGAAACTTGGACACGTGCGTAGCCAATGTCAAACCCTCCAGAGGTCGAGACCAACAGAGCATGTTGGAAACGACATACAGATCCAGCGGCATCAAGATTCTGGTATGCTGTAACCATCTTCAACGGCCGAACACGAAGACTGTGGAGCGTTACTACGTCACGGTGCAGATATGGGGAGTCTTACAGGTACCGACATACTCCAAGAACGCTATTTCGTGACAGAATGTCTTCAAAAAGAAGGCAATGTCACGAATTTTCAGACTTCAAAACGGCTGGTGCCATCTAGTGGAGAATAGCAGTAATAGCGGTGAAGTAAGAGGTCCCTGAACTAGAGAGAATTCAACATTGTAGAAATCTCTGGATTCGACGAGAAAAAAAAGTTTCCTACTAGGTATATAAGAACGTGTCACACGCCGCCAATATAGCAGAGTGATTGTTGTATATAGATTAGCGTGTTGAATAAAGAATTGCAAAGTGAAATTGTAAAAGTTCTTGAACTGACCATTATTTTATAACATTTTTTATTTGCTAGAAACATTTTTTTATCTGTCGTAGTGGAATGAATAATCTATCTATTTCCCAAGGACTGTTCTTCCGAAGACAGCAAAGCTTTGGAACTCACTGCCTCGAGTAGACTGCTTTTAGTATGTCCAAGAATTGGCACAAATATCTAAACTTACCAATTAAACCTCTAAGCTTTCTTGCAATGAAATCAGTGTGTATGTCCCAACGTAGATGTCTATCGATAATAATACAAATACTTGACAGACTCAACTTCAGGTATTTCTGTATTTACATCGACAATCAAGTCTCCCAGTTCTGGCAAATTATTGGTGTATGAGGTGAAAGGTAAATAATGTGTTTTTTCTATATTCAAAGTAAGCTTATTACCCTGGAACCATTTTTTAATCAACTTGAAATTATCCTCTGTCATATATTTTAGGTCTCCCCAGGTATCTGCTTTATAAAATAAGGCGGTGTTGTCAGCGAAACTGAGAACTGTTCCGCTTTGAGTGATATCTAATAAACTAATAATATATAGGGTAAACAGCAGTGGGCCTAAGACTGTTCCCTGTGGAACTCCAAAAGTAATAGTTCTTGTTTCACTAATGCTATTATTCAGGTATACCTGTTGCTGCCGATCCGTTGAGTAACTCTTCAGAAGATCATGTGTCTTTCCTCTGATACCGTATGAATAAAGTTTTGCGAGTAGTACCTCGTGGCAAACCGTGTCAAATGCTTTAGAGAGGTCTATGAAAATACCTAAGGCTGGCGTTTTTTTTGTCTATTGCTGCATATATACGTTTTGTCAATAATTGAACACATTCCCGCTGATAATGAAAGCTTATTGTTTGAAGAAATTTCCTACTTCAATTTGGTACCTGGAAATGTTCGTTATAAACAGAATTACGCTTTCAAGTTTATGTGCACTTAACATTTACCCCGGCAAGCCAGATCGTATTCCTAGTTATTGTAAGCGTTTGGAAATCGAGTTCGGCAAACATACGAGTTTTGAAAGGTTCTGCCATCAGATAAAGTTGCATTTTCCGAAGACGTGCGCTGGAAACTCCCCGAAAGTTTGCGAGGAAAATGTGCATGATATAAATAAGTTTAAACGGAAGATTCAATTGAAATACGGGGTTTTATTGAAAAATATTGTGGAAATATTAAAATGAAATTTGTTCTTGAAAGTTATATTGAATATTTATTTAGAAACTGTTCCAGATACGTCGAGTGCCGGGGGTAGGTAGGGTGCAGAGTGGAATGTATGCCAAGTTGAGGAAAGTTTTATGGGATTCTGTTTGTACACATTTGCTTACAGTCAAGGGCGAAAAACAAGATGAATAGTGGAACTTTGAAGTATTCTGGAGGAGTGGTAGAAGGAAAACTTACTCTTGACTGTAAAATTTGAAATGTTATTCAATCTGTAGGTAGTAACACTAAATTGAAAGGGTTTGAAATAAGTATTATTTTTCCTTGTTTTTTAAAACCCAGAAACAAATTAAATTATTAATGTACTGTCCAGTGAGTTGGATTATACGGGGTGTCCGTAGAGATTCATTTATAGTCGTCATCCGTTAGGGCGTCGCGGCACCGACGGCAACTTTTTTGAATGGCACCCCGGATTTTTCAATGCCTCTTGCTAGTCTGCATCAAATTCTGAATTCAGCCTTATAGCACACTCATAGTTTCCCTTGAATACTGATGCACGACAGCAACTTTATGGCATAATATAAAGAGGGGGCCATGAAAGTGTCAAAACAAATGCAATAATTCCATAGTAGTGTCCTGGCCGTCCATTGGGCGTCCATTGAATTTAAATTGGACTAGTTCTGGGCATCCATTGGACGACCTGAACATCCATATTCGACGTCCATTATACATCCATTGTACGTACATGTGCTGTGTGAGTCCAAAGTTGTACTAATGAAAAAAGTGGTCGCACTTACCCCAGCGCACCTTATCCATCTTCAACCCATTCATGTGGCATTCAGACCGTCAAATTATTGAAAAGATTATTATTATTATTATTATTCTAGCTGAGACAGAGCACACCCATATTGGGACAATATTGGTAAAATATTGTGAAAATATTGGCAAAATATTCAAATAATAATTTTGGCGAGAAAAAAAATGTGAACATTCGGCGATATTGGTCTGATATTCTCGAAGCAATATTGGCCTCAAAATGTTAGGCGATATTAGTACAATATTGCTGTAGCACACTTAAATTGGAATAATATTAGTAAAATATTGGCAAATATTAAAACGTTATAATGGCGAGAAGAAATAATGATCATTTCGGGATATTGGCACAATATTACTTGGACATTATACAAATAATTT
Organism: Chrysolina haemoptera; assembly: GCA_958298965.1. Taxonomy (NCBI): domain Eukaryota; kingdom Metazoa; phylum Arthropoda; class Insecta; order Coleoptera; family Chrysomelidae; genus Chrysolina; species Chrysolina haemoptera. The sequence continues at coordinate 3,918,702 of OY282600.1, forward strand.
TAGTGAAATATTGAGGAAGCAATATTAGCCCCGAAATATTTAGGGATATTAGTACAATATTATTTGCATATATTGGTAAAATATTCAAAGTGGATATGTTTCCTTGGAAACATTGAATAAATATTTCCAGAAAATGTCGAATAATTGTAAAATTCTACAATTTTGTGTCTACTTCAATTTACCAAGGAGTAGATTGACTTGTAAACGCATTGTGAGAAGCCTTATTTAATATATGTTACTATGATTCAGCTGTTGTTCCATATGTGGGGCCACCTAGCGGTTTTTTACCCAAGTTCAATCATGATTCATTTCAATATTTTTTATTGAATATTCGGCCAATATTCAAATTTCAATCCTAGTGATAAATGTATTTTGTAATATTGTATCAATATTGTCTTTCAAATATTGGCGTAAGGTTTTCGTAACAATCTCAATCAATATAGGGTCAATATAATTTTTAGAATATGGATTAAATAATATTCCACCAATGTGCTATCAACCTTGGATATACATTATTGTTTTTTATCTCTAAAATCGATATGAGAGTAATATTGAAATCGCAATATTGGAGCTAGATGCTGGAAACACTATGTAGGCAATATCGCTCTATCGATATTGGTGAAAATTATTGACCCAATATTTCATGAAACAATATACATTCAGAACAGGTTGAGTCACTATTCCAACAATATTATTAATGAAATATTGTTTTTCCGATATGAACCCATATTGGTTCAAAATTTTTTTACATTTACAATATATCCATATTGGCCCAATATGAAAACAAGATTTAGCCAACATGAGGTGCTACCTGGGCTTCTGCAGTGGGATTCGCAAAGAAACAAAGAAATTCCATTGAGTAGCATTGTGAAACCTGAAATATCTCAGATCATAAAATCGAGTAGAGGTTGACTTATTTTGAGCGCTTCTCCACAGTGCTTTAATGGCAATGATAATATAATTATCCCCCGCTAAGAAAGGCCCATAAATAACCTGAAAAGAAGAAGAAGAAGACGACAATTTACTACCGGGTTTGAATCCCAACGAACACGTGTCTCAACACATTAGAACATAATGTAACTTTTGACCGATATGGACATCAGTTGGGTCATTTATGTCAGAGGCGTGCTTATTTATGTTCTAGCAGCAAAGCGGAAAATTCGTAATTTATTCGAATTTCACAAATATCTAAACAGACGTTTTAACGAAATTGGTTATTGGAGTGAAATACTTTCACAGCCAGCCGAGATAAATGACTCTGACAACGAGTGATTGCCTATCGTAACAAAAACAGATATTAACGACATTACAGAGTATTGCATGTTAATAGAAGGAATCGGTATTTCGGTGACTTCCTACGAAATTTCCCTTTCATCCTCTGCTTCACTGCTGCACAGGAGTTTCCAAAAAGCACTCAGTATCTTCATCAAGACTTTGAATTCGATTTGACAATTTGATGGATCTAATTGTGATACCTCGTGTTTCTAAAAGCTTTCATTTAACTTGTTTCGTGCGTATGTTTGTCTTTATGTAGGAATCTCGGTTTAAATCCAATTGAACGGAAAGGACCCCGCACAAATCAAATGGGAATTGGATCCCTGTCGAATTGGCTGAAATTTGGATGTGTTGTAGTTTATACCCTTCTAATCAAAAGTCTCCATTGTCCCGAGACATAAAAATGGACAGTTTTTTAGGAATTGAATGCCAAAAGTTGCAACTACCCAGGTAGCTCATGTTTTCGTATTGGGCCAATATGGATATATTGTAAATGTAAAAATAATATTGGACCAATATGGGTTCATATTGGAAAAACAATATTTGATTAATAATATAAGTGGAATATTGGCTAAACCTGTTCTGAATGTATATTGTTTCATAAAATATTGGGTCAATGTTGGTTCAATAATTTTCACCAATATCGATAGAGCGATATTGCCTACATATTGTTTCCAGCATCTAGCTCCAATATTGCGATTTCAATATTACTCTCATATCGATTTTAGAGATGAAAAACAATATTGTATATCCAAATTTGATAGCACATTGGTGGAATATTATTGAATCCATATTCTAAAAATTATATTGACCCTATATTGATTGAGATTATTAGGAAAACCTCACGCCAATATTTGAAAGACAATATTGATACAATATTACAAAATACATTTATCACTAGCATTGAAATTTGAGTATTGGCCAAATATTCAATAAACAATATTGAAATGAATCATGATTGAACTTGGGTAAGAAACCGCTAGGTGGCCCCACATATGGAACAACAGCTGAATCATGGTAACATATATTAAATAAGGCTTCTCACAATGCGTTTACAAGTCAATCTACTCCTTGGTAGACACGAAATTGTAGAATTTTAAAATTATTCGACATTTTCTGGAAATATTTCATCAATGTTTCCAAGGCAACATATTCACTTTGAATATTTTACCAATATATGCAAATGATATTGTACCAATATCCCTAAATTTTTTGGAGCCAATATTGCTTCCTCAATATTTCACTAATATTATTTGTATAATGACCAAGTAAGATTGTGCCAATATCCCGAAATAATTATAATTTTATCTCGCCAATATTACGTTTTAAACTTTGCCAATATTTTACCGATATTATTCCAATGTAAGTGTGCTACAGCGATATGGTACTAATATCGCCTACCATTTTGAGGCAAATATTGCTTCGAGAATACTAGACCAATATTATTCCATAAATATTGGACCAATATCGCCAAATGTTCACATTTTTTTTCTCGCCAATATTATTATTTGAATATTTTGCCAATATTTTCACAATATGGTACCAATATTGTCCCGATATGGGTGTGCTACTTGGGTAGTGCAGATCTTCCAACCGATCACATTTGATTTTGACTCTGTATAATGCCGATGATTTTGTTTACTATCGATAGAAATAATAACATATTCTTAACTGTCAATAAATGTCAAGTTTCTACAAAAGCTTATGTTTTGAAGGTTCTTTTACTCGCATTATTTTGAATAATATGGCTTTTAGAAACATATTTGTTACGAGTGTAAGGGGCGATTTACCCCGAGACTCATGACTCGAATAAATGCAGAAGAAAATGCAGACAAATGTGAAATCGCCATACGCAGACGAGAGGGGTTGAATAGACCACCTATTGATGTCATGCCTAATACAAGAATAACGTGCTAACCAGAACTGTGCCGAAAACTGACAAAAAGTGCTTTGAGCACTAAGCACCAAGCACTCTTGAAAAGTGCTTCGAAATCTCGAGCACTAAGCACTAATTTATAAAATGCTCGCGATTACTAAGTGAAACTTAAATAAACAAGTAAGATTTCTACACAGAATATTACATCGGCGCTTGTGTAGCTCCACATAGCTTTTTAAAGCGGTTGTTGTATTCACCGCTTGAAAAAGCTACAGTGAAGCGGAACATATCGCGATGGGAAGTAATTGTTTTTTGTTAGATATCACAAATAAATCAAATTTTTCATTTTTCAATTTTCATGGAGAATGTTTTCCTTTTCAACATGAATACCTCCCAAGAGGTTATCTTGGACGATGGAAACTAGCGACTTGAGTTTGTCTTTCAGCCGCAGATGATTCCATGACAGATTTTATGGATATCTCATTTATAATTTTGAACAAGAATATAAACCGTTACGTTTCACAGAAGAAATAAAAACGTTTCGATGGACAAATCTAAAAATACGTTTGCTCAGAATAATTATAATATTACCACATTACGACTAACCACTCAACATCATATTCTTATATCTGGCATAGCTTAAATCCATTATATTATGAAACTCTTGACTGACGATAGCGAGTTGGCACCAGTAATCGGGATTTACCTATGACAATTGACCTGAATGATAAAATTAGAATATTCGAAAACTGTCGACGTCTTCCTGTTCTGATAGCAAGGAATTATTTCACTGAAACAAACCGCTCTGGTTTGAATAGTCGTGTAAATATACCGAGTGACCTCAAAATTGTGTCCAAAATGAACAATAATTGTTAGGGGTCTGCTGATGAGTATAAATGTTGTTAATTATTCTGGAAACGTAGTCAGAAAACCGTATATGTTAGGTAATTTGTCAGCAGTTATCCAATATAAAACCACTACTTCATTTTCACTTTCAAACTCTGAATTTTACATCTACAATCATTATTGTACTCATAAGCGCGCTCTATAGGATCCACGCTGGATCTCTCTTGACTACGTCACACGATAAACTCAGCGAACGCTCGATTCGTCAAGGCGTGCAGTGGCGCGTCTAAGACGGGTGGATAACTAAGCCTGTTGTACCACTACTTGAGTCATGTAATCAGTAGTAATACCATAAGAGCATCGAAAATAATGAATTATACTTCCGAGTCCGGAGACGTCCCAAGTAGCACACCCATATTGGGATAATATTGGTACAATATTGTGAAAATATTGGCAAAATATCAAAACGTAATATTGGCGAGATAAAATTATAATTATTTCGGGATATTGGCACAATATAGTGATAAATGTATTGTGTAATATTGTATCAATATTGTCTTTCAAATATTGGCGTAAGGTTTTCGTAACAATCTTAATCATTAGGTCAATACAATTTTTAGAATATGGATTAAATAATATTCCACCTATGTGCTATCAAACTTGGATATACAATATTGTTTTTCATCTATAAAATCGATATGAGGGCAATATTGAAAGTGCGACATTGGTGAAAATTATTTAACCAATATTGACCCAATATTTCATGAAACAATATACATTCAGAACAGGTTGAGCCAATATTCCACCAATATTATTAATGAAATATTTTATTTCTAATATGAATTTAAATTGGTTCAAAATGATTTTTACATTTACAATATATCCATATTGGCCCTATATGAAAACAAGATTCAGACAACATGAGGTGCTACCTGGGGTTTTCTGCGAAACACCACGAAAGCGTTAGCTCGAGTGGTGTTTCAAGGAATACGTCCAGTATTGTTTGAGAATAGAATTTATAATGATCAATAGAAACGTCAAATCATATTCATATGTTTATACAGTATCAGAAACTGTTCATCTTGAATATAGACAGAAATCTACGCGACAAGGAACGCAATGATATGATAATACCTCATAAATAATATAGGTGCACGCGCCTCTCCTGTTACCTCGCCCGACGAATTAACAGCTCACGGTGATATCACTTCCTCGTGCGAGTAGAGGATAAATTGTAATGCTCTCTCAACATAATAGCAAGCTATTCTTCACGCTCTCATAAAACTACCATACCCTAGATGAACACTTTCCGATACTGTATATGGATATTGTTTATACCACGGTTTTTGAGCTTTTTGGAAGAGGTCATTAAGCGAACATTTTGGTTACCAAAGGCCAAAAAGCAAATATTTTGAGCCAACTGTTTTGCAACTTCTATCATTTTCAGTGCACTGAATAATTCATCATATGGGTACCATTTCATCTTTCACAATACAATTTTTAAATTCCAGCTCATCCGTACCAGTTTGTTCCGCGGTCACACAAATTATACCTATTTGTGCTGTGAAAATTACTTCCTGTAATTCTTATACTTTTTCACTGATTCATTCTCACTTCAAGTGCTACTTCAGTATCGATAATTGAAGACCAATATCGAATTTTGATTATTGCTTCGTCAATTTCATCATTATAATAGTAGCCCGTCAATTTTCAATAATTACCTTGTTTATTTCTTGCCAACGTGCCTTTTATTTCTCAATAAACGTTTTTCTGTTCACGTCTGGCAGTAACCTAGAGTTAATTAAACAAAATATATTATTATTGTTCGCTTACATCCGTCACAGTCTCAAAACTCGAATCCGTGGTATCGAGTAGGCTGGTAGACAGGTAAAAGTCATAGGCGGGCCCAGAAGTTGTCCTTGAGGGACTAGAGGAAAATAAATGAGTCTAAAATTTTTCATTGATGTTTCAGTGATATTGCAATTGGTACTAGTCACTGATGTAATCGGTGTCTTGGTTAAGTTTTAACAGACTGTCAGTGAGAGCAAAGCACAAAAATTGCTCATAAAAAGTAGCAGTGGACAATATTGTACACTTCTTGTAATGCTTGGTCACTTTTTATGATGCTTGCAAAAAGTGTGATTTTCCTCTAAAAGATGATTTGAATATGTTGAGTTTGTTTTCGTATTCAGATGGCTCACATAACGTTCATGGGTGCAATTTCTAAATGTTCTACCAGTTTGACCAATATATACCTTAGGACAAGTACCACAATTCAATTTATATACCCCCGATTTGTTCTATAGGCAACTCTTATATCTTGTTTATTTAAAAATGAAGCGACCTTTATTGTTGGTTTTAACAATCATTAGAAATTAATAAACTCAAAAATTCAAACCTACTACTCAACGACCAACTTGAATTGGATAATTCACCATTGTTGAATTTAGTTTCTTAGAAAAAACTAATGTCCATATTCTTAATCAATCTGCTAATTTATGTTATTTTTAAAAGTAGAACTTTATGATTACTATTCAATCTTAATCCTTCATATTATTGTTATTTTAGGACTAGAATGTTTACCTTTGTTATATTGAATACAATTTTATTGATGCAGGTAGGATAGGTATCCCCTGTTAATTGTAATTATTAATAGTCTGGTTAGGGGTCTCTTTAGTTGTAATTTTTGCTTTCTTCATATTTAATACCCAATACATTTTTGTCGACGAAAATCTGTTTCGCTTTGCCAAGCTCATCAGGAAGATTGGAAGAATTGGAAAGCAGGCTCTTCAGAAGCAATTATACACGTCAAGGATGGAAATGATGGAAATATTTCTTCTGAGGTAACAATTTGAAAGTTATTTTTCGACATAAACCTGTCATGGGCATTGCATTTTGATTTTTCTTCGAAAATATGAATAGATTGTTCATAAAATCTGTTGTGAAGAGGTTATCTTGAACGATGGAAAATAGCGACTAAAGTTTGTCTTTCGGCCGCAGATGATTCCACAACAGATTTTAATTTTATGAAAATTCTATTTATGTTTCAGAATACAAATCAAAATCCAATGCTCAAGACAGGTTCATGTCAAAAAATAAGTGTCAAAGTGTTACCGCAAAAGAAATATTTCCATCATTTCCATCCTTCATGTGTATAATTGCTTCTGAAGAGCCTGCTTTCTAATTCTTCCAATCACCCTGATGAGCTTGGCAAAGCGAAATAGATTTTCGTCGACAAAAATGTGTAGGAGATTAAATGCGAGTGAAGCGAACTTTGTTTCAATGAAATGAACGATTTCTGTGAGTGATATTTTGGAATAATATTCTTCCTATCTAATTTATTCGATGAATTTTCAAGGAAAACTAGAGATTATTTTAAAAATACCCTTTTGAAGTTTTTATACGCACGCCAATGGCCAAGGCAGTCGGATGGCGTAGTTCATCGACATCAGAAACCAATTCAGAAAGCATTAGTCGCAGTTGAACTTCGACACTAACCGTATTATACGACAGGGTGTGCCAATCCACGTAAATTTCTGATTATTTCTGAATTCGGATCTGTTCTGCTGGAAGATATGGAAATTGTACCTTTTACTGATGACCTAGACGCTTTTTCTCGATGGCTGCGACCGGAGTCGTATATCGAGGGATAAGTTGATGGTCCTGAGAGAAATATATTTTAAGGATATATCTGATATACAGTGTGACCCATTAAAGATGGAAGCACCCATATAAAACTTACATTTGTCAACCGAATTGAATGATTTTGGTTTCTTTAGGTAGACATTCAAAAAGTCTAGTAGGACACCAAATTTCGTGTATAAATCTCCATTTCCAGGGCCAACTAATCTTATTTTTCAAGGTCAAAAATCTAAAAAAATTACTAGCGATTTTTTTATAAAAAATCTGACTACACCCCTAGATTCGCGATATTTTCAAATGGTACATATGTGAATTACGTTGAAATGCGTCAATCAATAAAAAAGTTATGCGGGAATGAAATTTGATAAATATCACTGGTCAAAATTTCATCAAATAAGAACATCATAAGAAAATAAAATTTGAAAATGGAATTTCAGGAAAATGTCATTTTATCCCAAAATTTCTTATTTTTTTATTTATCAACAGATTTCGATGAAATTATGGTCAGTGCTATTTCAAGACACCCTGAATCCAGTGGTGTAGTCAGAGTTGTTACAAAAGTTTTGAAATTGAAGTGGTGGGTTGAATAAAAGGCATATTTCTCAAATTTGATTTACTTTTTTATTATTTTACGAATTCCAACGTTATTTACATGTGAACCATTTGAAAATATCTCGAATCCAGTGGTGTTGTCAGATTTTTTCTAAAAAAATTGCTAGTAATTTTTTTAGAATTTTGACCTTCAAAAATAAGATTAGTTGGTCCTGGAAATGCAGATTTATCCATGAAATTTGGCGTCCTAGTAGAATTTTTGAATGTCTACAAGACGAAAACAAAATCATTCTAATCGGTTGAAAAATGTAAGTTTTATATGGGTGCTTCCATCTTAAATGGGTCACACTGTATAACTAAGTCGGAGAACTTTCTGACCCTGGTATCTGATCTCTGCTGAGTAATGGGATATTACAGTATCAACTTTTAATAGAATATTCACCAAAATTTTATGGATTAGCGTTTTTGTTTTTTTTTAACCACAGTGCAGTTGTGCGAGCTAGAGATTAATTCAATAATTATGTCTATCCACGATTATTGCATGAAATCAGGCGCGTATACAAGGGGGAGCTAATGGGGGCAATTACACCCCATGATCGGAGAAAATTCAGTGTTACAATCAAAATCAACTTTAGGATTCACAAAATAAATCTTATTTCATTCAACGCGTAACTATCTAAATCTAATCATCTAATCTATTTCTTTTCCTAAAAACTGAAAAATGCCAAAACTGCAGCAAGGTAACGGAACATACAGGTACAACGCAACGAGAGCATCTAATTCTAATTCTAATTCTAATTTCTATTAAATTTGGGACTTGAGTACCTGATTGATTTGTTTTATTCAGTTTGTAAACCTGATATTTGCTTTGCTTCAAGTTACCTATGTAAATGTAATTAGTTTCAAATTCTGTTACCTGATTGATTAAATTTTTTTAACTTCCTGATTTGTCTTCGCTTCAAGTTACTTACATATGTAAAAGTTTAATGTATTTAGTTTCAGAATGCATCTGTTAATTTCTTAGTTTTCCTTGAATACATTCCATAATACTCGATCACATTTTCTCTCTTATTTGGAATGTGTCCTTGTTTGTTTGTTCTACTATGCTTCTAGTTTTTCATATTAAATAAAACAAATAGAATTTGATATCCTTTTTTTTCCCACCTTTATGATACCCCACTGACAAACTCAACTATCAATTTAAAGACATTTGACCTTGACCACCAAAAAAATTCGCCTGCGGCGCTTTTCTATTTTCTGTCACCTCTATGCCACTATTCACCTTTTTTTTGCCACCTTTATGATACTCTACTAACAAACCTATTGATCAATTTAAAGGCAATTGACCTTGACCACAAAAAAATTTCTTCTGCGGCACTTTTCTATATACTGTCACCCCCACGCCACAAATTACCTTTTTTTGCCACCTTTCCCAGGTAGCACCTCATGTTGGTTGAATCTTGTTTTCATATTGGGCCAATATGGATATATTGTAAATGTAAAAATAATATTGAACCAATATGGGTGCATATTGGAAAAATAATATTTCATTAATTATATTGGTGTAACATTGGCTCAACCTGTTCTGAATGTATATTGTTTCATAAAATATTGGGTCAATATTGGTTCAATAATTTTCACCAATATCGATAGAGCGATATTGCCTACATATTGTTTCCAGCATCTAGCTCCAATATTGCGATTTCGATATTACTCTCGTATCGATTTTAGAGATAAAAAACAATATTGTATGTCAAAGTTTGATAGCACATTGGTGGAATATTATTTAATCCATATTCAAAAAATTGTATGGATTGAGATCGTTACGAAAAACTCAAGCCAACATTTGAAAGACAATATTGATACAATATTACAAAATAAATGTATCACTATCATTGAATTGAATATTAACCGAATATTCAATAAACAATATTGAAATGAATTATGATCAAACTTTGGTAAGAAACCGCTAGGTGGCCCTACATATGGCTCGACAGCTGAATCATAGTAACATATATTAAATAAGGCTTCTCACAATGCGTTTACAAGTGAATCTACTCAGTGCTTAATTGAAATGGAAATGAACTTGAATTTTCAAATTATTCGACATTTTCTGGAAATATTTCATCAATATTTACAAGGCAACATGTTCACTTTGAATATTTTACCAATATATCCAAATGATAATATTGTACCAATACCCCTAAATATTTTGTGACCAATATTGCTTCTACAATATTTCACTGATATTATTTGTATAGTGTCCAATATTGTACGGAAATATCCCGAAATAATTATAATTTTATCTAATTCAAAATAAATAACAATAATAAAATGTATAAAATAAAATATGTTGCTAATATTACGTTTGAATATTTTGCCAATATTTTACCATTATTATTTCAATGTAAGTGTGCTACAGCGATATTATACCAATATCGCTTAACATTTTGAGGCCAATATTGCTTCGAAAATATTACACCAATATTATGTTTTAAATATTGGACCAATATCGCCGAATGTTCACATTTTTTTTTCTCGCCAATATTATTATATGAATATTATGCCAATATTTTCACAATATTGTACCAATGTTGTCCCAATATGGTTGTGCTACTTGGGTTATGATACCCTACTGACAAGCCTAACCATCAAAAAAGTAAAAACTTTGAGAAAAAAAGACGAAATATTAATAAAAAAGTCAAAATTTTAAGAATTTCGTGAATTATTTATCAATCGTGGTGGGGATAAATTATTTACGATATTCTCATAGTTTTACATTTTTTTGTAAATTTCGAATTCTCTTCTCAAACTTTTCACCTTTTTTTTCCTCAAAATTCCCACTTTTCTGTAATTTCTCAAAATTTTTACTCATGTCATTCAAATTTTAATTGTGATGGCGATACATTATTGATGAAAATCTCAAAATTTTGATTTTTCAAAATTTCAACTATTTTTCAAAAAAATTTAACATTCTCTCAAAATTTCAACTCTTTTTTAAAAATTTTGACTTTTTTTCTTAAAATTTTGACTTTTTCTCAATATTTCGACTTTTTTCTTAAAATTTCGACTCTTTTTTTTCTCAAAATTTCCACTTTTTTCTTAAAATTTTGACTTTTTTTCTCAAAATATCGACTTTTTTTATGATACTCCACTGAAAATTTCAATTGAGGTGGAGATACATTATTGATGAAAATCCCAAAATTTTGACTTTTTTCTCAAAATTTCAACTTTTTTCTCGAACTTTTGACTTTTTCCCTCAAAATTTCGATTTTTTTCTCGAAAATTTTACTTTTTTCTGAAAATTTCGACTCTTTTTTTATCAAAATTTCCACTTTTTTCTTAAATTTTGACTTTTTTTTTTTCAAAATTTCAACTTTTTTTTATGATACCCCACCAACAAACCTAACGATCAATTAAAAGGCATTCGACCTTGACCACAAAAAAATTTCTTCTGCGGCACTTTTCTCAAAATGTTGACACTTTTTATCTAAATTTCAATTTTGGTGGTGATACATTATTGATGAAAATCCCAAAATTTTGACTTTTTTTTCAAAATTTCGATTATTTAAAAAAAATACTTTTTTCTCAAAATTTCAACTTTTTTTTCAAACTTTCGACTTTTTTCCTCGATACATTTCTGAAAACTGCTTGACCGTCGAAAAGATATAACAAATTAAAAAAATATATATGGGGAACGTAAAACTATTAAATATATTTGAAATAACAATTTTTCGTTTATTTCTGTAAATATAAGCTTGGAAGTATCTGAGAAATATAAATCACATGAACCGCCTTTTCCAATCTAACTTTTTTCTGAAGCCCTTCGATACAGATCTGGTTGTCAAAAGCGCTGAAATAGTGACGAATCCTTCTTTCAGGCACTACAGCTGCACACATTCCAACAAATGTCTCTTTGTCTCCGCACAAGTAAAAGTAATTTCTCGTACAGGCGATGAGACAATATCCGACAAGATATATGCTTTGGAATGAATCAGTTCGCATTAAATCTCAGCTGACTTTTATGTAATGAGAATTCGACGAAATTCTGTCCGCAGTGACACATGATATGTTTTATTCTTTTTTTTTTTTTCGTTTGTTAGTATAGTCGGTGTAGACATTTCCTACAAAATTATCCGGCATGGAAATGTTCTTTCATAAGCTATTGGTAGATGTCCCGTATATCCTCAATGATCAAAAAATTAAATCCAAATAAATGTTTACCGATTTTAATAAAGCCAAGTTAGCTTGCTCAGGTTTGTTTGTGTGTTAATTTCAAGCGAAAAAGCACACTCACGCATTTGAAAATTTGGTGAACATTCAGTAATTTTGGCCAACAATTGTTATTTTTGTATCTAGAACGCGAAATGATTTTTTTAACGAGGCACAGCCGAGAAGCAAGCAAAATTTTTTCTACAAACGTCAAAAGAAAATAGGTAGTGTCAAATTTTGTCTCGATTTGAAATGTATTAAAAAGCCTTGTTTATTTATTGTTGAACATTGTATTATGTGTTTGTAATAACTCATATTGAAAATAAGGACCTATCAATATTATTATTATTTTTTATCCATTAGGGTTTTCCCAGTCAGGCCCTGTCTGCGGAGCCCCAATACATCCGGAGGGCGCGCTGGTGTCGTTTACCTCGTGAGTGAGTGATTACTGGGTCCGAGAGTCATCTGCCCTGAGCAGACGGAGCGACCCAGATAGCACCTCATGTTGGCTGAATCTTGTTTTCATATTGGGCCAATATGGCTATATTGTAAATGTAAAAATAAAATTGAACCAATATGGGTTCATATTGGAAAAACAATATTCCATTAATAATATTGTTGGAATATTGGCTCAACCTATTCTGAACGTATATTGTTTCATGAAATACTGGTTCAATATTGGTTTAATAATTTTCACCAATATCGATAGAGCGATATTGCCTACATATTGTTTCCAGCATCTAGCTCCAATATTGTGATTTCAATATAACTCTCATATCGATTTTAGAGATAAAAAACAATATTGTATATCCAAGTTTGATAGCACATTGGTGGAATATTATTAAATCCATATTCTAAAAATTACATTGACCCTATATTGATTGAGATTGTTACGAAAACCTTACGCCAATATTTGAAAGACAATATATTTCCTTGCTTAACAACCAATCAGTGTATTTCAAATTTTGAAATTCATCCAATAGAATCGGATTTACAGTGAAAATATAGCTTGTCGCTGTATTTTCACGGTGATAAACCTGCTTAGTTTTTGTTTTACTATCTGTCAAGTGAAAATAATGATTCAAACTATAAACGTCAAATTTATGTGTTTTGACTGGTTATCTTTATTTATCAATATGAGCGATCATTGGGGACAAATATCCATTGATATCATAGATGAGGCCGTGGAAAAGAGTATTCCGTTGAATACGGCTAGAAGTAAAGCATCAATTACGAGGTGACACGATTTTTCTTTATTTCAAATCGATATATTGTCGTCCTAAATATAATTCGTGGTATGATTATAAAGCTATAATTTTTTGGAATATCAATTCATTGGCAATTCCAATGCAAGAAAATACAACTCGTCCTGCGGACTTGTTGTATTTTCAGCTTTGGGATTGCAATTCATTAATATTCCAAAAAATTATCGGTAATAATCATACCACTTTTCATATTACCACTGACAATATTGATACAATATTACAAAATAAATTTATCACTAGGATTGAAATTAGAATATTGGCCGAATATTCAATAAACAATATTGAAATGAATCATGATTAAACTTGGGTAAGAAACCGCTAGGTGGCCCCACATATGGAACAACAGCTGAATAATAGAAAATATTCAAATAATAATATTGGCGGATAAAAAGTGAACATTCAGCGATATTGGTCCAATATTTAAAAAATAATATTGGTGTAATATTCTCGAAGCAATATTGGTACAATATCGCTGTAGCACACTTACATTGTAATAATAATGGTAAAATATTGGCAAAATATTCAAACGTAATATTGGCGAGATAAAATTATAATTATTTCGGGTTATTGGTACAATATTACTTGGACACTATACAAATAATATTAGTAAAATATTGTGGAAGCAATATTAGCCTAAAAATATTTAGGGATATTGGTACAATATCATTTGCATATATTGGTAAAATATTCAAAGTGAATATGTCACCTTGGAAACATTGTTGAAATATTTCCAGAAAATGTCGAATAATTTGAAAATTCTACAATTTCATTTCTAGTTCAATTAACCACTGAGTAGATTGACTTGTTAACGCATTGTGAGAATAAGCCTTATTTAATATATGTAACAATGATTCAGCTGTCGTTCCATATGTGGGTACACCTAGCGGTTTCTTACCCAAGTTTGATCATAATTCAGTTCAATATTGTTTATTGAATATTCGACCAATATTCAATGATAAATGTATTTTGTAATATTGTCAATATGGTCTGTCAAATATTGGCGTGAGGTTTTCGCAACAATCTCAATCAATATAGGGTCAATAATTTTTCGAATATGGATTAAATAATATTCCACCAATGTGCTATAAAATTCGGATATACAATATTGTTTTTTATCTCTAAAATCGATTTGAGAGTAATATTGAAATCGCAATATTGGAGCTAGATGCTGGAAACAATATGTAGGCAATATAGCTCTATCGATATCGGTGAAAATTATTGAACCAATATTGACCCAATATTTTATAAATCCATATACAATCAGAACAAGTTGAGCCAATATTCCACCAATATTAACAATGAAATATTGGTTTTTCATTTACAATATGTCCGTATTGGCCCAATATGAAAACAAGATTCAGCCGACATGAGGTGCTACCTGGGGTAAACTATAGCTTGTACAGAAAAATTAGTGGAAAACTTTCCTTTAGAAAATTTGTATATCACACTTCAGCGACTGTACTAGGAGGTTTATGATGAAGTTTTTTTTACGGGACATAATGCTGACTGACTGACATGTGTTTTCGAATATAGAACAGCGTGTTGGTTTTATGAGGATGTTTTGAATTGTGAGAAGGTTATATTGTTGCGGGAGGGAAAGACAGCGGTTCGGTTCAGGTTTATTATGATATTTAACATGTCGATGGGGTGTTTATTGTTTCCGTAAAAAGCATCGGTAGATAAAAGTGTCAAATGTGTGGAATTTTATGGATAGGGATGGTATTTTGTTGCAATATGGTGGGTTTATCCAGTAGCGGATGGTTGTGAGCCTTGCACTGGGATTCACTTTCTGCAACTGTCGAATGCATGATTATTTGGTAGGTACTGAAGCACAGAACTCAAAGAACTAGAGAGCTAATATCAGCGGCAGGAATTACTAAAATGCGAAACCTCAGGTTTGCATTGAGTGCTCCTGATGATGCGCAAATGATCAACAAGATGGCTAGCAGGCTAGTGCCAAAACGAATTTGGAACGCTAAAAATATAAAAATTCATTACTGTTAAATAATTGAATAATATAATTCTGCAACTTAACGATCACTTGAATCATAAAAATTTGATGATTAAACTGTTCGCAAAGTTGCAGAATTGTATTATTAATCATTTACCAATAATTATTTTGTTAAAATGTGTTATTACGAATCTCCCAGGTTTTAGTAGAAAACCCCTCAAAAGCTGAGCTTGTCCGAGCAAGGGAGACCCTGGGCCTACCATTCAAAAAGTGGATTCCGAACCACTTTAGCTCCGTGATGGCGGTGGGGATCGAACCCGGGCCGCCTGGGTGAGAACAAAGGCAATGAATTCCTTCCATAAAATCATACTACTTAATAGTTGTTATGGACATACATGCAGAGTGATATATCAAATTAGCCCCAACAAAACTAGTAAAAATTCAAAATATTTTCAAAAAACGTCAATACTCTAGTACAAATGATAAATTTTACCAAATTCCGCATTGAAATATCGTTGTAAGTAGGAATATGAGGAACGCGTCGAAGGTGCATATGAGATACTTACTAGTATACTCTTTATAAGGCTAGAACTAAAAAAAATAAGGAAAACAAAATGTTGTGTAGGTGGCTGTGATTTCAAATCTTAATATTGTTTTCGATTTTGAACAACTTTTCTAAATACTCATAATATAGAAAATAATGGTAGACTCTTAATCAAAATTCCCATTTTTTGTTCACCCCCGTACACCGTTTGAAAATTCAGAAGTTTGATAATTCAAATACAAGTTTTTTGCAAAGCACCATCTTTTATGAGAAATAAAATTTTCTGACAAATGCATACTAAAAAAGTTTCCCATATTCTGCAAACTTTTTGAAACTCACTTTATACAAAACATTGAATAAGTTATTTTACCAAAAATTCATTGATTGTTAAATGGTTTCCAACATTTCCTGATATGAATTTTTTGGGGATCCTAATATACCATAGTATCAACTTTTGGTCTGTATTGAAATATTGTATATTATATGAGCTGAGGGTAAAAGCAATAAAATCTATCAATACCTCATGACTTTAATGATCATTTAGCCTTTATGAATATTTTGGTTTCAATTCCAATAGGCGATCTACTTGTTACATACCGGGTGACCACAAGATGAGGTATGCCCCCCAATTTTTCTATAGTTTTGACGATACATAATTCAAATTTGGTATGTCGCTTATAGTACTTGAATACGCATATTTTGACGTGACCCCAAACTTTTTTTTTAACGACACCCTTTAAATGTTTTTTCACTATGCGAAATAGCACTCAATTTGTTATAACACTGTTCTTCAAAATTGAAAATCGGTTGAAAAATGGCGGAGATACAGTTGATTGTTCATTCAAACAAAGTTGGCTATGAAATTCAAATTTAAATCATCACAACTGACAAACGACATCAGAAGTTATCAGAGGAAGTTTCGAAGGGCGATACAGTTGAAACCTGAGTTTCTCGTGTAATTGCACATAATCCAACAATTAACAAAAATTTCCTAAAAACGGAGTAGTACCTATAAAGAAATGCTCACAACTGCTATTTCTCAAATGGCAACATGTTCTTTTCACTTTGTCATGATGAAAAATTATTAATTATCAGAATATGTACAGAATATTTTATCATGAGGGTTCTCAAAATTAGATATTCTTCAACGAAGGCGGCAATGAGTATTAAAAAGTGAAACAAAAAAGCAGCATTGATTGAATAAGTAGAACAAACTTCGACTCCGTTGAAATAATGAGCTTTTGGTATTGCTTTCTCAGTGGACGTTTTTTTTATTTGACAGATATTAAAAAAATAAATGGAACATTATAATTTTCAGTAATTTTTTTTTAAAACAAATTCGCTTTTCTGACTTAGGCTGTGGCTGCCTGGCGCCTCACTTCAGCTTGTAGGCTTTCAAGAGGACTGCGAGCCCCCTGTCTTCTCGGGACACGGGACATTTAACCCCCTGCTCCCCCTCTCCGGGCCTGACTGAGCCACCTACGTTGAAGAACTTTCAATTTTAGGAACAATCATCATGAAACCTGATTGTATCTTCGTTTCCTTTAGGAATTCTCCAAAACTTTTCACACGAGGGAACCGATAATTTATAATTTTTTATCACGACAAATGAAAAGTACATGTCGCCATGCATGTTGTGAGCAATTCTTTATGGATACCATTCAGTTTTTAGGTAATTTTTGATAATTGTTGGAATATATGGAGCTATAATTACATGAGAACCTCAGTGCGCAACTGTTTTGCACTTCGAATTTTCCTCTGGTACCTTCTGATGTCGTTTGTCAGTTGTGATGATTTAAGTTGGAGTTTCATAGCCAACTTTGTTTAACTGAACAATCAACTGTATCTCCGCCATTTTTCAACCGATTTTCAATGTTGAAGAACAGTTTTTACAAATTGCGTGCTCTTCCAGATAATGAAAAAATATGTACTAAGTGTCATTTGAAAAAAAAGTTTTGGGTCACTTCCGGTTGACCCGGAAGAGGTGAATTTTCAATAGTGTTCAAAATATGCGTATTCAAGAAATATAAAGACACACTAAATTTGAAATCTGTATCTTCAAAACTATCGAAAAATTGGGGGGAGGGGGGGGCGTACCTCACCTCGTGGTCACCCGGTATATTGATGAAAAAGTTCAATATCCTTTTTATTTTCCTTTCCAGATTTTTTTTTATCGACCCCATCTGAGTTCACGTCAGAATCAATATTTGTTATGATCTAATCAAAATAATTAGTTCTAACCAGCATAAACACGATTCATATTAATTTTTTTTCCATGCTGTAAACCAGTGTTATGTGATAATCCACCAATTACGCATTTATAATGACCCCATTAGCTCAACCTTCACTTAAAGCAGTCTTCAATTACTATCTTACTACGTGATTTAATGACCATCTGGCTGTTGTTTCGAGAGATAAGACTGTCCAATGTGTGAAAATCTGCCGAATGTTCGTAAACATATTGATAGCCACGACACTTGTTTTGGCTCGTAATCATTTCCAATATTTGCAGTTGAAAAATGTTACATCAACACGTGTTGAATTCGATAGTTTGTGATTTATATCAACGAGTGTTATCGTTGTAAAAACAATGATACCTAATCAAGTTTTGTTGTTTGAATATGAGCTAATGTTTTCTATATCCGTGTTCAATATTGTCAGATCAAATTAGGTTCTGTAAGTTGGCTTTTGATTCGTAGGAAAAATCACACGTTCTCTGATTATGTCGCATTCGACTCATTTCTGAAATTCTTCATTCTAAAGCAAGATCTTAATCACCTTCACCGTGAAATTTGGGCATCCTCATGCATTAGCATTTTTTTGCTCGGATGCTGGTCCTATCGCCAGCTCCACCTGAGGCTCTTAGGATGTCCCTAGTCCCAAAATCTTCAACATCCTCAGTTTGTCGCTGGGCTAATGCAGAGCCAAATGATGTAATTTGCTTGTGGAAAACAGAACGTGCTGATATACAGTGTGACCCATTTAAGATGGACTGATTTTTTTTCTTCAGGAAGCCCAAGTAGCACACCCATATTGGGACAATATTCTATTCACTATGATTCAGCTGTCGTTCTATATTTGGGGCCACCCAGCGGTTTCTTACCCAAGTTTGATCATCAATCATTTCAATATTGTTTATTGAATATTCGACTAATATTCAAATTGCAATATTGGAGCTAGATGCTGGAAACAATATGTAGGCAATAAAGCTCTATCGATATCGGTGAAAATTATTGAACCGATATTGACCCAATATTTTATAAATCAATATACATTCAGAACAGGTTGAGCAAATTATCCCCCAATATTATCAATGAAATATTGTTTTTCCAATATACATCCATATTGGTTCAATATTATTTTTATACTTACAATATATCCATATTGGCCCAATATGAAAACAAGATTCAGCCAACATGAGGTGCTACCTGGGAGACGTTCAAAAAGTCTACTAGGACACCAAATTTCATAAATAAATCTCCATTTCCTGGGCTACTTATATTATTTTTCAAGGTCAAAAATCTAAAAAAACTACTAGCGATTTTTTTCGAAAAAATCAGACTACACTACTGGACATTTTCAAATGGTTCATTCTTAAATTACGTTGGGATGCGTCAATCAGTAAAAAAGTTATAAAGAAATGAAATTTGAAAAATGGAATTTCAGAAATTTCAGGTATTTCAGGAAAATGTCATTTCATCTCATAATTTTCATTTATGAACAGATTTCAATAAAATTATAGTCAGTGATATATGGAGAGATCCTTAATCCAGTGGTGTAGTCAAAGTTATGATTAAAGTTCTGAATTTGAATAGGTGGGTTAATTACACGGCATATTTTTTAAATTTCTTTCCTTATAAATTTTTTATCAATTGACGTATTTCAACGTAATTCACAGGTGAACCATTTGACAATGTCGCGACTATATGGCCCTGGAAATGGAGATTTATTCATGAAATTTGGTGTACTACTAAACTTTTTTTGAAAAATGTAAATTTTATAAGGGCGCTTCCATCTTAAATGGGTCACACTGTATATATATATATATATATATATATATATATATATATATATATATATATATATATATATATATATATCTGTTTGTAGCCTCCAGGTTTTCGGCAAATTCTTCTGCAGATATTGAAGGCTGCATTTTTTGATTATCATGTTTTTTTTTTTCTGCTTGGGGAATTTCAACCCAATTCAAAACTAGTGACGCTGGTCCTTTCGGATCTCTAACATTATTGATATGGACATGTTGATGATAATTGCTGCTTCCGGTCTTATTAACAAATGGAACAAATCATTGTACAAAAAACGTATACCTAACGATTTCACACGTCTCCACTATCATTACATATATTACGGTCTTTTTGGATGGTGATTTGTTTTTATTAAATATCGTCCTGCTTACTTCCTTATCTTATCGACAGAATCTCATCGCTTTAGGACAGACGTAAACAAGCTACCAGAAACTACCGCTATATAGAGACTACGAGACTGTCTAGACCAGTGACATTCGGCAAATTGGTAGAAATTTTGTTGTAAAAAGAAAGAGCAAATTGGCACTTTTTCTTCACTTTGCCGCTCGGTGAGCCAAAAGAAGTCTTTTTATGAATTAATTCACGAAATTGGTACCAGGTTGGTAATGATATTGTAAGAATACACTTCATTATTTACCATACACCACCATAGGACTTGATAATACATTGCAGTATTATTCCTTCTAGTAAAAAAAAACTAGGTTTGGTATGGTAGTGCATCCTGTCCAATTTTCCGCCAATGAGGGCTGCCAGCAGAAAGTGAACTTTGAAAGAGTTTTCCAAAAAATGTCTATTCCTACAGGAGCAATTGTAGAAGACTCCCAGCTAGGCGATCCTAATTAAATTAATTACTGCCTTTCAAAGTGTTATTCTTTAGATTTTAATTGCTTCGCCCGCTGGGCTTTCGAATTCGTATTCGTCCGATGGGCTGGGCTTTTCAATGCAGACAATTAGCAGGTAGGCTGGATTATGGCTTTGAATTGGGAGTTATTGGAGAAGACAAGTTGTGGATTTTGTAATATACTGGTTTTGATGTAATTTTCATTATTGTTTTTTTTTCACCATGTGAGCTGTTTATGCTTTTTAGTTCTGGTTATTTTGAAGCAAACCTTAATCTGTGTACACTTTACTTACCATTTTAGGGTATTATGAGGAGATGGTTTTGAAAATCACTGTTCACAATCACAATTTCAAAAGAATGTTCATTTGCTAATTGCGTCAGAAGTTGTAATACTGATGAAAACAGGTCGAAGGAGATCATCAGTAATAATGGTCAACAGCAGAACCAAAAATTGGGTTGAAATGGCAGAATGAGAGCATATTCCTGAGTTCGTGAAAGCAAGAGAAACAATAACAAAAAGTGGAAAGGATTTTAAAAGAGAAATAGCAACAAAATATAATAATAATAATAATAAAAATCATTTATTATTCACCAAAAGGCCATTGAACTCTTTACAAAAGTGGTTGATGGAATCATCACAAAATGGAAAATAAATGGTTGGATGTTAGGTCGAAGGACCAAATCTTCCACATCAACCAAAAGAAAAAAAAAATTGAATATTACCGCATCAAATGCAGCAAGAAAAAAAAAAAGAAAAAGAATAGAAAGTGCTGCATAAACACTTTCAGTGATGGAAGGAAAACTAAAAGAAACGACAAGACGTGACAAAATTATTACTGAGAGCAGCAGCGGACATTGAAAACCTGAGAATGATTGATTTCTGCAAGGTATCATCAAATGATTAATTGATCATCGACAACGAAACCATCTCAACAATCAAGAAAGTCTAAGATATATATAAATACTCCTCACGTTAGGTATTCCCAGATATAATATCGCCAGTCGGAGCAAGATCTATTTTATTATGATCATGAAGGCCTTTACGAGTGGAAGCCTTGAAGCACACAACTTTCCATACCCAACGTTTTTTGTCAGAAAAGTAATAAAAATATTAAATCGTGTCTTAATATAATGTGTTTTTTGTCAAGTACAGTTTTGAACAACTTTTTTTTTCATTACGAAATTCTGATTTCCGCCAGTACTCTCTAATTTCCGTATAATCCCTGTAATTCCCAATTCCCATGTGATGAGGATTTTTTTGTGTTTTGACTCGTTCAAAAGTAACAGGGGGTTCAATATAAAAAGCAGCACTTTATAATAGTTGGGTGAGTCCACCTTCTGTCTATTTAGTAAAGGAAAGCTTCAACCATCTTTCAAACGGCCTTTCTTCTCAAATATATTTTCTTAAACTCGTCCGTTTTGACGATTTCGGCGATGACTGCTATTCCACCTAAAAATTACGATATAAATAAAGGGTGACAATACTGTCAACCTGTTTTTCCATAATCCACTAACGGTGTGTTTTTCCTGGAAAAATTTCAGGTTAATTACACCTATATAGTGAGCATATGCGTGGAAAATTTTATGGAACCCATAATGCGTGCTTAATATCTACCAGGAAGTCAGTTAATGAACAATAATACAGTTAACAATGTCGAAGAAATTACTGATAGAAGCAGGTATGTTGATTGGGAAAAACCGTGAAATTTTCACTCATATACTAGGAAGCGTGAAGTGGAAAATTATTTGTACTGGAATTATTTTCATTAATCGTTCACGTTTTATTTTTTTTCGGAGTTCGCTATCGTGGTTTGGCATTTGAAAAATGCAAATGCTGATAAGCTTTCAGATAGTGAATTCAAAAGTGAGGTTGGGTACTGAGAATTGGAGTAAAAAGAGTTATAATACATTCCGAATATGATGTAGACCATGCAGACCCTTGATTTTTTCGTAACAATTTTTTTTTTTCTAATAATACATCATGTCGAGATGTCATGTGCCGAGTTTCATAGTGCTACAATTCATTCTTCACTTTTTGCTCGAGTTGGTTACTGAAATAGAAATAAACGCTTCCTATTGGCTACTTCAAATGCTTTTAGTTTCCCGTTTGTACAAAAATGGAAACCGCTGAACTCAAGGATGAATACCTATATCGCGATAAAACTCGTTTTGCTCGATGGATATTTTTCACTTTATCCACTACTTCGAAACGATGAATCACTCGAAAAATATCCGTTTTATTCGACCGGCATTGTTCGATTTATGGTTATTGCTCGTCAATTGCGAATACCCATTAAAAATATCGTACTATTTCGCAACATAACCTTGGCCGTTCGCCGCAGGACCAGCGTCGAGCAGTCTAGTAGGCCGCGTTTACGTCAATGCATTTTTACGTCGGTCGCTTGTTTCTCACTAGCAGTTATTTTTCACCTTGGCAACAGGGAGTCGTTCCTCTCGGCCCACTCATCCGTCGTGTTTACTAAAGTTTCTCATTTCCACAGGTGTAATTCCGTTGGAAAATACGGCTTGGGGATTCGGAAACCGGATAACGGGACAGGATATCGAACGAGGGAAATGCGAGAGGGTAAAGCGGTTCATACGATCTCAGATGCTTACTTGTCGTCATGGTTACATTCATCTGGAAATTATGGAAAATCACTTATATATAAAAGAAACGTTGCCCCAAAATTTCAACTTCCAAAACACATTCAAGAGCAAAGATGCCACTTGCATTTTGATCAAAGCATTCTACATACGATAACGTCTTATTCTAGACTGAAAGAAAAATTAAATATACTAATACATTACTTACCTCTAAGCCTTTGCAGGAATTTTAACATGTTTTCAGAGATAGCTCAAATTTCCATATCAAATGCATACCCTCCTTTATAAATCGAATAGTTTTAATGAAATTATTATTCCTATGATTTAATTTTAACCCATTCATTCATTCGTAGGGGGAAGTAGTTGATCTCCAACAGATTTTGCCTCAAATTTTCCATCTTTATCGAAATGTTTCGTTTCGTTTCATTTGCTTGAAACTCTTCGGCACACTTTGTTCAATTCATGCATTATCTCACCCTGATGTGGATGCCAGGTCAGAGAGGAATTAAAGGCAACGAAGAAGCGGATTGCCTTGCCAAAGAAGGGGCAAACACACAATTTCCCGGCTCAGAACCCTTCTGTGGACTCTCCAAAGCCCACTTACAAGACGAGTCCGACGCTGGGAAACCGATGAAATTAAATCTCACTGGAAAATAGCGCCAAGACAAAGACAAGCGAAAAGACTAGCCAAAGAAAGCTTAACAGCTTCTCGAGTTGGACAAGAAAGGCTTGAAGATGATAAAGGACACTGCCCTCTGGGGTACCACCTCAAAAAGATGGGTAAATTAGAGAGTGATAGTTGCCGCTACTACGAGAACTTCGCAGAAACTGCAGAACATTTGCTCTGCGAATGCCCAGCGCTTTTCTGCAAAAGGTTTAAAGTCCTGGAAGGGGCCTTCTTAACGCCCTCCGACATCAGGTACTTAGCTTCCAGGAAACTGATAAACTTCACAAGAAGTCTCGGAATCCCGGGCCTCGAAGAGATCAAGGGTCACGCACGAAAGAACTTATAGCTCGAGGTGCTTGTGAGACTGCACAGCCTGTACGACCCTCCTACAATCTACAAATGCTAGATGGTATCATCTCATAGCTTCCAACCAACTCATAAATATATTTGTTTGGGAGAGTATTAGAAACTATTTATGACCTGCATTAATCTAATTGAACCTTCATAACACTCTTCTGAAGCTAGGATAAACCCAAATTGCATTCAAATTGTTACTTGGATGACCACCCTGTTTGGATCTTCGTCTCACCTTGGCGGTTCTTCTAATGAAATTGCTCTTTGTTATGACATCAATTACCATGCCGTGTTTTCCATGATGAATGTCAACTAGAAGCGAGTACCCGGTTTCTCGAATTAATGAGACAATCATTAAAAAGTGTATAATTATTCGTTTTTTACTTTTGTACAATTACAGACGAAACAACCGGTAATTTGTGACATAAAATTGAGTGTTTTGGCCCGACTTTCTAACAATAACATTCAACTGTGCCGATAATGAAGGAGTTCCCGGGAAATTTAGAAAATTAATTATTGTTTTCGGTGGAAAATTCTCTTGTTGGGTCGGTCAGGTTCCGAGTTGGAAAATCCTCACTTTCCTGGCTGGAAAACAGTTTATACTCTGAAATCAGTAATTATTAATGAATTTGTTCGACGAATGTTAGCAGTCACAATCAATTTGAATGATGTAAACAGGAAACGGTAGGTCGTGTCATATCAATTGCTATTCATCATTCAACATAGAATGTACCGACAAAGTGTGAAATAAATTCAGTATAAATTGAAAGGCGGTTTTCTTGAATCAATGAAATTGAGCAAAATTATAACTTTCTGATGAGCATTGTTGCCAATGGTATAACTCACCAATCATAAACAATAATCTTTCAATAGGCAAATTGAAGCAAAAAGTCACAATATCATGAAATACTACCTAATTTGTTAGTTTTCGTACACCTTGGTTCATGATCATTAGGGAAAAGGCAATAATGAGCATCCTTCGAAGATCTAGATTTATATAGGTCGCCTCACACCAACTCAGGCGAGTGAAAAAATTTATGAAAACTGGATAGAAGTTGCGATCATTTCTAAAAGCATTGTGAAGGTATCAGTAAAATATTGCAGAGATTGGATTTTATTCATATGAGGACTCACAATTTAATGAGTCGTGTCTATAAACCTTCTATTACCCGAAATATTTTTACATATTTCTCTTCCAATTTCAACTACAACAATCTTCTCAATTCATATTTCCATAGTGTAATCAACAAAATATTTGAAATAAAGGTTTCCTTCTTTTCGAATTCTGCGATTACAGGACATTTGTTCATAGTTTATAGGGATGCAATATTTTGATTTCCAACAGTTTTCAGTACTGTGCTGTGGTCGTTCGATCGTGCGGTCGTGTGGTCGTGCGGTCGTAGTCGTGATCATGGTCGTAGTCGTGGTCCTGGTCGTGCGGTCGTGGTCGTCATCTTGATCGTAGTTGTTGTCGTGCGGTCGTACGGTCGTGGTTATGCTCGTCTGGTCGTGCACGCGTAGTTGTTGTCGTTTGGTCGTGTGGTCGTTTGGTGTGTAGTCGTGTGGTCATGCGGTCGTGTGATCGTGTGGTCGTGCGGTCGTGCGGTCTAGGTTGTGGACTTGGTCGTGATCGTGTGATCTTGGTCGTAGTTGTTGTGTGGTCATGCGGTCGTGCAGTAGTGCAGTTGTGTAGTCGTGCGGTCGTGTGATCATGGTCGTGGTCGTGGTCGTGGTCGTGTTCGTGTTCGTGTTCGTGTTCGTGGTCGTGGTCGTGGTCGTGTTCGTGGTCGTGGTCGTGTCGTGGTCGTGGTCGTGGTCGTGGTCGTGGTCGTGGCCGTGGTCGTGGTCGTGGTCGTGGTCGTGGTAGTGGTCGTGGTCGTGGTCGTGGTCGTGGTCGTGATCGTGGTCGTGGTCGTGGTCGTGGTCGTGGTCGTGGTCGTGGTCGTGGTCGTGGTCGTGGTCGTGGTCGTGGTCGTGGTCGTGGTCGTGGTCGTGGTCGTGGTCGTGGTCGTGGTCGTGGTCGTGGTCGTGGTCGTGGTCGTGGTCGTGGTCGTGGTCGTGGTCGTGGTCGTGGTCGTGGTCGTGGTCGTGGTCGTGGTCGTGGTCGTGGTCGTGGTCGTGGTCGTGGTCGTGGTCGTGGTCGTGGTCGTGGTCGTGGTCGTGGTCGTGGTCGTGGTCGTGGTCGTGGTCGTGGTCGTGGTCATGGTCATGGTCGTGGATTACGGCAATGAGCAGTCATGGTACGGCAGTACAACTTGTTTCCTCCATAATAAGCTCATTGTAAACAATTGCAGATTTCTACTTGATCACTCACGTTTCGTATTTCGTATGAACATGTATTCTGTTGAAAAGTCCATCAGATTTGGTATATTCGGCACGTATCAATGCAGCATACCCACATCGTCGTACGTTAACAGCAAGTCTTTCGGGATAATTCTACAAATCCATTGAACAAAACGCAGAACAAAGATCATCAACGCTCCATTTCAACACAACTGTCTGATACTTTATTGAGTATTCCAAAAATTTTGCCATTGCAAATGCTTGTATTATCTTGTTTCTTGTGGTGAAATGTTCGTCATTGTATAAGCCAAGAAATTAACTGTTTCCTGCCACATTATTTCCTTATTGTGAAATTTTGTCTTCAACACATTTCTTCATTTTACTATCAATTATTGTCTCCATTTTAGTAGGTTTGGTGTGATAATAACTTCACTCAGTGATAACATTCTTCGAGCAATTATATTGACAATGTCCTCTATATCCATGACTTTCATGTGGTTTCATTGAAATAATGATTCAAAAGAATGTTCATTGAAAAATAATTCAATATTAAATTGAACTGAAAGGAAAGAAATATACCATTATTTCTCAAATAATGGACAAGATCGTTCGAATATTCCCTATCATTGGAGTTCTATTAAACCATGTTTGATCTGGAAAATCTACATTGTCCTAGAATGGAAACGTTCAACGTAAAGTTCACTTTACTGATATTTGAACGATAGATCAAGGACGCAAATTATCATTGTTACCAAGAAAACGTGCCACATTTATTGAATTTTCAAGCACTGTTGTCAAGTTACTTTCACGATGATGAAACATTCAGAGTCTGCTGCAAAAATATATAATGTTGAAAGTGGACAAATGCCAATCATTTGTCGTCGCCTTGGTTTTCCATTTGTCAGATATGAAAATTCAAAGAATCCACATAAGACTTATTTATATCTTTTGAATAGTTTTATGGAATTAAGTGCTAATGAAACGTAAGTACCTAGGTATTATTTTAGAAATGGCGATCGCAAATGTTTTTTTAAGGACATCTTCCAGTAAATACTGGAACAATTTCCTTATCTTCTATGGTTTTGATTAAAGTACCTAAATGCTCTCGGAATCTTAATTTTTTTCGGACATTACTACCACATCTTTATTACACCCACTCTGAAAATCTCCAGTTGATCTACCAACATCTACCAACATTTATGTTGATCTTGGTATAACAAATCCTAATGAATTTCATTCATACGTGAAGTTAATACCAATTGTGACACATTACTGGAAGGGAAATTTGGTGGCCTTTTTAATACTGAAATTGAATGTGCGGGTTTCCACTCAAATTTTTCAATTTGTGTTTCAATCCATCTGGCACAAAAAGTAACGAAATTTCGACTGTGTGTTCATGTTACAGAAACTAGACCATTTTGGTATCATTTCCCAACAATTTTTGGAATTATTTTTCCTCAAGGAATTACAGATTGTCGATAACTCATGTATTTTTTAGTAATAGTGATATATCTCCGGAAATAATGTCGATGAACATACATTACCCTTTATTTTTTAAATGGTGAAAGTAATCTGTATTCAATCAAGTTATGAAATATAGAAGGGCAGAAATCTATATACTGTCAGATAGCCAAAGAGCACCAAAAGCTCTGAGGTCATGCACCTCTGAGTCTGAGCTGACTTGGGACTGTAAACAATCTGGGACTGTAGACAACTGGCAGCAAACTATCAGGTCACCCTGATGAGGGTGCCAGGTCACAGAGGAATTAAAGGCAACGAAGAAGCAGATTGCCTTGCCATAGAAGGGGCAAACGCACAATTTCTCGGCCCAGAACTCTTCCGTGGAATCTCCAAAGCCCACTTAAAAGAAGAGTTTCGACGCTGGGTAACCAATTATATGAAATCTCAGTGGAATGAAGTTCCGGGACAAAGACAAGCGAAAAGACTAGTGTGTCTATCGCAAAAGAAAGCAAAACTCCTCGAGTTGGACAAGAAAGACTTGAAGATGGTAATGGGACTCCGGGGTACCACCTCAAAAAGATGGGTAAATCAGAGAGTGATAGTTGCCGCTACTGCGAGGACTACGCGGAAACTGCAAAACGAGTTGCATCGTATGGAATCTATGAACCACCGGAGGGCTGTTGCGAAACCATGTATAATCCAATTTTCAACATGTATCAATGATCCTCCGTCAAGTGTTGTTGAACCCGCTCATTTTCCATAAAATCCGCCTTGAATCGATACTGCTCCAATTACTCAGCAGACACTCTGTATGCGGCAAACGAAGCAATTAAAATCGCATAAACTAATCCGGGCGATCGTGCCGCCCAGCAACCTCTAAAAGTGTGCAAATTGTGCAATGAATCCGATAATGACCGGTGATTAGTGTGACATTGCAGAAAAGATAATGTGTTAGACCTTGGTCGCGCTCATCGAATTTAATACGTACGTCTACGTGGAAATGGTTATTATTCGCGTTCGTTGTTCGTCGTTATCGGTGCAATGCGACCACATGGGCATTTTTACGGCGACATGCAGTCTATGACACCGCACCGTTTCTAGTGAATACATGTGGTGTTTATTAGCTAGCCAGTGGCGGAGCTTTAGCGGTGGCAGGTTTGAATATCTTTGGAAAAATACCCTTTTTCATTGTAGTGTTGTGTTGCTCAAGTAGCAGTTCGAATAAGATAAAAATTTGCACATGCACAATAGAACGAGGGGGGAAACTACTGGGGAATTTTGGTGTACATGTCTTGGGTATTAGTCGCGGTACTTGGGTATAAGTTGGGAATTAGGGGCATTACTTGGGTATCAGTTGGGAATTAGGGGCATTACTCGGGTATTAGTTAGAAATTAGGGGCATTGCTCGGGTATTAGTTGGGAATTAGGGGCATTGCTCGGGTATTAGTGGGGAATTAGGGGCATTACTCAGGTATCAGTTGGGAATTAGGGGCATTACTTGGGAATTAGGGGCATTACTCGGGTATTAGTTAGAAATTAGGGGCATTGCTCGGGTATTAGTGGGGAATTATGGGCATTACTCGGGTATCAGTTGGGAATTAGGGGCATTAAGTGGGTATCAGTTGGGAATTAGGGGCATTACTCGGGTATTAGTTAGAAATTAGGGGCATTGCTCGGGTATTAGTTGGGAATTAGGGGCATTGCTCGGGTATTAGTGGGGAATTAGGGGCATTACTCAGGTATCAGTTGGGAATTAGGGGCATTAAGTGGGTATCAGTTGGGAATTAGGGGCATTACTCGGGTATTAGTTAGAAATTAGGGGCATTGCTCGGGTATTAGTTGGGAATTAGGGGCATTGCTCGGGTATTAGTGGGGAATTAGGGGCATTACTCAGGTATCAGTTGGGAATTAGGGGCATTACTTGGGCATCATTTGGGAATTAGGGGCATTACTCGGGTATTAGTTAGAAATTAGGGGCATTGCTCGGGTATTAGTGGGGAATTAGGGGCATTACTCGGGTATCATTTGGCAATTAGGGGCATTACTCGGGTATTAGTTAGAAATTAGGGTCATTGATCGGGTATTAGTTGGAAATTAGGGGCATTGCTCGAGTATTAGTGGGGAATTAGGGGCATTACTTGGGTATCAGTTGGGAATTAGGGGCATTACTCGGGTATTAGTTAGAAATTAGGGGCATTGCTCGGGTATTAGTGGGGAATTAGGGGCATTACTCGGGTATCAGTTGGGAATTAAGGGCATTACTTGAAAATTATTGGACATTGCAGGTATTACTGGTGTATTACTCGAGCATAAGAGGAATTAGTTAGGAATTATTGGGCATTACTCGAGCATTACATGGGTATTAGAGAAATTATTTGGAAGTGAGAGAACAATTACTGCACAGTAATAATTGGTGGAGAGTAGAAAAAAAAAAGTTTTCAAAACATGGAAAATGGAATTGAAATTAGAAAGCAGTTGCTTAAATCCGAATTGTTCAAATGACAGGAAAAAAAGGTAATCCGGCTTACACTTGACAACAAACCTACGATTTTACCACGATCCTAACCATGATTTTACATTTTTATTACTTTCCTGACGGACATTTATGGCATTACTAAGAGGGTATTATTCAAGAATTACTTGGGTATTAGAGGCATTAGTAACGATTTTTGGGAATTAGTGTACACAATATTCTCAGCAGTTTCCCCCTCGGAATAGAATGTTGTAGGAGAAATTGAAAATATCATAATTGGTTATGAGAGAAACAAGATGTCCTGCACTACCAGGACGACGCTTATTCCCATAATCCTATACAATAGGAATAATTGGGTCAAAAATCTATCAGAAAACAACTACTTTCCTGGCTATTACCACGACGAACGTTGAATTACATCTAATGAATTTCCGTGCAGAGTCCTACAAGGATGTCTCCGCAATTGCTAGTTGCATGAAAATGTTAATTGAAACATTTGGACCACCTATAGATCGATTTCTGGGTTCTTGATCTCATCAGTATAGGCTAGGTCTCTGCAGAAAATAACTTATGTCTGCAACAAATGACAACAAACTCTCCATGTAGAGGCAGAAGCTGAGACACCGCCCGCAGCTTAGCGTTCACTAAACCATCGGCGCCTTCTGAACTCCAGCCTCTCAACCAATACCCAGAACTTGCGTGAATCATTCCTATGGTATAGGATTATAGCAATAAGCGTCGTCCTGGTAGTGCAGGACATCTTGTTTCTCTCTTGACAAGCTTATTGTGAACAATGCAATGCAGATTTTTTTAAATAATTAGTTATGCCTGTGAAGTTCTTTCTTCAAAATAAATATAAAGTGGAGTCCCTGCAAATCAATTACTTTTTAGGAATGGAGTGTTGTGATTGTATCTACAGACGCTCTACAAAACATGAATGTTATGAATATGTGAAAAAAAAAGCATTTTTCATATCCAAAATACAAAATTTTAATAACCTGTTCGCTACCATACCCACGGAACAAACCAGCTTTAGTTTAACCTAAATATTCTTTGCATTTGAAGCATACAGTGCGGCTTTTAATAGAAACAAGAAGAAAAAAAAACAGTTTCGACCAATACTACTTTTGGAAATAAAAAAAAGTGATTGCCTGACAGGTAGGGCGGGCGGGTGGACACATCAAATCAAAATTTTTAAAGGGCATGGGGGGTCAAGTGTCACATCGTTGAAAAGGAAATTGCATTATCTGCACAACCATCTAAGTTTTTTTGAATGTTGTCAATATTTTTTTAAGTTTTTTTAAGTCGCCTCGGAGCGCCACGGCAAATAATAATAATAGCCGTCCTCTACCCGCACAGGCCATGCCTTTTGGTACACTCTACGAGTGTTTATGAGGGAGTATTATTATTATTATTATTATCATCACATGAAATAGAGGAATGGCAAATCGATCACTTATGAAATATATACAGTAATCGATTCGTAGAGCCTGTTAGTTTGTTTGAGGTTAAAATAAAAGAGTTTCAAAATAAATCTTTATTTTATTCATTAGGACAAAGGAGAACGAGTAGGTATAACGTGGTATGACAAATACTCCAGTTGAATAATCTGTAAACTATGTGGGTACTTGGGTAGTTACCATAGACAAGAGTTACATGTAGTTACTTCCTCAAATGGTGATAGGAAATGGAAACTGATGGATGGAAGTAAGTATCGGTTTGTGACAAATTTTCTGCAACTGACGGTTTGTGAAAAGCTGCTTATATTTTACCTTGTTGAAGAAAATTTCCAGGAATTGCATCATCATCTTCATCATCAAACATTCAATTTCCGTCGTTTGTGTTCATATTTCAAGTTCATAATTTGTACTAATAATTTGTCGATGACAATATCATTAAAAGAATAATTCTGAAACTACTGCGTGGTTTATCCTTTTCGTAATAAAAAATACATGATACCTACAAACAATAAACCTATGTTTTCTGACAAACATCGAAATGGAAAAGTATCATGTCATCCATGTCACCAGTTGTCTGTCGATTGCGAGCAGCGCCTCCATGCGCAACTGGCCTGCGCAAAAACTTGGTGGTCAAAATCGCTATTGTTTCAAACAGTCTCTTAATTTTTAATTTGTCTATGGATATCTTTCTCTGGCTACTATATTCCGAACAATCTCAATAGGGTACTGCACCATCACTACCACGCCACTGCGCTCTGTCCATTATGTTTAGCTTTCCCTCTCTAATTACTCATAGTTTTAACCGGTTAACGAACGATTATGATTCATTCGATATGTGTATTACGAAAACGCTGTTTTGAATAACGCTCACAAAGAACTGAAATGGGTTATTAATGATGAGTTATTGTCGCTGTGGATTCAGAGTTATCGTGGCTAGATTGATTTTACATTTGTTGTATCTCAAATGACCCCGTTTTGACAAATAACGATAAGTGGGACGATAAAAGTTTCGAGGGCATTAAAAGTATATGTATTTTGGAGGATTCTATGTGCAGAGGAGTGGTATGATGGATTACCTGAAAAACTAATTTTACAGAGACATTTTCAGTGTTTCCAACATGGCTGACACGAGATTTCAATAAGTACGGGGGAATTTAGTCTACAAGACGAAGAATTTTCACAAGTATTTTCACATGAATTTTTTATTAAAATTATAACCACTGTTTAAAAAAAATCAGGCAATCATACCTCAAATCAATAACTTGCAGTTTCAGAAGTCTCAGCTATTGGAAAATTAAAATAAATCGAAATCCATGCATCAGAAAATTGACAGTTTTCGCTAAAGCATCCTAAGTTTACTTAATATCGATTGAACGCCAACTATTGAGCGATAGAGGTAATTCTTATTGATTGAAAGTTTGATTTTGTGGAAAAAAATCCAATTCTTAACATGATTTTTTGGGTTTATGACCTTCCACAATCTGAAAATGAAAAAATTTTTAATCCAAAGAAATCTGTACAAGTGTAGAAGGGCAAATTAATTAATTTGCCCGATAAGTTACTGCGTTCACAAGACTGCTGTCTTGAAAGAAATTAATTTTTGTCAGTAACGTACCCTAAAAAATTAAATCGAATTAACAAAGAACACTTCTCTTTTTTTGAAAATTGTTGACGTTTCAAACCTTCTTGGAAAAACGTTGAAGAAAACTGAATTTGAATTGCAGTTTTGGAAATAAGATCATGATTTCGTTTATTTTTGTAATTATTGATATTGAAATTGGGGCAACTAAGAAAATTGGATATAATATAATGTATCAATGAATAGCAAGAAT
Organism: Chrysolina haemoptera; assembly: GCA_958298965.1. Taxonomy (NCBI): domain Eukaryota; kingdom Metazoa; phylum Arthropoda; class Insecta; order Coleoptera; family Chrysomelidae; genus Chrysolina; species Chrysolina haemoptera. The sequence goes on from OY282600.1 coordinate 3,952,886, forward strand.
TTTGTTTTTAAAGCAGTCGAAAATGTTCGAAAATTTTTATGAAATGTTATAAAATTTCAGTTACCTTTGTTTTGAAGTGACGATATCAACATTGAAATGACAACCGAAAAATACCACTAGGAATTTTAAATTAAAAAAAAACTTTTTATTTGTGGCTCTATACCATTTCTGTTTCGGTTTGTTTCCAACACACTTATCTTTCTTCTTAGTTCTTCTTGACTTTATTCACATTTTGCTCATTTACAGTTCTGTTAATTCTTCATCCATTCTGTCATCCTTCCTGTCATTTTCAATAGTACAGTATGACCATTATAGTTATTTATGATACACGTGATAAAAGTGGCATTTTATTTTGTGAGTAGAATAAAATCACCTTAACACATGTATCATACAATTTTTTTTTTGTACAACAGTTACTGATAGTAAGAAAAAAACAAAAAAAAAATATAAGATCCATAAGGATTCGAACACACGATCTTTGGATTACAAAGACGCTCCAACTATAATAAACCCCAACGCAATTGATTTATGAATGTCATTATTTGTCAGTGGTGAAGGACCTTCTACAGTTGGACTGAATACCACTTCGTTTGGAACTTCAAGAGGAATTAGTATTACCAATTGCACAAACGGCCAAATACATGTGTGAACTTTTATAAATGATTCCTCTGAAGTAGGTTATGACATCTGACTGAAGTGTTTCTATTAGAGAGATCACTAGTGTTGAAAGTGATTTTTTTGAAAACTTCAGTTTTTAGTTCATATGTCAATGAATTAAAAACGTCATTTTCAATGACAGTTGTACAAAAATAGTTATTTATGGTACTAGTGTGTTATGTTGAAAATGAGAAATAGTTTTTTTATGAGATAATAATTAATAAGTTTATCCAACACATGACAGTTATGACTGTCATTATTAATTTTAGACAAGTAAACTATAATAACACACTCATAACACGTTCATATTTGAAACTTATTAATTTTTATCTCATAAAAAAAAGATTTCCACCACTTGGTGGATAAAACATTGTATGCCACTCATGTGTTATGTTTCCTAAGTCACTTGAGAATTTATACCACTCGGCCTGAGTGAGTTATGGATTATAACACACTAGTGTGTTAATTGATAGTTTGTTATTTGATAGTTTACTCACTAGTGAGTTATGGATTATAACACACTAGTGTGTTATTTGATAGTTTACTTGTCTAAAATGACATTAATAATGACGGTCATAACTGTCATGTGTAGGATAAATACAGTTTATTCTTGTCGATAAAATAATATATTTCGATATTTTCTAATGGTTTATGTCCAAACTGTTTTGAAAAATGTCATAATTCATTGATGATATGTATTTTCCAAAAAATTGTCTTTGGAAAGACGACAAGAGTGAAGTACACGCAGTGATCTTTGGGTTGGAAATAATGGAAAGAAAAAACAAAAAAATAAAGCATTGTATTCTGGGAGTTTTTCTAATCAATCAGGAAACTAAAATTTGTATTGATCAGTGCACACACGAGATCTCATAAGCTAGGAAATATTTCATTATCATGTGCGTATTGACGACATCTGTATTCAAAACTCATGTTAGATTACATCTTCAAATTTTTATTCAATATGGAACCTTTGAGTAAAAATAATCTATCCTGCCAAACAAACGTATTAGTTGTTTTAACAATTCACGTCACTAAGAGCGCCATCTAGCATTTAATTCCCAATCTAATAAGGGATTAGACGTTATTCGAGATGTTCAAAAATGATTAATTATGATAATTTGGAACGTTACAGAGTTGAAGCAATTTTTTCCCACTTGCATAAAATTACGTAGTTGCGCATATTCAAGCATTGCCAAATTTTCCAAAAATACCCTGCCAAACTAGCCAAATTCATGGCACATAGAAAGGTCAACAAATGGAATTCCAGGAAACTCTGACATTCATCAACTGAAATGTGCACATTTCATTTTCACCTACTCCCAAACCAACTTCGACCTAGAAATGACTAAAAACTTATAATTCTTCGTGAAATATGCGTAAATTCTAATACTTTCTGGCACTCAAGTTCAAGATTAATGATGACGATATTGTCGAGAGGCATTATTCAAAATAATTAGATACGGGACTTGGGTGATGACATTTATTTTAACAATAAATCGCTGGGTAAAAATAAAGTGCGCTCAACAACGTTGTTATTATTTATTGCCCATTTGCGTCACTTGTGGTCCAGAATAAATTCGCACCTCCCACTGAATTGTTTCTCGTGTGATAATTGATATTTAAATTGCATTACATTTCATTATATTTCATTACATTTCATTGCATTTCATTATTTTGAGATCCAAAATTTCGTTCTGACATTGCTGATGCTAACAAAGTAGTTGCCTGAGCGATGTATAATCCCTTCCATCAGATATGCGCATTGAAAAAGAGATAAATCTCGAAGTATAATCACTAACATACCCGTAAGAAACGGTGAATATATCATAATATTTCGACATTTGAGAAACAAGATGTCCTGCAATAAGCGTGGTGGTATTGCAGGACATCTTGTTTCTCTTTTGGCAAGCTTATTGTGAACAATGCAATGCAGATTTCTCTAATTTTTTTTCGACATATGTAACAGTATAACACTGACATTTAAGAATTGACAAATAATTTTCCTCACTGATAATGAATTACATCTAATAGATATTTGTGCAACGTTTCCTCAAGAAAATTAGGCTGTTGTATTGAGATCGAATGGCAAAGCTTCTGCATGATCCAAAATTCTGAGGTAAATTGACCATATTCACCATATTGTCATATTGTCGACTATACCAACTATCCATTGTTACCAACAGTTCAAAATATAAAGTGTCTGTAACAAAACCGCCAAAATCAAGAATGTTTTATTTGGTGCATATATCATATGCGTATTTTCTGAGTTTCAGAAAAATTTAACCGAAAAGAAAATCTAGGATAAATGGGTTGATATTACTAGATATCGGTATCAGCTTTCACATCTAACTTTTAATAATGACAACATTGGCGCTATAACATTTTTAACTTTATATGCATTTGCCTTATACATGTGGTATCCAAAAATGTGCCATTTTTTAACACTGACTTTGTAGAATTTTCTTCTGATGTTTTGGAAATTTCGAAACGTTTTTGTCCACGTACGCATGGCTTTCATCTAAAAATGAAATCAATTCGATAGAAAACATTTTCACTGACGAAATCAGAAAATTTGGTTATTCTTAGTTGAAAACCGTGGGTGTTACGATGTCACATGAAATCTCATAAAAAAATATAGACTGATTATGAGAATTTATAAGGATCTACGTGGAAACTCTGTAACCTACAAGTACGTTACCTGACACATACACTTTTTGGAAAGTTTTTTGAGGATTCCTATAAGTTTTCATACAATTCAAAATCACTGACAATTCACAAGTGTCGATAACAAAAGAAGTTTACAAAGTATAAAAGTTTGTTTTAGGCAGTGGTGGTGCAAAGAGACTACAAGATTCGATGAGGTATGCCAATTACAATCACAATAATCTTTTGAATGAGGATAAAACACACAATTCACAATCTTATTCGGCATCGTATAAAAAATTGGGTTCAGGATTTGATGATCCAATCTGTATTTGAAATTTCATATCCAATCTTATGCGAATAGATATAATGATAGATAAAGCCATGCAGAAAGAAAGACAGAGAGCGAGAGAATATATGAAAAAGCGATAATTGTGAAAATAAGGGATCCAGTATAAGTTCTATTATACTGTCTTTCGTATTTTGGTGTTAATTGACATGCATTTTTAGAGATTGTTCCTTCTTCATTTCAACTGTATTTTCTTCATCCCATATGAATGAACTTTGACTTTGCATATCGTCATTCACCGGTCTATAGGCTAGAAATAATTGTTGCAAAACTTCTGATATCGCTTACATTTTTTTGTTGTGCAAAGTGCGTCTTTATCGGCCTAACCGCGGGTGGTGAATCATGTGTCATTATCTCATTGCAATACGGTTAACTAATTGCATAATTTGACATTGAAGAGCAGGAAATCAGTTGCGTTGCCTTGGGAAATGACATATCGGCTTGATAATGCGCGCGTATGGAAATCAGACCGGTCTTTGTGTCTGTTAGTCACCGAAAAAAAAATTATTTTAATGTTCGTAATTTCGATAATGTTACGTGTTCATGATAGAGACGAAGGATACAGGAAGTGTAACATCACTGTAAAGCTTCATTTTGTTTGGTTATCAGGTGTTTTTTATTTAGTATTTGAAAAGAGGTTATGAAAAGAGGTTATCTTGAACGATGGAAAATGGCGACTAAGGTTTGTCTTTCAGCCGCAGATGATTCCATAACAGATTTTATGGATATCCTTTTCATATTTTCGAACAAAATTCAAAATGCAATGCCCATAACAGGTCTCTGTCAAAAAATAAGTTTCAAAGTGTTACCGCAGAAGAAATATTTATGTGTATAATTGCTTCTGGAGAGCCTGTTTTCCAACTTTATTAATCTCCCTGATGAGCTTGGCAAAGCGAAATAGATACTCGTCGACCAAAAGGCATTGGGGATTAAATGCGAGAGAAGCGAACCTTGCTTCCATGAAATGAACGGTTTCTGTGAGTGATATTTTTTAAAAACGTTCCCCCTATCTTATTCAATGAATTTTCAATGAAAATACGAATTTTCACTTTCAGATTTTTTCTTTTCAGTTAGAGTCTTTTCACAATATCTATCAGATGTAGTTCAATGTCCAGCATGGCTTTAGCCGGGGAAGTAGTTGTTTTCTGTTAGATATTACAAATATATCACATTTTTCAATTTTCAATTTTCATGGAGAATGTTCTCCTTTTCAGCACGCTTCACTACCACCATGGATAAAGAGAAAAAATATTTGAAAATAAAATTACTCAAATGTAAAAAGAGTGGGTGTTTTCGATTTCTGTTCTCATATTTCTTATTTCAATTCAACAATACTCAGCATTCAAGAGCTCAAGAGAACTTTGTCAAGCTCCCACGCCTTTTTTACATTTGAGTAATAAACATTGTCAATTATTCTTTACTTTTTAGTCCATGGTGGAAGTGAAGCGTGTTATTCAGTTTTTTGAACCATTATTTTTTGTATCACTAAAAAATCGAAAACTTCGATTCCAAAGACACCCACAGACCCATTTTGCATTGAATCTAACCATAATCACAAACCTACCACCATCTTGGGCCGCTATCTTGAATTCATCCCAAAAAGCCATACTGTCTGACCCAGAAAACCCCCCACACACATCAATTTTGAATCAAATTGGACAAAATGACTTATCTAGTTCGCCATTTTCAAGCCGCCATCTCTGATTTATCATCATTTATGACAAAAAATTCGAAATCTACGACCTGAAAAATCCCCACCTTCCAATTTTGAATTGAATCTGACCCCTATCACAAATCTGGTCCGCCATCTTGGAGCCGCCATTTTAAATTTATAAATATCGACAAAAAAATCACAATCTCTGACCCCGAAACATACCAATTTTATAATCGAATTGGACCATTATCACAACTCTCGTCCGCAATCTTTGAGCCGTCATATTGTTTTTTTCTATAACAAAAATATCTTATTGCATTTTCACCGGAACTATCAACACATGCCAAATTTCAAATTATTCGGACATCCGGAAGTGGGTGAAAATAATGTTGAAAGATTCCTTACATCTTACATTGTTTTAAAAAAAAATGTTTGAAGAAAGCAACCCCCCAAGGGAAGGAGTTTTCGTCCATATGTACTTAAACACAGAAGTTTTTGTTCTTCAGATCCTACAAAGTCGAGAAAATAGTCATAAAGAGGGCCATAATTGAAAGGGGAGGTAGGGGGTGAAAACTGGACGAAAACTCCTTCCCTTGGGGGGTTGCTTTTCTTGGTCCCTAAAGAGTGCTACCCAAAGCTTCAGAGCTCAATCATCATTCCAAGTCCATTTTTTGAACATAGCCGGTCCTGCGAGTTTTTCGACTGCCCCTGTTTGCCCCCCTGTAATCCGGCCCTGCTAAAAATTCCCTCCACCTTGATTTCAGCTATCTTAGGGCCAAATTGAAGCTAATGAACTAAAAAGTGAAGAGCGGCTAATTTTTGACCCAAGACATTTTCGGGAGAAAAATTTTCAAATTTTTTTTCCAGCCCCGGCCCCAACCGAATTTCCTTTCGCTTTGTCAGATGATAACTGATGACTTTCTCAACAACATATCTCAAAGGAAGGAATACCTCGGCTGGGCCCTACTCAAAATCAAAAATATTTTGGATTTGGTATCTTCGATGTAAGTACTTCCATTTCTGTAGCTGAACGGCGCATTTTTTCACTGTTAGCTAACTAATACCTTTTCATTCTCAAAACTTCTCAAATTTCTAAACTGACCCCATCAGAAAATCGGAAACATGATTTCATTTACTTCAGAAACAAAACTTCATCAGTTCAATAGTTCGCGGAAAGGGCTCTTCCTAAGCTTATCCCAAACCTATCCAATAACCCGTCTTCGTACATCCTATACTCTCTCAAGGGCTAATAAAAGTGGAAGGGTTACTTTACATCTCATGTATTGTTAATCCTGTGTATCCCTAGAGGTACAGCGATATACATACACCTATAATATTCCCCATTCTATCCGACATGCCCATAATTAGAACCTAATCAAACTTCTGAAATGGTGAACATATATTACATCTCTGGATAGTATTACATCACTTCACGTAATGATGGAATTAGATATTCTACCGGGTCTATTCCAGGAATGCTTCAATCTACCGAAGAGATAAGATATTCCAAAGTAATATTCAACATCATCGCACTGAATTTTGTGTGTATATAATCACGTACACAACGGAAACTTTGCCTGAACTTAAATTGGCCGATGTCGGAAAACTGAGACGTGTAAATACAGCGGCTATGGAAAGTTAGCAAAGGCCTCGGGCATCAACTCGTTCATTCAACGGGTATGTGGACGAGAAGTTCCATTATGATAGCGAAAATAGAGCTGAAGTTTGATTACGAGCAGAAACGTACAGTTAATTAAAAGGTACTGCTAAAATTATACATAGACCAATCTCAGTTATACGGATTATTGTCTCTAGTTTGAATAATCACCTCACTATTCTAGTTATATTCTATTGGGGAAAAAAGTGGTGTTCCTCAGGGAGCAATGTTTGGTCCATAGTTATCTGCACTTTAACGTTTACAAATATAACAATAGGCATGCAATCAATAATTACCTATCTCTATCTTTGACTCGGCTGCGCCTCAGCTATCAATTTGCAGGCTCGACTATAATAGACAGTTTTTCGTCCTTGTTACATAAATAACTATTTCTTCAACTAAGAAAGTTACAGATCCGCAAATACTTGGTTGAAACGCCCGTTATTTGAATAATGAATATTCCACCGATTCACTTTGTTCTCTAGAAAATGCATTTTCAGAACGTCAGTTACATTTCGATACTTACTCTTTTCTTTACTATCAATGAAAAGTCAATGGTAAATTTATAGAACCATAAGCAAACCATAAACAGAATCACTCGCAAAATGTCCGTATCACCATATCACGATATCCTAAAGCACCAGTTAGCTAATTGAAGTCCATTTGGGAAATACATGCAGTAAAACCAGTCATATTCCTGTAAAACTTTGCAGGAAAGCTGACATTTCGAATACACTTCATTACATGAGTGCATATTTATTTCGACATTTACTACGTATCGATCCGTGGCGTCGTTGAAATTAATTATTTCGTGACTTCTGTGCGATGTATTTGATTTCGATGGATATTATTGCTGGTGGTATATTCATCATGCCGTATTGAAAATGGGTGCTTTGATAATGAGAACTTGTTTCCACGAACTTGCTCGAAAACATCACTTTTATTATAGTTTAGAAGCTACGAAAGCGCTGGAGGGCCACAAGAGTTTTTTTTTCATCACTTCGACATTTATGTCGAAATTTCAACATTAGAGCCTGAATTTTGGACTTTTTTCTCGAAATTTCGATTTTTTTTTTGAAATTTCGAGTTTAATGTCGAAATTTGATCTCTTCTACTTTATTGTCGAAATTTCGAGAGAAAAGTCGAAAGTTCGACTTTTATGTTAAAATTTCAACTTTAACATAACATAATAGACGAAATTTCGACATTAAACTCGAAATTTCAATGAAATGAACGGTTTCTGTGAGTGATATTTTTTAATAACGTTCCCCCTATCTTATTCAATGAATTTTCAATGAAAATACGAATTTTCACTTTCAGATTTTTTCTTTTCAGTTAGAGTCTTTTCACAAAATCTATCAGACTTTTTTTTTGAAATTTCGAGTTTAATGTCGAAATTTGATCTCTTCTACTTTATTGTCGAAATTTCGAGAGAAAAGTCGAAATTTCGACTTTTATGTTAAAATTTCAACTTTAACATAACATAATAGCCGAAATTTCGACATTAAACTCGAAATTTCAATGAAATGAACGGTTTCTGTGAGTGATATTTTTTAATAACGTTCCCCCTATCTTATTCAATGAATTTTCAATGAAAATACGAATTTTCACTTTCAGATTTTTTCTTTTCAGTTAGAGTCTTTTCACAAAATCTATCAGACTTTTTTTTTGAAATTTCGAGTTTAATGTCGAAATTTGATCTCTTCTACTTTATTGTCGAAATTTCGAGAGAAAAGTCGAAATTTCGACTTTTATGTTAAAATTTCAACTTTAACATAACATAATAGCCGAAATTTCGACATTAAACTCGAAATTTCAAGAAGAAAGTCGATATTTCTAAAAAAAAGGCGAAATTTCAACATTAAAGTCGAAATTTCAACAAAAAAGTTGAAATTTCAATATTACATTTCAACTTTTATGTTAAAATTTCAACTTCAACATAACATAATAGTCGAAATTTCTACATTAAACTCGAAATTTCAAGAAAAAAGTCTAAATTTCGAGAAAAAAGTTGAAATTTCAACATAAAAGTCGAAATTTGAACAGTAAAGTCGAAATTTCAACATAAAAGTCGAAATAAAAAAAAAGTCGAAATTTCAAGAAAAAAGTCGAAATTTCGAGAAAAAAGACGAAATTTCAACATAAAATCGAAATTTCAAGAAAAAAGTCGAAATATCAATATTACGACATTTCAACTTTTATGTTATAAAATCAACTTCAACATAACATAATAGTCGAAATTTCTACATTAAACTCGAAATTTCAAGAAAAGAGTCGAAATTTCGAGAAAAAAGTCAAAATTTCGAAAAAAAAGTCGAAATTTCAACTTTAAAGTCGAAATTTCAACAAAAAAGTTGAAATTTCAATATTACGACATTTCAACTTTTATGTTAAAATTTCAACTTCAACATAACATAATAGTAATTTCAACATTAAAGTAGAAATTTCAAATTTTTTCTCGAAATTTCGACATTTTTCTTTAAATTTCGAGTTTAATGTCGAAATTTCGACTTTTATGTTATGTTAAAGTCGAAATTTTAACATAAAAGTCGAAATTTCGACTTTTTTTGAAATCTCGAGTTTAATGTCGAAATTTCGAGAAAAAAGTCGAAATTTCGACTTTTATGTTAAAATTTAGACTTTAACATATCATAAAAGTCGAAATTCCGACATTATACTCGAAATTTCAAGAAAAAATTTCAAGATAAAAGTCGGAATTTCAACATTTAAATCGAAATTTTAACATTAAAATCGAAATTTCAACATTAAACTCGATATTTCGAGAAAAAAGTCAAAATATCGACATTAATGTTCATGAAAAAAGTCACGCTGGACATTGAACTTCATCTGATATACCGGGTGTCCACGGAAAGTAGCATAACTTTTTTGGTTTTGCGAGATATTGAAATGAAATTTGGAGGATCTGTAAGAAACATAAAACTTTTGACAAGTGACTCAGCTTCCTATATTTTCGTTTTTTAAATGAGACACCCAGTGTATTTCAATGTTTTTTGTCTCCAAAGGCATTCTGAATACAGCCATGTATCGATTGTTACATTTTGTGGACAACTTTTTTTTATTTTCAAAGTCATAGATACGTTCAAATATTAATTTTTGTCCCAAAGTATTGGGAAAATAAAACATTGCGGTTTTGCATCTGCTGTGTAAAATTCAATTGTTGAATTATTATTATTATTTTTTTTGGCAACATTGTGCATTTTATTATGATTTTGTTGAATACCGCTTCACTATTAGGTTTCAAACAAACTTTCAATAAAAAAAAAATAAAAAGATTACTTAAGATCTTCCTTAAGAGCGCGTCATCACGGAAGTGAAATTGTATCATTGCGCCGCACAACCAGGTGTGTGTGGGTATATTTTTCAAGAGTGATATTGGAGGTGACGAAGCATCTGTTTGTCTCTACTGGCCTAATATATCTATTCATGGTTCATACAAAATTGAAGTTCAAGAATATTTTGTAGTGGCTTTTCTGAAAATAATTTTACTCCAACAAAGCTCAAGGTAGCTCACTAATTAAATGAGGGTTGAAAACCTTCCGTGGATGAAAGTTCCCCAATGTATATGTGAAATCAGAATATTTAGATGATTTTCTTATTCCCTTAATCCTGATTCGTTGTTTAGATACAGAGATATACTTCCTCAAATTCCCTAAGCGAACCAGCTAATTCCCCATCTCCAGCGGAACAATACACAATCATTTCCCAAAAAATAATGTAGGTGGTGTCAACAAAGTCGCCGCTTCCAAAAGAGATAGATACTCGGAAAGCAATTTAAATTAAAACTTTGTGTTGATCCCAGAAATCTACATTTGTCGCATTTCGCGTTATTGTTTTCTGGGAATTCTGTCTGCATTGTGAGTACTCGGAAAAACGACTAATGATTTCAATATTTTAATTAGCAGTGGCGTATCATATGTCGCGGTCGTAAACAGTAACAGCAGCAAACATTTTTCTCAACTTTTCTTTCTCACAATAAGGTGATAACTCCAATTTTCGTTACTTACTGCTATTACTTTATTTGGAAAACTCAACATCTTCATTGCGGATATCTTAAAGTGTTTCTTACTAAATAAATTTCAGTTATCCAAGTTCTGTAATCAAGTATGAGGGGGGTCAATTATTATTCTGACATTACAGGATGAAAAGAACTTTGTCTTTTTCTACAATAAAAATATATTAAACTGTCCCCAGGTAGCACCTCAAGTTGGCTGAATCTTGTTTTCATATTGGGCCAATATGAATATATTGTAAATGTAAAAAATAATATTGAACCAATATGGATTCATATAGGAAAAATAATATTTCATCAATAATATTGGAGGAATATTGGCTCGACTTGTTCTGAATGTATATTGTTTCATAAAATATTGGGGCAATATTGTTTCAATAATTTTCACCAATATCGATAGAGCGATATTGCCTACATATTGTTTCCAGCATCTAGCTCCAATATTGCCATTTCAATATTACTCTCATATCGATTTTAGTGATAAAAAACAATATTGTATACTATCCAAGTTTTATAACACATTGGTGGAATATGATTTAATCCATATTCTAAAAATTACCAATATATGCAAATGATATTGTACCAATATCCCTAAATATTTTGGGGCCAATATTGCTTCCTCAATATTTCACTAATCATTTGTATAATGTCCAAGTAATATTGTGCCAATATCCCGAAATAATAATTATTTTATCCCGCCAATATTAAGTTTGAATATTTTGCCAATATTTTACCAATATTATTCCAATGTAAGTGCGCTACGGAGATATTGTACTAATATCGCCTAACATTTTGAGGTCAATATTGCTTCAAGAATATTAGATCAAAATTATTTTTTAAATATAAGACCAATATCGCGGAATGTTCACATTTTTTTTCTCGCCAATATTATTATTTGAATATTTTGTCAATATTTTCATAATATTGTACCATTATTGTCCCAATATGGGTGTGCTACTTGGGTCGTCCAGATCTACTAATACTTTAGTCACTTGTTCAAGAACATTTAAGAAGATAGATCAAACTATTGTGCATTAAGAATCTATAGATTATCACGGAAAACATATTTCCGTATGAGTTTATCATTGAAAAAACTGTTAAAACTTGAATATACAGGGTGTTCTACATGGTTAGGTATCTGCATGTACTATTGAAGAACCATCCGAGTCAGAAGCGAGGAATTGTCACCACTCTTACATTACGTGCTCGAAGAATATATTGTTGTTGTTTTTGTTAAAATTGTTGTTGAAATTGTTTTTTCCGAGGTCTTACATCTTAACGTGCGATTCCTAGCACTTTCTCAGGCCATCAAATGAAAATCTGTAGTCGCTAGGATTCGAACCTAGCCGACCAGCAGTCAATGGTTTCGAACGCGAAAGTCTCAAACACTGAGCTAGATGACCATAATATATACCAGAACACTAACACGAAGAACTGGATAATCTTCAAGTAGCCTTAAATTGAAATGGATATGGTGTTTCCGAGACTTACTACCAAGGATATCCTTGGGTCAGGTCAACTATAGTTGAACACGAACAGTTGCACGTGTATAGTTACAGTATATCCCACGGGTGACAGAATCGAGAAAATCTCAGGAAAATATAACATCAAAGAGTTTTGAAACAGGGAGAAATTACCAAAGTATCAGATCAGCCAATCATAGAAAGGGTATGGTCAAACGTACAAATCGGCAGTAGCTGAACATGCGCTCAGAAAGGGAGACCAAAATAGCTATTTATGACACAAGTTCGTAAGTTGTCCGGGCTGATCCTAGCAGGTGTGCAGCGCGGTCGCCACCAAATTGGAAAAGAATTATTGAAGAAAATTATTCTTCACACAATTTGTGGAAACAAATTATTTTGAACGCCACTGTTGCCTCCTGTAGCAATATTGTCAATTAAGTTGGCGTCCTGAGTTAATTACAGTTTAATGAATGAGACGCCAGGTGGTGGGAAACTTCATCATTCATAATATTTCATTGAATATGTCAGTAAAAATTCCATTCAAGAAAATTATTTTGTTCTGGTTCCCACGAAAAGAAAAATCCTGTATTGCTCAAAGATCATCGGGAGAGCCGAGGGAAAGTGGGTAGGTTAGTGTTATTTCCGACTTTCTGAAGGCTGTATGCCTCAGGAAACAACTCTTGAGGCTTTATATTTTCCAGGTGGGAAACGTATCAAAAATGGATGTCATATACATTCAACAGATTACAACTTAGCTGAAATCTGCCATACATTCTCTTGGGTGACATTTGCTATCTTGATAGATAAGGTGTTCGGTATCAATCAATCAATCACCATTCTATTAGTTCTCATATCCTCTCTAAGGAGAGGTAACCAGGAAAAGCAGTTGCTTGATAAAGGAATGCAGGCGGTTTCCTTCAACTTTCTGTTTTCTTAAAATGTTGGTGTTATTCCATTCCATCATATGATCGCCATTAAATCTTAGAATATGTACGAATATTTTTGAACCTGTTATTTTTCGACTTTTGCTGTAACTTTTATGTCCTTCCTGGCGCACAATCAATGGTCTTGATATTTCACCTATATAACTTTTACCACACGAACAAGGTATGTTTTAAACATAATTTTTTCAACATTCATCAGTGTTTTTAGGTTTCGTATGTGTAAGATCTCAATGTATTGATTGTTTTAAATGTCGTTCTTACATGTTACCTATGTCTAATTAGTCTTTGCTGGCGCGGATACAGGGGGAGGGCAATGCGGGCAATGCCCCCCCATCTAACGATTCACGACAGAAGCACTTTATTTTGACGAATTTTTCAAGAGATAGATCCACATTGCCCCCCCCCACCCCTCCTTAAAAGAAATCCTCTAGTCCGCACCTGAGTCTTTGGGACATATTACTGCATGCAACGTCTAAAAAATAAAGATGAAATATGGATTTTGGCAACCATGAAATCACCGTGTACTCCATTCGGGACATACGAAATCACGAAAATATTTTCAAAAAATATGGAAATTTTTAATATTATTTTTCATCTAATGCAAAAAGTGATGTTTTACTTATATTGTATGTAAAAATTCTACTTCAAACTGAGCAAAAACACTCTATAATTATTGTCGAAACACTCCAACACCATTTAACTGTTATGCTATCTGTGAAGTACACAAATAAGTTTGTTAATTCAATAAATTCCAACTAGATGGCGACACCTATATAAAAAATGGATATAGACTTCTCTCGTCTAGCACAAATCGACTAAGAGGTCGTAAAAGCTATACTAATTCCATTAAAATAATGTAAAATCGATGTCCTCCATGAGGGACAATATGACTGAAAGGGTTTTAAACAAGTCATGACAAGAACATGGAATTATTTATCCTAAGCTCATTACTCTTCAAACCACCACGCTATAGACGAGTGGATTAGAACATGTTTTTTGTGTGACAAAAATAAGGGTTGTTTTGTTAGTTTGAAGTTATTTTTCTTTAAAAATGATAAGTGACCACAAAACTTTCACAAGCCATTAGGGTAAAATCTTCCGATGTCGAACCCTTGTTATAAAGTTTGGAAAACAATGTGAGGCATGAAAAATCATGATGTAAAAACTTTCGAACGCATATTTATAATCATCTCGTCTGTTACAGAACTCCATTATTTCAGTGGTAAATGTGAAAGACATAATCAATACTTCAGTTTTGTTATATTCATGAAATATTTCCAGGCATTTTGTAGAAAGCAATTATGAACTGAAAGAACTTCTCGAAAAGTTACATGAATCCAGCTTTTTTTTCAGGTATATTCGTAACATTTGTGAAATATTGGCCAGTTACTTTACGTTTCCCAAATAATTGCATGATATTCCAGCTCTTTTACAGCTTTTGTTGAAGTTTTTTTTTGTTGCAGTCCCTTTGAAGTCAACGTTATCAGGGATTCATCAAGTCAAGTAGCTTGAATTTTTTCTTGAATACTCGACTTGACTTCAAAACTCAAGCTTTTGAAAATTTGATATTTGACTTGACTCGATTTACGGTGTGAACTACTTGGCTTGAAATCAAGTAAAATAAAACTACTTGATATTACTTGATAGCGATCCGTGAAATGCAGGCCCCCAGCAGCGTTGATCAAGGATAAAAAGTGGCGGCTAGAGAAAAATTGTTTATATCTGATTCAAGTGATTTGTCCGTAATGGGATCGGAACCTTTTCAAAGCAGCTGCTCAGAATATATCGTAGATGAAAATGTGTCAGAATTTGATGACACCGAAATAGTGCAGGGTCGGCGGCATCGAAGGCCAGACGAGTTGAAGTTAATAGAAGTGTATCTTATAAAACGGAAAAAGTTACGGATTATTCCATAGTCGAGTAAGATTCTAAGAGTAATAAAAATACTTACAAACAAGGTAAATGCTCCCTATGTACGGCGGTTTTAAAAATGAAAAATTTCGGAATATCTCCACTAAGGCAACATTTGCAAGCTAAAGTCTACAAAAAAAAAAATTGGTAGGTCCAGCTCAACTAATTCCTGAGCAAATACCTTTACAGGTTCGAGTACGTGACAATATCCATAAATACAGAAACTAAAATTACCATGAGGATGAACGAAACAAATCAGAACACAGGACTCAACATTCAATATACCCCATAAGATAATACAAAAAGCTATCAACAATAAACCCAGAGGAGCATCAAAACCAGCGGATTCTACCCAAGTACAGGCGAATATATTGAGACGCCCGGAAGGAATGGGAGGGCAATTATCTTCTGAAACTCTAATTGATGAAGCACAAAAAACAAACATAGAATCGTTAAGGTGGTCTGGTAGAATAAAAAGACAAAGAGTAAGAGGAATAAACAGTTTGAGTAGAGCCGTGAAGATGACAGCACTGTCTGCTGTCAAATGCGTTCGCACATAATAACAAATATTGACTTTAAATTCTTTTATTTTAGAATATGGAAGATTCAAATCTCTAAGAAATCATGCCGAAAAAAAAAACGAAATTTCTATAAAGAATCAACCATCAATCAATATTCATTCAAGTTTTTCCTGAAGTTTCGAAAAAACAATAGGATTTCACTATTTGTAGGGGAAACCTTTTATCTAGAGCTACAGCAAGAGTCTCTCTATAAGCAACACCGTAATAAGTCATATTAATGTCGTAGTTAAATGTTAATACCCCCTATAAAATACAAGTAAATAGCCTAATTTTGCCGTAGTAATACAGCTTTGATTCGTTTCTTCAATAATGGCTTTATAATTCAATCAAGTGCTTGCCCTTGCCGGACAGGTTTATTAAATCCAAAACTGATTTATTCCAATTAATCTTGTTCATGTCGATCCTCAAAATTGGCACTGTCAACATGGTGTTGTTTGGTAACGCAGGGAGCTCTTAAAGTGCTGCTAATGCGATTTTAATAACCAGAGGAGATTTGGGGCAGAAAATTGCAGAGTTGTTTCGGTCGAAAAACATGCAACATACAAATTGCACCGAGGTAATTGATGGTGGACATTTCTGAGAACAAGTTTGTTATGAGAGTGAAAGTGCTGTGAAAATGCACCAGGCGTGGTGAGCTTGTGAATGGAGATAATAATCTTTGGAATTGGAGCGAGCAATGAAGGGGTATTTATGCAGATTTAATCATCCATCGTTTGACACAAGTGCAAGTTTTTTTTGAGTGAGCGATATTCAGAAGACAACTGCTTTTTATAATACGTACCATGGCACAAACCTAATATCACGTGAAAGGTATTCGAAAGAGTTTATCCACTAATAATAATATTATAATAATAATATAATGACCTGCCAGGATGGTGTCTTCAACATCTTGGTCTCTCGTAGCCGTGTGATGGGTGTAGGTACCATAATGCATTTGCTGTCAGCATGTCTGAGTATATGCGTTCTCAGCCTATATCCACAGATATAACGCGGCACTGCGAGTGTTATGTTACCATCTTCGACAATCGTACACGGTATGATTCAGAACGACTGGAAGAATTTATCATGTTTTTAATAAGGACATTTAAATATATGATGAGGAGACCAAATGCATCAACCTAATGAGACAGAATTATTTTATGATATTATACTATGATTTAACGCTATAAATAATTAACGAATAGTTTTTTATGTTCATTTATTATTTATATCTACAGTGACCGCCAAAAAGTATGTACCATATGGGAAAAAAGTTTATTATTAGAGTATTGAAAAAAATTCTTGGGAAAAGTTTGTGCATGTCCGATAACCTAAAAATCGATTTTGACACATGTCACGTGATCGCTGGTATGGCGGCAAATTGAAAAAAATTTCCATGAATAGTCAAAAAGTCGGATAAAATAAATAAATAAAGATATAGAAAAAAGTTATTTGAAAAAGTTGCTTAGAATTCAATTTTATACATATATACAAAGTTTGAGAAACTTATGTGGGAATATTGAAAACAGCAATTTTTTTTTAAATAGTTTTCTAGCTGTAGAAAAATATCAAATTATTTTCTTATGAATTGCTTGACCATACTGGAATTTTCATATTCCGATGATAATAACAAAACTTTCTCATTTTCTCCACACCAGAGAAAAAATTGAATTTTGTCAGAACCCTTGCTGTTTCATTGGTTCGTATCTAATAGATATATCACAATTCCACTATTAGTGCGATGATAGGGAAATCCAAAAATATCGTGTTTTTCAGATTATAATCAATTTTCGATGATAATCGTGCATGACCGTTTCACTTCGCACATAATCTTAAAAATAGTGCGTCAAATTAAAGAGGCTTGAGTTTTCAACATTGCATGCGAAGTGAAACGCTCTGGCACGATTATCATCGAAACTTGATTATAATCTGGAAAACATCATGTTTCTGGAGTGTCATGTCATCACAATGGTCGTGGAATTCTGATATAAGTGTTAGATACGAACCAAACAGCCAGGGTTTTAACATAATCCAATTTTTTTAATTTAGTGCATACTGGTGTAGAGAAAATGAGAAAGTTTTGTCATTATCATTGAAATACAAATGTTTCAGTATGGTCAAGCTATTCATATGATAATAATTTGATATTTTTATACAGCTAGGAAAATATTTTAAAAAAATTTCTATTTTCAATTTTCTCTCGTTATCTTTTCAAACTTCGTATATGTGTATAAAATTTAATTCTAAGCAACTTTTTCGAATCACTTTTTTTGATATCTTGCCATTTTACCCCACTTTTTGTGTTCTCATAGTAATTTTTTTCAATTTGCCGCCATACCAGCGATCACGTGACATGTGTCAGAATCGATTTTTAGGTTATCGGACATGCACAAACTTTTCCCAAGAATCTTTTTTCTAATACTCTGATAATAACCTTTTTTCCTTATGGTACATACTTTTTGGGGGTCACTGTATATGTTCATGGAAGTGAAGTTACCGAAATCCATTTTTCAATTTGCTTTTGAAAAGTTAAATCGAATAGGTAAGATGATTTCACGTCCGGAAGTACCGTATTGTATTCCCTAAGGATAAGAAAAATGAAACTTCGAAAAGAAGGCTGAATTATCCATTCCATTTTCAATTAAGAATTTTTTCTCCTGTTGATATATGAATATCATACATGCCTTGCAATTGCGTAATAACATTAGCATTCAGTCTCTCCCCACTACCAACAAAAACCGTTGAATAATCATTATATAACTGATAAGAGGTGAGAAAACATCTATATATTTCCTGACAAACCGAACTGAATCAACAAGAAGCAGAACTGCAAAAAGAAGCCATTAAAACAAAATTTGCATTATCATTTTTATTTTCCTTATAAGGTCTCTCCGTATTCAGAACTACTGTTATGAATTAGAAAACATAGGAGAAATAAGATTGCCGAGGAAATACGCAGTAAATGAGCTCCACGAAGCCTTATTGGTTTATCTTTACTTGGAAAGATATTGCTTTGTATGGAAAGTGGATGAATAATGAAGGTGCGAGGGTGCAGGGGCGTATTTCATTCTGCTAGACACGGGTGGTGAGATATTCAATACGAGCATTCTTAGGATTTGTCTACTGATCCTGAAAGCACTTTATAATATGAAATTTTGTTCTGTCATAGTGTTTTCAGTCCAGACCCTACAACTCTAGGTAAGATAGAAGAGTGAGAAAAAAAAAGAGTGTGTTATGGAGGCGAACTCTCCTGTTTTAACTCAATTTAGTGATAGTGTGGACATTTCTGGGAAGTCAAATAATGGCATACCTATACCAGGTGCCACGGAAAGTGGCTCGCCCCTATAACTTTTTTGGTTTTGCAGATACTGAAATGAAATTTGGAGGATCTGTATGAAATTTAAAACTGCATTTTTTCAAGTGACTCAGATTCGTGCAACTTCCGGTTTTTAAATGAGGCATCCAGTATATTTTCATATTTTTTGTCTCTATATGACATTCTGAATACAACCATGTATCACTTCTTACTTTTTGTAACAATATTTTTTTTATTCCGATATTTCATTTTTATATTTTTATATTTCATTTCTAGAGTAGGTTTCTAAAGTAGGTATTGAGAAAGATATAACTTTACAGTTTCCAGTTAAAATGCATCTGCTAGATTGGTTTCACTGTACTTTTAATTTATGCTATCATTTGCTACTATGAAATTTGGACCGCAATCACAACTGTTTGTTGAGAATTTGTCATGGAACAGTTGGCAAACTATTTCAAATGGCTTCCAATTCTCTTTCCAATAGTACTTTGATTTATTATTTTTGATGAGCAGTTTCCGAAAAATAGCGTTCTAAACTTACAGAAGTGATTAGAACCTGCCTGCACTGAGATGCGTTATTGTTTCGACTCTCTTTTTAACAGAAATGGTTAGAAGAGTAGGTTGCACCATTCCAACCCTTCAATAAGAGAAACAAGTTTATTCTACACGTGTGATTTTATATTTATTTTGTTGGTTATTTTCCTTTCATAAAAAAGCTTTTACTTTGCGAAAAAGATATATCAAACATAGGACCTACTTACGCCTATCTTACAAACTGTTCGAAATATTGTTCATTTCGCTCTAAACAGTAATGAAATCTGTTTCTGAACTCCTCTCCAACATTTCGCAAAACTTCGCCGGAATTTCACAGGCATGCTACTATAATTGGTCTTTTGATTCCACCAATATCAGCAGGTTGTGTTTTATGACCAACAGATTCAAGATGTCCCCGAAGAGAGGAATCTAAGGGAGTTATATCCGGTAATCTCGGAGCCGATTCAACTGCTCACCGTCTGCCAATCCATCTATCCGGGATTCTCTCGATTAACTACTGTCGGACGGGGAGAAAATAATGAGGTGGAGCACCGTCCTACTGAAAATGTAACACATACTTCGCAAAAGTATTCAACTTCTGCATCTATTTGTGTTTCTAGTTTGAGTTATAAGAGGATCGATAATATCTTCAAGCATATCAAGGTACAGGTTCCAGTCAAGTTTCATTCAAGGAATAAAGGACCAAAAGCGGCATTTCCAAGAATATCAGCCCAAATATTAAGCAATAGCGACAATATTGTCTATAAACATTGCCATCCAGAAAAAAGAATATCAGCCCAAATATTAAGCAATAGCGACAATATTGTCTATAAACATTGCCATCCAGAAAAAATGAACAGATGTTTATCAAAAGATTAGGTATAGCTATTCTTCCATGATAATTTTCTCCATGGAGCTCTTATGGAAGAAATTGGTGGGTGTTCATTGCTTTTCCTACTGTCTCGCGTAACATTCCCATCTGTTCCGCTGCTGATCACTAAGGAACTATTGGGCTCTACAGCAAATGTCTCCATACTCCAATTTGTGCTTCTTGTGGATGTTTGTTTAAAATCATCAACCATTCGTTGAGTAGGACTTACACCATACAGCGATTGAAGTTGAGTTATTATCGATTCTGAGTAGCCTACACAAATACGCAAAAAGACTGTTTTCCAAAGCAGACTACACCGTAGTACGAAAAATTGATCCTATATGGAATGAAGTATCGAACTACAGCAATACTGAAAAATGTTCAAATAATTTATATTATGCCCTTGATTTAATTATCAATCTGTACATTCTAGTTTGAATAATTAATAATCCTTCCTGTTACTCAAAATCTACCATTAGAATGATAGAATTGAACGAAAATGCAAAAGCTGCATGTCGGAATCAGAATGATGACGAGATATTTTCTGAATCAAGGTAACAACTTAAGAGAATTACGATGACAGTTATTTCACGCAAAAGTTTTAATGTATCGAAAATGATGCAAACAGCTTCTAGTCATCTTATGAAACAAAACAGGTGGCAGATCCATACCTCGAGAAATGTATTTCAATTACAAAATTTCTACTATTTTTGACCCAAACCACTAATTTGATATCGGTAATCAGAATAGTTTCAATATTCCAAACATCACATAAAAATAGATTTCTGATGTTTCAAATATCTCTAATATTTCAAACAGTCCAGGACTAGATGGAATTTTGGCCAATTTTATTGAATCTTGCAGAGGAAACCTCGTTGAACCCGTCTACATCTTCTTCAATTGTATTTTTCCCAAGAAATAAAAAATATCTCAAGTTTCCCCTGTAATCACATTAGAGAAAAAGGATACAGTGAAAAATCACAAACGTATCGTTTTGCTGAATCAATATGGCGAACTGTTCAATGAAATTTTGTATGGAGAATTTTTATTTTATTGTGAAATATATTGTGAAATATAAACTTTTCGATAGCTTTTGATAAAGTTCACCGTCCCACTTCGATCGTTGAGCTAGATAATTTTGGTGTGCATGGTGATCTGAAGTGGTTTATGATAGCACTCAATATATGGCTATGAAAAACTGATATCAATCTAACATATCGAGCGTGTTGTCTGGAGTACCCCAGGGGTCACATTTGGCACCACTACTTTCAATTATTTTTTTGTCTCCTCTATGCGGAAAATTTCCAAATCTGCAAAGGAATGTTCAAAATACCATTGAAAACCCACTTTTTCATTTTTTATAATAGATAGTTGAAATTGTATTTTGTATAATAATATGTCCATCTTCGTCACTCGTATGCTTTCACTGAATCGCCTTATTTCACTCATCATCTGAATTTGTTGTCCTGTTATTGAATTAGTTTTTATTGGTTGGCCTTGTTTCAAATAAATAAATGAGTTCCTCTTATTTTTAGGTCGTTACTGACATTTTCAACATATACAATATTTCATTTCTCCAAGTTTTGATATGAAACATTCCCTTCATGAACAACGATAACATTTTTGACTCTCTCATTAATTTTTTTCTCTAGAACTACTAATTAACTTATTTCCCCATCATCGAAAGCGTATTTCCATAAAAATCCATCGCGGTGGAAGTCCATCAAATTATCTAGGAAACAATAATAAATTCGAACGATATGTTCGAGCGTTTTCCACAAGGTTAACGCTAAATAAAGTGTTTGGCAGTAACATAAACTACAAGGCGAAATACCTTAAACAGTTCTGCGGATTGATTTATTTTTTCAGCCTTCCTCTACCTGCTCTCTGCATACCGAGTCATGGGAACTGATTCTCAATTAACAACAAAAAACACATGAATGTTCTCTTTAATTCATACACATTATAGTCTGATATGATGGCGGCACATAGGGGGTCTGCGAATTGTTGGGCAACATGTCACATTCGAGGATATTTACAGCGCCGTTGAATATTGACGGGAAATTTACTCTTAATGAAAATCAAGTTCATTTCACTCGTAGTTTCAAACCTTATCAAATCGTATAAAAAGTAATTACAAAGCAGTTGGACAAATTAATACTCATTATTATCATTTAATAATATTGCTCGCACAAACATGAAATGAATATTAAAAAAAAACTTTCAAGTTTTATACAGTGTGACCCATTCAACATATTCGTTGACAGACGAAGGGGCAAGTGGAAGAAGGGGTCAAGTAACATTTTCTGAAACTATTAGATTCTGTCATGGAAGAAGGTGTTATGTGCATGTGTATTCTTTATATCTGACCAGATACAGAGTGGTAGAAGGGGCTATGTTACATTAAACATCAAGAACGCTGTGAAAGAAGGGGTTATGGGCACATAATCTGCTGCACATTATCACGTTTTAGTGCCTGGGCTGGACTGCAGCATCATATTTCGTTGTCAACATTACATTATTATTCTTTTTTAGTCTGGTCTTTTGGTGGCAATACCGATTTTTCACTACAAGACGATGACGTACAGAGTGGCGCCTGATCAAGTGAAGATACGCATTTATCAAAATTTCAATGTTACGTGTGTGTAATGTTTCAGTGATCCAAGTTTGTATACGGTTCTCGTTTATTTGTTGGTTTTGCGGCCAGTTGAATCAACGAAAGTATTTTTTTACGTTTCGTTTTATCATTACTCTTTTCCAAAATAATATATTTTTGATACGTTATCAGGTAAAAAAATCTGCGTCATGATTAAAATAAATATATATTTTTTCAAAAAAATCCTGAAATAAGATGTAAAATTTTTCTATATTTGAATTATTTAAAGAATACTGTACTTATTGAAGAATTTGAATTTTAGTTTTTTCTGAGGATTACAATGTGAAGTGGTAGCAACTACCAACCAATAAGCCATTCAGAATCAAAAGAAAGGATTCTGATGAAGATATCGATCAACCAAATTACAAACATTTCGGGCGTTTATCGTATTAATAGTTAAAAGATATCTACTTTTTTCAATTTTTCATAAAGTTCCAGTTGCTTGAATCCGAAATCGTGAATACTGACGGTCAGTATTCAGCATACTAAGAGCATCTTATCTTCAAAGAAGTTTCACTATTAAAAAACAACCCTTCAAAACACTATTCACCTCCTACAAATATCGAATTCACTAGAATTCTCAATAAATCAGGATATGTAATGAGAAAAGAATTCACCAGATTCACCTCATAAGAACATAGGGGATTTTATGAAAATATTATTGATTAAAGTCAAAACCTCCTCACAACGACTGTGTACCAAGTGAATCCCATGATTTATTTGAAGTTTTTTTTTATTTATTCCTTCCCATATTTTTCAGGTTTTGAAGGATTTTTTATTTTTGAAAAGTTTGTTTGTTGAAATCCTTAGAGAATGAATGTATTACTATGTATTATTATATTTATTAAAGTACTTCACTTTCCTCACTATCTGTTACCTATTACCTTCATGACATGAAATAGAAGAAGGGGTTATGTACATATAAATTCAGATTTTTTTCAAATAATGATGTGATAGCAAAATGCTCTAAATCTCAAAAAAACACCCACAAATTATTCCTCACAATTGCACAAATCAAATTATCAAACTAGCTTTAATTGAAAAATGCCAGCAAATTTTAACATAACATAATATTCTTCCACTTGCCCCTTCATGACGTCAAAAAATCATCAATAACTTTTTTTACAAAATCGAGTTTGTTTTTGTCCAATTGTGACGAATTGTATGGAATAAAAATTTTTGTTTCGGACTTTTTGACAAAAAACAGATGACGGCAGTTCTGTCCCACTATACAAAAAAATTGTGACGGACCTGCTACAACCGTCACAAGAAAAACGAACACAGAAGGAGACTGTTAATTTTCAACTGAAAGAACTGGGTCTACGTCAATTGGTCGAAAGTCCACTTATCGAAAGTCATTTGGTCGAAGTCAATTGGTCGAAAGTCAGTTGGTCGAATACGTCAATCAGCCGAATACGTCAATTGGACTAAATCATGTCAATTCGTCGAATTTCATATGTTACCAAGGAAACCAGATTTTGCTATCGATGTTTGGAATGTTTATGATAGAGTCAAGAATGATTTGCCTGGATCAAATAATGCTCTGGAAGATGACATAGGAGGTTTGATTGTTTGATTTCTTGTAGTCAACCTTCTATATGGTATATATTGAAAAGCATAAGGAAGGAACAGTAATATTTTGAAAGGAAAATTGAACAGACGTTAGCTGGAAATGAAGCAAAAAGAGTAAAAATATATGTCGATCTAGACAATAGAATAAAATCTGTTGTCCAAGAATTTGAAGTGACCGAACCAAGTGATTACTTGCGAAGTATCGCACATAATCTTAAATAATGCCTAGAATATTTGATTTCATACAAAATATATGTACTGTAATTGATTGTTGAAGAATAAAAATAAGTTGTAATGATAACATTTATTTAGAATAATTACTCATTTTATTTAAGAATTTGCGTCAGTAGAGGTTAGTGGGTCAGTGAGGAGAAGGAAAGAAAGTCAGATCAAATATCCTAACCGATTGTATATGAAGCAAGTTTCAAATTGTAGATTGCCAAAAATATATTTCGGCCAATTTAGTCCAATTGACGTATTCGGTCAATTTAGTCCAATTGACCTATTCGGCCAATTGACGTATTCGACCAACTGACTTTCGACCAATTGACTTCGACCAAATGACTTTCGATTAATTGATTTTCGACCAATTGACGTAGAAAGAATTGATTAAAGAAAAACGTAAATATGTCAACTTTCGAACTGCAAAAGACTTCCAAAACATTTTCCTTAGAAGCAGAAGAATATTATGGTGATTTGTATTATGGAATAAAAATTCGAAAAAAAAAAACAGTCAATTTACACATATTCACGTCGCCCAATACTAAATTCGCGCATAAACTGCATGAAGATAGCTGCTTTTCAAGCGTCTATCCTTTCATTCACTCTGGGAGAGTTTTTGCAGTCACACACTATTAAAATACCGTTTTCTCCTGTCTCATGGGACACACGGTAAAGGCAGTCATATGAATAACACGTATTTTTGGTCTGCTGGGGACGGTTCGGCCCAATATGAAATGACGGCTATAGCAGGCGTGTCCACGAATGTGTTAAGATGGAAACACCCTCATATTACGTATATTTTTCAACTGATTGAAACGATTTTTTAGGTAGACCTTCAAAGAGTCCATTAGGACACCAAATTTCATGAATAAATCTTCATTTTCAGAGAATTTTCTACCTCATCAGACCTATAGCATATAGTTAGATTAGATGTTAGATGTTACAAGGGAGCTGGCCCCTTGGCCTAATCCACTGCGACCTTTTCAGATCTATTGTGGAGGCTCCGATTGCTTATAGCACATCATCTAGCTTCGTCCATTTCATCAAACTGAGCAGATTTGATAATGGCCTTTCGAGATAGCTTTCCGCTCTTGGCTTTTCATCTCCAAGTTGTAGAAACCGCACCCTTGCTAGTCCTTCGCACTGGCACATTACATGTATTGCGGTTTCCTCTTCTTCCTGGCAGAACCTGCAGATTGCTTCTTCCGCCAGACCTATAATATTCATATGTCTGTTAAGCCTACAATGGGCTGTCAGCAGACCTACTACTTGTCTGACGATCCTCCTTTTATAACTGAGGAGTTCCGTCGTGAATTTTGGCGAGCGTCTTTTGATGAACTCCTTGGCCTGTCTCAATCCTGGTCGGGTTTCCCACCACTTTTGAAATTTGTTTTGTACCCACTGTTTGGTGTGGGCTTTTGGGGTGGATTTTGCTACGCCGCAGAAGGGTTCCGGCCCAATGAGCGCTGCCGAAGAGCCTTCTCTGGCTAGTGTGTCGGCCCGCTCATTGCCCAGGTGTCCCTCGTGGCCTGGCACCCAAGCTAGGGTCACACTGTTACGACTACCCAGCTCGGTCAGATCACACAAACAGTCCCAAACCAGTCTTGATTTGACTTGGTGGGAACCGATTGCCTTGAGCGCAGCTTGACTGTCGGAGTAGATGGCCACTGTTTTGTTCCTTATCTCTCGTCTCAGTATTTCTCCGACACAGTGTTGTATAGCCGTTACCTCTGCCTGAAACACTGTGGCGTATTTTCCAAGGCTAAGCTGGATGTTAATCCTTGGCTTTGCCCCGTAAACTCCAGCGCCGACTCCGTTATCGTATAGCATATAGTACAACCAAATACATCATTAAGGCTCCAATGTGTTGAAAATTACTGGTAATTCTTTCTTGATGAACACTATAATCATCTGTTTGCTTCAGTCGATTCAATATCTTCGATCGGTATCAAGTGTGTACTGATCGCCTGAGTGAAACAAACTCAATAGGTATCCATGTAACTAACAAGACTACCTCTGTCCTTAATTGCCAATACTTAAGTGTGGTTATGGGTAGGGGCCCTTACTGTTTGTATTTTTCTAGAATTAACCTGTTATGTACTCATTTTTCCATACATTATTTTTTTCAGCAAAGCAAAGACACCAGAAAGTGAACAGAGAATTTTTGCCGGAGAGTATCAAATGAATGAAATAGTAAAATCGACAATATCGAAGTTCCCTTCTCTTTCCACCATGTGGAAAATAGAGGCAAACATCTAACAGAAAACTCGCTTGCTTGTTGGTTATCCCACTGGTGGCGATGCGACTGACTTTTATTGTAAGTCGCTGCTTCATTTGTGGGGAAATATGAGTTATACAGTAGATTATAATTCATTGGGTGGGGCAGGACACGACTCTAATGTTGTCTGACCTACCCAGTCACTGACGAGCGGCAAAAACATTGAAACGCTTCTGCAGGTGGTCTTCCCCAGCCAAATGAAGGATAATTTGCTGTATAATCACAATAAGCAATTGCAACTGAGTCTTCTTGGAAGAACGTTGCACAAATATTTGTCAGGTGTAATTCAATGTTCGTCGTGGTATTAGCCAGAGAAGTAGTTGTTGTCTGTCAGATTTTTGCCTCATATTTTCCATATATCATTCGCATATAGTAAATGATTATTGTTATTTTGCGAAATATCAGCAAATTGAACTTATCTTCGTATATGTTATGACCTACCTATTGACATTCATAGCCTCAATTGGAGGAATTCAGAAAATACCAATGCAGTATTCGGTGCGATTTCTCTCAGTTAATACCTCAGTCAACACGAAACAGTATAAATGTCGATGAGGCTCTGCTTCTTAGATCATCCACGCCACTGGCTGCTCGGTGATCCTTGATCAGCATAATTATTACAATTACAAACTATGATCTGGTAGATGGCGATTTTATTTTATACAATCAGATAATATAACAACCAGTTTCTGGCACATATATTTAATGTGTTACATGTTTTGTTCTTAAATGGAGCAGGTGGTTTGTCGCTACACAAGTCGTTTCAGGTTTTGAACGGTTAGGGCATGTTTGACTGAGGTTCGAGGATGGTAGGTAATAGTTGTGTCAATTAGAACATTCAGTTTCTGCCAAGACGAAGCAGATGTGTAAATATGGTGATACAAATATCTCGAAACTAGTATAGTTAACATTCCTTGGTGTTAAATGCTGGGATATCTGAATTTTATGTTTTACATCAATCGTTGAGAAATATCCAACACCACAGAATTATTCTCAATGTGAGAACACTATTTATGCTATGCAGTGACTGTTCATTGAAATATTTTCATGAGATAATCGGGACAAATTTGTGAATGAACACACACTATAATAAATTTGTTACTGATATGTTTGGCAGATATTAGAAGCAATAAATTGGTACCATCAACTTTGATCTCAGCCAAATGAATAATTTTTATGAGAAAATATTTCTACTGGAAGCTACAGTGATTTGAGAAATATATTTGATTCAAACTTCCCACGAAACCATAAAATGAGAACTGAAACAATAACAACAAAATGCTATTCTTCCTCCACTCTCTGAGGGAATTTCATTGACGGCATTGAAAGTTGGGCCTTGATGAAGATACACACAATTGGGTATCGCCCTAAACTCCACCTTGTAATAATAGTGTTTTATATAATGAAATAGTCAGAGATTACTTGAGAAATTCTGAAGCGATTATTCTCTCTTGAAGTAAATTGCATTCTTTCATAAAATGTGATGGGATAAACCATATACTCAAGACGAATTCAATCCTGACGTTTTATATTATCTTCATCAAGAACACTGCGATATACAGGGTGGCCCATCGAAAACGTAGCGCAAGGCATTACAGGCTGGGAAAGAACTTTTCGATAAAATCCGAAAACAAGTCAAGTTTTTTTGTCAGGGGGACACATTTTGATGTAACAAGCATAGTAAAATCGTTTTTGAAAAAAAGCTCAATGTTGAATACACCATAATAAGAAATTTTAAAGTCAACAATTCGTAAACACTTCAACCACGACAGGTATCTAGCAACTACTTGACCTAATTCAAACGTGAAGAAATGAATCCTATTCATTTTTTACTGTCTAAAATGAGCCTAAAAAATCTGTGCATTGGCAAAAACAGCGAATCGGCAAAAACAGCGAATTCATTTGAAGGAACTTATAGCAATAAAGTACAATTGAACCGATTTTTGTATTTTTCGTCCCACATGATGGTTGGAGTTTCAACGATCCATATTTTCTGAAAGAGTAGATCGATTTGAAAAATCTAAGCAGCACTGTATAGGGCATGACAAGCCCCTTCTGAAGAGGTATCGCTTGACCCTCCTTCCCATTTGAAAAAAATTTTGGGGTGACACCCCTACTTAGGGGGTTGAAGGTTTTACTATGCTTGTAACGTCAAACTGTGTCCCACTGACAAACAAACTTGACCTGTTTTCGGATTTTATCGAAATGTTCTTTCCCAGCCTGTAATGCCTTGCGGTACGTTTTCGATGGGCCACCCTATATAATGGAAATAAGACGAGCTTGTATGCTATAATTACCGCCAGCAATTACTGCAATTGATCGAGATAAGTGAAGTTAACCTTGTTTGAAAATTCATGAAATGTTGAATTTTGCTCGCCGACAATTATTAGTCCCTATGAAATGAAATGAAATTTATTCAGTAAGTTAGGCTTTTACATTGGTACATTCATAAATATATACATTTTAATAAAGATAATCATAAATATAAACATTTTATAGATAATTAAATTCATTTGTTTGAAATCATATGCAAGAGACGCCACCTAAGCAAGGCTTGAGCTGTGGATCAATCTCCCACATATAATTTTCAAAAGAATTATAAAAAAGAGAATATTAAGTTCTGTACATTTGAAATCATGTTTACCTTACACAATACTTCGAGGAAAGGAAAAAAACAGGCATCTGAATGATATTCAAATTTTACTGATTTTCAATTATCTTCAACAATTTTTCATGGTGAGAAATTACGAATTTTTTTATTTCTTTTTTCTGAATCTTTTTACTGGTGAGATGCTTTATGCTGGAAGGTAGCTGATTATATAATTTAGGTCCGTAGTGGGTTATGAATTTCTGGGTATGGGTTAGCCTACAGGGAGGAACATTGAGTATTTGACTTGTAGTTCTGCGCGTATTATACGGATGTGAAACATAGTCATGTTGGCTTTCAATAGTCCATAAGATGGATTGATAAACATATAATGTTCTCAACGTAAATACTTCTGATACTTCATACAATTGTTTTGTAGAGAAACGTTTGTTTTTTTTCAGAATGATTTTCAGCAATGTATTTTGTAATATTTCCAAATTGTATAGAGACGTTTTGAACGTTCCACCCCATATGACTAAACAGTAGCGTATTATAGATTCGGCTAATGCGTTATATACCATCAACAAATTTTTTGTGTTTAAAATATTTCTCAGTAAATAGAATTTATATATTAATTTTCTCAACCTTTTGACTGTATAACTGATATGCTCGCTCCAGCGCAAATGTTGATCGACAATCACCCCTAGATATTTGATAGATTGTGTTTTATGGATTGCTAGACATTTGCAGTTAGTAAAGTTTTGACAATCATATTTATGAAGCAGAAGGTTATCTTTGATAGGCTGATCTTTAGCTGTAGATGAAAAGGTGATGAATTTGGTTTTATCAATGTTGA
Organism: Chrysolina haemoptera; assembly: GCA_958298965.1. NCBI lineage: Eukaryota > Metazoa > Arthropoda > Insecta > Coleoptera > Chrysomelidae > Chrysolina > Chrysolina haemoptera. The sequence continues at coordinate 3,983,646 of OY282600.1, forward strand.
CACTCAGCAGGCTGTCACCGAGCCAGTTATATATTTTTTGCATTCCGCTTTCTGTATTTTCATATGTTTCAGACCAGGTTTTCCCATCGAAAATGACAGCAGTATCATCTGCGTAAGAAACTAATTTTCCATTAAAGTTTGTTATAGAGAACATATTGTTGATATACAATAAGAATAAAACCGGTCCCAGCACTGTCCCCTGAGGTACGCCCATGTTTATTGGTAAAGGATCACTAAGTGTATTTTTTATTTTAACAACCTGCATTCTATTTGAAAGGTAATCTTTCAGCAAATCTAATATAGTTCCTCTGATTCCAAGTAGTTCTAATCGTTGATATAGAATTGTATGATTTACGGTGTCGAACGCCTTTGCTAAATCAAGAAATACTGTGAGGCATTTGTTATGATTTTGAAAAGAGTCGAAAATAGCGTTCGTCAACTTAAATACTGCATTTTCGGTGGATAATTTTTCTCTAAAACCAAACTGTGAGCCTGAGAAAATATTATTACTGTCACAATAATTCATTATTCTATTTTTGACGCATTTTTCGAAAATCTTTGCAAAATTATTTATTATAGTAATAGGTCTGTAATTTGTACATTGTGTTTTGTCTCCTGATTTGAAAACAGGCGTTGTTTGGGAGTTTTTAAATGCTGCCGGAATTCTGCCTTTTGTAAGAGTGAGATTCAAAATATAGCATAGAGGTTCAATAAAGAATTCGTGGTATTTTTTAATGAAGTAAACAGTTATTTTATCAGGACCAGAGGATGTATTATTTTTCAAGGTAGATATAATGGAAATAATTTCATTTTTTGTTATGGGGTGAAGGAATAACGAATTTTTTGCCCTGTGAATGGTTTCTGGAATAGGAATTGATGGTTTATCAACTTTATTTGCCATTTTCAAACCTATACTGGAAAAGAAAGTATTAAAGTGATTTGCTATATCTTTTTCAGAAGTCAATTTTTCGTTATTTCTATCTACGATATCATATCTGCTTGATTTTTTGTTGACAGTTTTATTTGTGATTTCATTTATATTCTCCCACATTTTTTTTACATTTTTGTGACATTCAGTAAGTTGTTTCTGATAATAATTCTGTTTGGAGGTTCGCAATAAATTACATAAAAAATTTCGGTATTGTTTATAGGCATTTTTGTTTGCTTCTGTGTTGTTTTTGAGAAGTTTTTGTTTCAGAAGGTCTCGATGTCTGATAGAATTGAGTAAGGCTTGTGTCATCCATGGTTTCAGTTTGTGATTGACTTTGTGGTATTTTCTTTCTTTCGTTTTTGTACAGTTTGAAATGTGTTCTGACAATATATTAGAAAAGGAAATAAATGCTAAATTTGGGTCATCGCATTGATAAACTGCTAGCCAATCTTCTTGTTTCAAGTTGTTTTCCAGTTTTTGTTGATTTAAGTAGGTGTAAGGAGATTCGACTGAAATTGGGTATTGTTTCTCAACTTTCATATTGATCGATAGCAGTAGTGTATAATGATCAGTGAGATCCGTTTTGAAAATATATGAACTGAATATTAGTTCTCTTAGCAATTTTTCGTTTGCAATATTGATAAATATGTGATCAATTAGACTTGACGAGTACTCTGAGGATCTTGTAGGCTTATTTATACAGGAAAAATAACCAAAAGAGGCCATAAGACAAATATATGTATTTACTTTTGGATCAGAGGTATTTAAGATATTAATATTAATATCACCCATGAATATTTTCACATCCGAATGTACAAAGGCTGAGAGATGTGTTTCAATGTCAGTTAAATATGTATCAATGTTCGTAGATGGAGGTCTATACGAGGCGATAATGGAAAATGATTTTTTATTCACTTCAAAGTTAATATTTAATAAGTTTGTTTCAGTAAGTTGATGTAGAGAAACATTATAATCAGTCTCCTTTCTAACATATATGACCAGACCATCGTTTTGATTGAAACGAGATTCGTTATAGATTATGTCGAATTCAGGAATGCAAAAATTGTTTATATCATCTAAAATCCATGTTTCAGACAAAACGACTATTTCTATATTTTTTTGCTGAAATTTTTCAATGTACAAAAGGAATTCATCAAAATTTTTGCGTAGACTTCTGATATTGAAATGAAGAATGTTCAGAAAATGCTCACCAGAAATTTTTTGTATATTATCGCTTATATTGTCACATACTGTTGTTTCCCTTTCCTCGTGCGTTTCCAGTGCATTGAAGAACTGCAACATATTTTAGTGGACTAAAATAAAAAGACTATCCGTACAATGAACTGTGAGATAGTGTGAAATAAATATCTGGAAAAAAAAATTGTTATATGGTTTTATTTTTTTATGAAATGAAATGAACAGAAAAAAATAAAAAAAAAAAAAAAAAACTCAAATGAAAGGTAATAAACAAATAAATTGCTCCTTTTGTAATATGAATGATTGCGAAAAATCATTTTAATAATAATTATCGTGGTAAGAGATGTATGTACACATAAACGGTTTGTTCGTAGATAGCAAATGCTCTTTATAACAATTATTGATTGAATTAATAAAAAAAAATACAATTATAGAGATATTAAATCTTCATATAAGCTCAGTGTTGGATATATAGATATTTTACATCATTTATCGATCAAATATGTTGAAATATCTGATTCATGTGATATTTTGATATTTTTTGAATCAACGTTGGCGAAGATCTGTCCATTATACGTCCAAATTTTTTTTCCTGGAAGGGCCGCTTTTACAGTTTTCAGAAGTTGTCTTCTGGTATTTGTCAGGTCTTCAGCAATAAATATTTTTTTTTCCTTCAAATATTTAGCATTTTTGAAAACATGAGATTTTATTGATAAATCTGCTAATTTTAGGATGATTGGTCTTGACCTGTTACTTGATTCGGAGCGACTGCCAGTTCTAAAAACTCCTTCTATTGCGTTTTTTTGGATTACTGGAGATCTGGTATTGAAAAGTTTCATGATTTCACTTCTTAAATCTTCTTCGTTCTCCTCAGGTACCCCGTATATACATACGTTTTTAATTTTACTTTGTTGATGAAAGTGGTCCATTTTTTGTTCCAAAGTGATTATCTTCGCATTTTGTGTTTTTATTTCCTTCTGCAGTTCATTTAGTTTTTGTTCGACCTTATCAGTAAGAGTTTTTGCCAGCTGGTCAAGGAAATCCTTGTCTTGGAATAGTTCGTTGATTGAATCTTTTATTATATTGTTTATATCCAAATTCTTTCTTCTAGTTTCCATTTTAATTTCTAGCGTATCTTCTGTTATGTAAGGAAATGGAATTTGACTCACTTAGGCGTTTTTCACAAAATTTCACCACCTCTAAACCAGTTATTTTACACTGTTTCTGCAGAGCAATTTAATGTTCGACTACACAGTAAGAACCATTCTGACTGAATGATGATTGACATTCAGCGATTCAACCTTAACATTCAGGAATTAACTGTTTCATTATCTTCGGAAAGTAGTTGAGAATATTCGAGTAGAAAAATCTGAAGATTGTTCCTTGAGGAAAAAACCAATGGCGTTTCTAGAAATTAAGAGCAACAAGGTGGCTGACTTCAGGAACCTCAAAATGAACTTTTGCATGTTATTCATTCAACTATTTTTTGAATAAGAATGGACTGGCAGTGGCTGGAATTAGGAGCAGGTACCATTGTTTAAATATAAGGAGGATAGTTGGTCAACCGTATAGGATTAATATTGGATTCAAATGGAGGCGACATGTAGATGGCGTCAGTGGTGTTCGCATCCAAGTCATGTCGCAACTTGAATGGCAGAATACGTAATTTGGCAGTCACGTTGAATTTCCGTAAAGTAGATGGAGGATCATGTGATGAATTGTAAATAGAGTAGGTAGGTGGCTTTAATGACTGCAATAAAATTAGAAATATGGTTCAATTCAAGAAATTATTTCTTTTGATGTTTCATGGACCGTATCCGCTATAATTAGGGTCACACCGTAAAGTAGGTAGGTATATTTGGGGTGTGGTGATTTAGTTGTTGTTGTTAGGTGTTTTTATTTTTTTAAGGCATCGACTACAGTGGTCTTACTTAATTTTTTTTCAAGATATCAATATTAAAAAATCTCTTAAAATCTCTCATGAGTGACTCTTCTTTGGATCTGTGCCTGAGTAAATTTGCAGTAAACTCACCCAGAAGCATATTTACAAAAGCTAATTTGTTTGCGTTATTGCTCGCGGCTACCAGTTTAGTTATGCGAATCTGTGAATTCCAATCCCTTATATGACCAGTGCGATTTCTTCAAAGATGTACTTGGCTACATGGCAGTACCCTGTGCCCTAATGTAAACTAGTAATATTTTACAATATATCCCAGATACAGTACAAGACATCGCTGAACACACTGAAGAAGCTAATTATATTTGATGACCAGGTTAGCTTGCTCAGGTTGGGTTTGTGTGTAACTTATCCGTGTTAAGGTTCTTTTGCAAAAAGATCTGTGTAAGTACAACAATAGTCAGTATAGTCACTCAATCCTGAAATATACTGTACTTTCAATAATTAACAGAGACAATTTGCTCGACTGAAAAATATCCAATGAAAAGTTCAAACAAAATAGCTCTCAAAACTTCTTCACGATCATTAGGCAAGTCCAACTCTGCTTCCACTGCTATAAAATAAATGGTATAAACATGTATGAAGATTTGTTGAAATGGCAAAGAAGGAAACTTCAGGAAGTGTTTTGTGTACGTGTAGAAACCTTCTACAATATTTTTGTAGTTCCTCTCAATGTCCACATTTCTTATAGTGGGCGCATCAGTACAACACTAAAATGACGTCACGTATTCATGTTAGCAGATAATTACGCTAGATGGCACTCGCGTTTGGCTCCAATACCAATTCCACAGGCGTTGACTAACTATCCCCCTTATTTAAACAATGCAGGTACCCTATATATAGTTATATAACATCTCTTCGTTAAGAACTGAGCCTTCGTATTCAGTGAAAGCATGTGACACATTATCAAACCACTTGTATTTTCATACCATTGGCGATCCGGAAAAACTACCTTACCTCCGCGAGCCGTGCCTGTCCTCTCGTTATAATCACGTCCATTTATGATGTTCATAAAATGAGAAACGTGGAGTTTCAACTACTAGTTTTTCTCCGAGACTGCATGGTCAAATGAGTATCCGATTGGAACACCTGCGTTGCATACGAGCTCCGCAAAAAACGGCCGTGAGAACGAATACTCTATTTGGACTAACTGGACATAAAAGTCGAATAATTCTCCTATGACTAGTTCTCGCGACCGTGATATAGCATACAGGGTATTCCGGAAGTGGTCAACAACCCATCAGGCCCATGAATATTAGGCCCACTATCCTTGGAATTTATAGTCATTATTCTTCTAATTTCGATATGAAATTTTTTTTTTGTATGAATTACTATACGAAAGGAATGATTCGTTCTTTTACAGATATTTTCGTGAAGTTTTTACGGATATTGTTATTGACTTCTTCTACTAATTAGAAAAAAAATGATTTTGATATTCTGGTCCTCAAGAAATGAAATAGGAATGAAATAGAGAGAGGGAGAGAGGGAGAGAGGGAGAGAGGGAGAGAGGGGGAGAGGGGGAGAGGGGGAGAGGGGGAGAGGGGGAGAGGGGGAGAGGGGGAGAGGGGGAGAGAGGGAGAGGGGGAGAGGGGGAGAGGGGGAGAGGGGGAGAGGGGGAGAGGGGGAGAGGGGGAGAGGGGGAGAGGAGGAGAGGGGGAGAGGGGGAGAGGGGGAGAGGGGGAGAGGGGGAGAGGGGGGGAGGGGGAGAGGGGGAGAGGGGGAGAGGGGGGGAGGGGGAGAGGGGGAGAGGGGGAGAGGGGGAGAGGGGGAGAGGGGGAGAGGGGGAGAGGGGGAGAGGGGGAGAGGGGGAGAGGGGGAGAGGGGGAGAGGGGGAGAGGGGGAGAGGGGGAGAGGGGGAGAGGGGGAGAGGGGGAGAGGGGGAGAGGGGGAGAGGGGGAGAGGGGGAGAGGGGGAGAGGGAGAGGGAGAGGGAGAGGGAGAGGGAGAGGGAGAGGGAGAGGGAGAGGGAGAGGGAGAGGGAGAGGGAGAGGGAGAGGGAGAGGGAGAGGGAGAGGGAGAGGGAGAGGGAGAGGGAGAGGGAGAGGGAGAGGGAGAGGGAGAGGGAGAGGGAGAGGGAGAGGGAGAGGGAGAGGGAGAGGGAGAGGGAGAGGGAGAGGGAGAGGGAGAGGGAGAGGGAGAGGGAGAGGGAGAGGGAGAGGGAGAGGGAGAGGGAGAGGGAGAGGGAGAGGGAGAGGGAGAGGGAGAGGGAGAGGGAGAGGGAGATGGAGAGGGAGAGGGAGAGGGAGAGGGAGAGGGAGAGGGAGAGGAGGGAGAGGAGGGAGAGGAGGGAGAGGAGGGAGAGGAGGGAGAGGAGGGAGAGGAGGGAGAGGAGGGAGAGAAGGGAGAGGAGGGAGAGAAGCGGGAGGAAGAAGAGGAGCAGGAGGAGAAAGAGGAGGAAGAGGGGCCAGAGGAGCGAGAGGAGGAAGAGGAAGAATATGAGGAAGAGGAGGGAGAGGAGCTAGAGGAGCGAGAGGAAGAAGAGGAGCAAAAGGTGCAAGAGGAGGAAGAGGAGGGAGAGAAGGAAGGGGAGGAAGAGGTGCAAGAGAAGGGAGAGGAGGAAGGGGAGGAAGAGGAGGAAGAGGATGAAGAGAAGGAAGATGAGGGAGAGGAGGGAGAGGGGGAGAGGAGGGAGAGGAGGGAGAGGAGGGAGAGGAGGGAGAGGAGGGAGAGGGGGGAGAGGAGGGAGAGGAGGGAGAGGAGGGAGAGGAGGGAGAGGAGGGAGAGGAGGGAGAGGAGGGAGAGGAGGGAGAGGAGGGAGAGGAGGGAGAGGAGGGAGAGGAGGGAGAGGAGGGAGAGGAGGGAGAGGAGGGAGAGGAGGGAGAGGAGGGAGAGGAGGGAGAGGAGGGAGAGGAGGGAGAGGAGGGAGAGGAGGGAGAGGAGGGAGAGGAGGGAGAGGAGGGAGAGGAGGGAGAGGAGGGAGAGGAGGGAGAGGAGGGAGAGGAGGAAGAGGAGGGAGAGGAGGGAGAGGAGGGGGAGGAAGGAGGGTAGATAGAGGAGGGAGAGAAGGGAGATGAGGGAGAGGAGCCAGAGGAGTGAGAGGAAGAAGAGGAGCAAGAGGTGCAAGAGGAAGAGGAGGGAGAGGAGGAAGAGGAGGAAGAGGAGGAAGAGGAGAAAGAGGAGGAAGAGGAGGAAGAGGATGAAGGGGAGGAAGAGGAGGATATTTAAATTTCACAGATAAATACAAATAACCTTCATCGAATATCGATTATTTTGATATTATTTTTCTTCCAAAATGGGTCTAATTCAAATTTCAAATACCTTGTTATCTGTTACCCACACAGAACTCGAATTCGACTTTTGTTCAGAGAATATTGAGTAATTCCAGTATCATCGATGAATGATTCAACAATATTTCATACACGGTCTCTGAAAAATATATTCTTAGATAATTATGCATTTTAATTTTTTTTTTAATCCTTATATCGAACAGCGGAGCATATCTAAATCCACAACGGTTCTTGGAACCAACATATGAGGGTAGGCGCGGAAATACCCCAAGATGTTAATTTCGTTCACTTCTTCCCCAGTTATCGGCACAAAAAATAAGGAAAACAATCAATTTCTCGAAAACCATTAGAGAAAGGTATAGAAAAATATAATAAAAAGATTATCGAAAAATAGTAGCGAAGCGAAAAATGCAATGATATACAGGGTGTCCCATTCAAAATATTAAAGTTGTTGTTACTCTTCAATAGAAGCGACAACACCGTAGTGCTGAAAATATGTCAGATCGATAGAACAAAATCAATTACCTCAGCAGTTTTCAAAATGAAATGTCTAATAGACCATCGAGATTGGGACAACTTGTATATAAACCTGTCATGGGTATTGCATTTCGATTTTTTTCTGAAAATATGAAGGCAATATTCAGAAATGTGGAATCATTTGCTGCCGAAAGACAAATGTTAGTCGCTATTTTCAATATATCTGAATCGGCTTTCAAGGCATTTTTAAGTTGTATATGTTAATTTTCGGTGGAGTGTTTGTACATCAATCTCGAAAAATGAATTCTCATTGTTCATTACTTTGACCGTTATCTCAGTAAAAACAAAGCAAACTTCGGAACGTACGCGCCTGCTTTAAAAAACTGTTACATACAATCCCCCGCTTGTAGTGAGTTTCCGAAAGCATTCGCGATAAGCCAAGATTAATCGAGCATGCCGTGTCCGAGTAGCCATGGTGATATCACTCGATAATGAGCGGTGACCTTGAGACCTTGTGGTCGTTCCGCGAACCGTCGTCAGCTGATCGTGGCCAACAGCCTGCCTGGCTACATGTAATTATTGTTATTATTGGCGACGAGCCTCTCAACTGACAGCTGTCTGTTATTAACTGCCGATACTGAGATCATACATATACATAGGGACACAGACCGGCGAACTAATTGTGGACGTGAGATGCGATATGAATTTCCGTTCGCCGTGGCCCGGTCACGTATCCACTCGAAAATAAGCCAGTTGTCGGAATTGTGACAGATATGATGATCATGGTGGTTCATCAGAACAGAGGAGTGCGCTTTGGGTGTGAACCCATTCGTCAACTTTTTCGACTTGTCTCAATAAAAAATGCAATAGTTACAGAAACGGAGGTCTATCTGACGCAACTCCTTCTGATTGATTAGGAAGTTTAAAGGCCGTTTACATATTGGTGCAGTGGTAACGCCGGGGCTTCGGATCGAAAGGTCGCGGGTTCGATCCCCAGACAGGGCAAGATTTTTTTCAGTTTCAGATATAAATCTGAGTTATTGAATTTTGTTGCTGGCTGGGGATAAGCCAGCAAGAGCAAGAGCAAGAGCAAGAGCAAGAGCAAGAGCAAGAGCAAGAGCAAGAGCAAGAGCAAGAGCAAGAGCAAGAGCAAGAGCAAGAGCAAGAGCAAGAGCAAGAGCAAGAGCAAGAGCAAGAGCAAGAGCAAGAGCAAGAGCAAGAGCAAGAGCAAGAGCAAGAGCAAGAGCAAGAGCAAGAGCAAGAGCAAGAGCAAGAGCAAGAGCAAGAGCAAGAGCAAGAGCAAGAGCAAGAGCAAGAGCAAGAGCAAGAGCAAGAGCAAGAGCAAGAGCAAGAGCAAGAGCAAGAGCAAGAGCAAGAGCAAGAGCAAGAGCAAGAGCAAGAGCAAGAGCAAGAGCAAGAGCAAGAGCAAGAGCAAGAGCAAGAGCAAGAGCAAGAGCAAGACCAAGACCAAGACCAAGACCAAGACCAAGACCAAGACCAAGACCAAGACCAAGACCAAGACCAAGACCAAGACCAAGACCAAGACCAAGACCAAGACCAAGACCAAGACCAAGACCAAGACCAAGACCAAGACCAAGACCAAGACCAAGACCAAGACCAAGACCAAGACCAAGACCAAGACCAAGACCAAGACCAAGACCAAGACCAAGACCAAGACCAAGACCAAGACCAAGACCAAGACCAAGACCAAGACCAAGACCAAGACCAAGACCAAGACCAAGACCAAGACCAAGATCAAGAAGACCAAGACCAAGACCAAGACCAAGACCAAGACCAAGACCAAGACCAAGACCAAGACCAAGACCAAGACCAAGACCAAGACCAAGACCAAGACCAAGACCAAGACCAAGACCAAGACCAAGACCAAGACCAAGACCAAGACCAAGACCAAGACCAAGACCAAGACCAAGACCAAGACCAAGACCAAGACCAAGACCAAGACCAAGACCAAGACCAAGACCAAGACCAAGACCAAGACCAAGACCAAGACCAAGACCAAGACCAAGACCAAGACCAAGACCAAGACCAAGACCAAGACCAAGACCAAGACCAAGACCAAGACCAAGACCAAGACCAAGACCAAGACCAAGACCAAGACCAAGACCAAGACCAAGACCAAGACCAAGACCAAGACCAAGACCAAGACCAAGACCAAGACCAAGACCAAGACCAAGACCAAGACCAAGACCAAGACCAAGACCAAGACCAAGACCAAGACCAAGACCAAGACCAAGACCAAGACCAAGACCAAGACCAAGACCAAGACCAAGACCAAGACCAAGACCAAGACCAAGACCAAGACCAAGACCAAGACCAAGACCAAGACCAAGACCAAGACCAAGACCAAGACCAAGACCAAGACCAAGACCAAGACCAAGACCAAGACCAAGACCAAGACCAAGACCAAGACCAAGATCAGGAGCAGGAGCAGGAGCAGGAGCAAGGGCAAGGGCAAGGGCAAGGGCAAGGGCAAGGGCAAGGGCAAGGGCAAGAGCAAGAGCAAGAGCAAGAGCAAGAGCAAGAGCTATGTATTGAGATAATTCAACAAAAACTATACTACCCGATAGAATGGCTCGAATGATAGAGCGCGCGGGTCATCGATATCTGAAGCCAATCAACGCACGACGAGGTTGTGGTCTGGATAGAGACCTACGGACGCCCTGCTTTCGAGATCTATTCTCCCCGGATCGTGTTAGGAATCGCACGTTAAAAGGTAAGACCTCGTTCATCCTTAGTTTCGACTTTTGTGGGCTGCCGTTCGTAGAGGGACGACAGCGAGTAAACGGAAAAAACAAAAACAATCTTCAGTTATAAAATTTCCTCTACCTCTGTATAATTGGACCTCTTTTTCTTACTACCATTCATCTCAGATGAATAGTATGTATAATCGAATAAAATTATACAAATGACGCAGATTTTGAAATGAAGAAGCAGAATGTACACCCATATTTTCTTTCTCTCATTAGTTCTCTCCTTCAAAATTTATTAGTGTGCATCCACTTTCCTTGTACGTTTGAGGAGTCATAATAATATTGTATTTACCATATTGCTCTTTTCTTCTCAAGGGATATGCTGTCCGTTTTTTCCACAATGTTTCCGTATCTAGAGAAAAAGTTTAAAGAAAGGAATGATTCACATGTTGTTGCATCGAAAAGAGTCAACTGAAAACTTGTCTTAATTTTTTTACAATATCCTTCGAAATTTTGTTTTTTTCGGTTCTGTGAAGTATTCAATTCTTCCTATTATTAACCGAAAACGAATAACATAGACAATGGATATCCCTTTATCTGGTTTCAATCAACAGTATAAATATCTCAGTCGTTGGGACGATTTACAGCCGAAAACCTGCTGGAAATAGATATAAATGTGGGCAATAATGCGGACTATGCATCTTACGGGCCTTAATGAAGTCCCGGTGAACGGCCCGAAGAATCACTTTTATAGCCGATAAATTCGACCGGGCCGGGCCGATTAAAGGGCATGCAGATGGGCGACACTCAGCTCCTGAGCCGATAATTCCCTCAAACATGGCCCTTCGTTGAATACGAATGGCTTGATACTTCGAAAAAATCTTCAGCTGTTGCCTTAGTCGGGATGATTGGCGTGTGAGGGTTATAGAAAGAATCGTTTTTTAACGTATGACAAGTGGATGAAATCAAAGAAAGTTCATTACCGCGATAACAAGGTTTTCCGAACTCAAGAGTGGGTTAACCTACTCGGAGCTCATTGAATAAACACGAGATTTTTTTTCACCATTTGAATTGGAGAAGATGGATCTAGGCTTTTCTCAGAGTACTTTTACAATTTTTTTCAAAAATAACTTGGTCAATTTAACTCATGTATGAAAAATCGCATATGCCACAGTGCAATTGTCACTTTGACAGCAGCAAAAATTAGCTTTAACTTTTACAGCGACAAATACACTAGTGTTTTTTTCACTTATTCATTTGTTTATCAATTATGTCATTATTATTTTCGTCATCATTTTCAATCAACCACCCTCTATCAGAATCCCCCCCAAAAAAATGCAGCACCAAACTTGTAACTTGTGATATCTCACAAGCGATGTTTCTGCTCAAATATTTATTTTCTTAAAAAGAAAAAACTTAAAACAAACTATCCGATTGGAGTCATTAAATGTTTCCTAAAAACTGAGATATTTTTGCAGAATAACGCGCAATGAAACTATAAAACTTAAAACAACTTAAAACAAACTATCCGATTGGAGTCATTAAATGTTTCCTAAAAACTGAGATATTTTTGCAGAATAACGCGCAATGAAACTATAAAACTTAAAACAACTTAAAACAAACTATCCGATTGGAGTCATTAAATGTTTCCTAAAAACTGAGATATTTTTGCAGAATAACGCGCAATGAAACTATAAAACTTAAAACAACTTAAAACAAACTATCCGATTGGAGTCATTAAATGTTTCCTAAAAACTGAGATATTTTTGCAGAATAACGCGCAATGAAACTATAAAACTTAAAACAACTTAAAACAAACTATCCGATTGGAGTCATTAAATGTTTCCTAAAAACTGAGATATTTTTGCAGAATAACGCGCAATGAAACTATAAAACTTAAAACAACTTAAAACAAACCATCCGATTGGAGTCATTAAATGTTTCCTAAAAACTGAGATATTTTTGCAGAATAACGCGCAATGAAACTATAAAACTTAAAACAACTTAAAACAAACCATCCGATTGGAGTCATTAAATGTTTCCTAAAAACTGAGATATTTTTGCAGAATAACGCGCAATGAAACTATAAATGTTTTTTTTTTCACTGAAACTTGTTGCAATCGCTTTGTAGTCCGCAACCGACTATTCATCTCACTAAACATGGCATCTGCGAATAAAATTAAATCATTTACTAGCAACTCGCTATTTTTCCGGAAGAAAATTCTGCATAATGGCATAGATGTCCATGGAATTTAGATTAGGTAGCAGTTTAGTAAACATAACGATAACTTGGAAGAGTGTCAGGTTGTAAATAGTTGGCCGTGGCCTTGTCATGTTCGCATCTGGCATTGTGCTCAACCTTCGCACTTGCAGGAATACCGGATAGTTCCTGCCGACTTGCCGAGAGATCGGATTTTTGCGGGACGGAGATGAAATCGCTAGAGAAGAATTAGACGATTGTAGTTTATTGATTTTGAGAAATGATGACTATGGCAAATTTTAGCGCTGATCTTACCGTTCGTCATTAAAATAGTTGCGTCGCACGGAGCTGGATATACTGGGTGTCCACGAAAAGTGGCTCGCTCCTATAACTTTTTGCTTTTGAATATATCGGAATGAAATGAAGGATCTATATTACTTGACCAATTAGGGATTCACCAAGCCAAGTAGCTTGAATTTTTTCTTAAATACTTGACTTCAAAATTCAAGCTTTTGAAAATTTGATATTTGACTTGCCTCGATATACTTTGTGAACTACTTGACTTAATATCAAGTGAAATCAAACTACTTGATATTACTTAATAGCGATCCGTGAAATGCAGGTCCCCGAGCAGCGTTGATCAAGGATAAAAAGGGGCGGAAAATTGTCTGATTTAAGTGATTTGTCCGTAATGGAATTGCAACCTTTTCAAAGCAGCAGCTCAGAATATATCGTAGATGAAAAAGTGTTAGAATTTGATGACATCGAAACCCAAGTGAAAGTGCAGGGTCGTCGCCATCAAAAGCCAAACGCGTTGAAGTTAATGAAAGTTCATCTAATGAAACGAAAAAAATTACGGATTATTTCATAGTTGAGCAAGATTCTAAAACTGATAAAAATACTGACAAAAAGGCAAATGCCTATGTACGGCGGTTTTCGAAATGAAAAACTGCGGAACATCTTTACTAAGGCGACATTTGCAAAATTTGATTCAGCCCACCCAATTCCGGAGCATATAACTCTACAGGTTGGAATAGGCGTAGCACAATTTCAGTTTCGAGTTGGCTTGGGTAAGTAAAACAATAATTAAATTTTAGCTATAACCATGTAGTAGTTTGTGACACAATTGAATAATCTACACGGTGGATCAAAAAAATGTCCACATCTTATTTTCTTTAATATTTTTTTATTTGTGACTGTTTTTTTATAAAAATTTCAACATTTACAAAAATCTATTGGATTCAAGTAATCTAGTAAAAAATATGGCACATGCTATACATTTTTATACAGGGCGTTTCAAAAATATAACTTACTTTGTACTGTGTTTTACTAAGTCCATATATTTTTATTGTTATTGCGTTTTGTTAGTTGGTCAGATTAATACAAAAAAGGCACTAGTTTTTCAAGAAAAATCAAGTAGGTAGCTTGATTTACAAGTACTTGATGTGTAACTACTTGACTCGACTTGACCCAGGTAGCACCCCATGTTGATTGAATCTTGTTTTCATATTGGGCCAATATGGATATATTGTAAATGTAAAAATAATATTGAACCAATATGGGTTCATATTGGAAAAACAATATTTCATTAGTAATATTGGTGGAATATTGGCCCAACCTGTTCTGAATATATATTGTGTCATGAAATATTGGGTCAATATTGGTTCAATAATTTTCACCAATATCGATAGAGCGATATTGCCTACATATTGTTTCCAGTATTTTCCAATATTACTCTCATATCGATTTTAGAGATAAAAAAACAATATTGTATATCCAAGTTTGATAGCAAATTGGTGGAATATTATTTAATCCATATTCTAAAAATTATATCGACCCTATATTGATTGAGATTGTTACGAAAACCATACGCCAATATTTGAAAGACAATATTGATACAATATTACAAAATACTTTTATCACTAGGATTGAAATTTGAATATTGGCCGAATATTCAATAAACAATATTGAAATGAATCATGATTAAACTTGGGTAAGAAACCGCTAGGTGGCCCCACATATGGAACAACAGCTGAATCATAGTAACATATATTAAATAAGACTCCTCACAATGCGTTTACAAGTCAATCTACTCAGTGCTAAATTGAAGTAGAAACGAAATTGTAAAATTTTTAAATTATTCGACATTTTCTGAAAATATTTCATCAATGTTTCCAAGGCAACATATTCTCTTCGAATATGAAAATAATATTGTACCAATATCCTTAAATATTTTGAGCCAATATTGCTTCCTCAATATTTCACTAATATTATTTGTATAATATTATTATATATATTACGTTTTAATATTTTGCCAATATTTTACCAATTTTATTCCAATGTAAGTGTGGTACAGCGATATTGTACTAATATCGCCTAACATTTTGAGGCCAATATTGCTTCGAGAATATTAGACCAATATTATTTTTTAAATATTGGACCAATATCGCCGAATGTTCACATTTTTTTTCTCGCCAATATTATTATTTGAATATTTTGCCAATATTTTCACAATATTGTACTAATATTGTTCCAATATGGGTGTGCTACTTGGGGAATTTAAAAAATAAATACTTGACTTGAGCTTGTCTTGATTTCAAGTCAAGTAGTTAGAAAATCAAGAGAAGTAGTGAATCTCAGCCAATAACCAAAAATATTTTTATAATATATTTCTTCATTCATTTATAGATACCAAATGGCACGCTCAAATGACAATAGTGTGACGAAAACCAAAGTTTTTTATTTTTTATTTCATTTTCACGTCATCGTTGACAATGATACGATGAAGCTTTGAATGTAACTTGATTATTTTGCAATTTAATTTATTGTAAATGGCATAATAGTCTTGTTCAATCAATAGCTATAATTGAATACCTGAAGTAAATAGTCGTACCAAGTTTTGTAAATTGCAACAACTACTTACGTATTTTCCATAATTTAAAACTCTTAAAAGCGATATTAATGGAATAAATAATGATCTGCAATAATGATCTTGTTACATTTATCAGATCCAAAAATGAGGTTGCCGAGATAGCAAGACTTCTTCAAAATTGCCAGTTTGAGTTGAAAACGCACCTATCAAATATAGTTTTGCACCTCTGATGTTCATATTAAAATTCTATGAGTTATTTCCTTTAATTTTCTTCCCCACGGAAGACCCGATGTTTACATTTCATACCCTATTTATATTTGCCTTTTTCTATGATTCTACACAATGATTTATTTTAAAATATCTTTTCAAGGAATCAAATATTGGAAGTGGCCGCACAGATATTTCACCTGTTTTTTTTTATACAGGTCCACAGTGTATATATATCTAGAGACCCGTTAAAAATAATAATATTCCATGTTCTGGCCTAGGCAAAAAAACTACAATCAGCTGTTTTATTCAACATTTAACCTTGATACTCTAACATTCAGTGATAACATAAATAATGCATTGATTTGAATAAATGCAAATCAGCTGATTTTCAATCATGAGGTACACTAATTTATGATTTCAAAGTTTATTCCCAACATGACAGATATATAAATAAGCTCCAGCTGCATTACGTCAAATAAATAATTTACTATAAATCCTAAGTTTTTTTTCTTTGAATATACAGTGTGTCTCACTTCTCATGGAAACACGCCCGTATCTTCCGTGTCCCTCATTTCCCTCATTACAATAACCTGGCTGCTGGGGGACTGTGGAACTCAATTTTTTTTGTTAAAAATACGAGATACCAGAATTTTTGGGACATATGAAATGACAACTAGGTACGTCGCTGGCTCTCGATCTATAGTCTCTCAAACAGAACGATTATGACCATACTGTCACGATGACAATCCATTTCAATCACATTATTTTCTATACTGTCACTTTTGAGTGCAACGGGCGGGTACTGTCTATTTTTTCCACTTTTCGAGCAACTTTCGCGGCAGCATGTCTTTTTGTGCGGTCTCATATTCCTGTATCTGAATTGAAAGTGTGAATCGCACTGAAAGTGCGGTTTATGAGTGAATTTGTGAAATAGTGTCATGTCTCTACCAGGCAGTAGAAGGAAAGTTAGTGCCGTGGGAAATTACCGCTTCACCGGGATGACTTTGGGGAAAGGAAACTTTGCCAGAGTGGAGGAGGCGGTTCACAGCGTTTTGAATATCAAGGTCGGTGGAATACTCTCAATTCATATTGATCGAAAATTTGATTTTGTAGAGGAGATTCGATTCTTGACATGATTTTTTGGGTTCGTAACCTACCACAATTTCTTTTTTTTTGAAAAATGTTTCGTAGGCTATATCGCCTCCGTTATCAAAACTTGCTGAAAGACGCTGAAAACTGTATATGAATTGCGGTTTGGAAATAACAAGATCTTTCTTAGACTCTGAAACGTCAACATTTTTTAAAGAAAAGAAAGGCCGTGGATAAAGGTCCGCACCTGCGGAACTTTATCATAATTTGCTGAAGGTCCGCACCTGGAAAATTCCGAATATAATATGAAGAATTTTGAAAATACCACTTTAGAATCTGATATGTCTGAGGAACACGAAACCTCAGAAAATTTAATATGTGAATTATTTGAAACAGAAGAAGGAAAAGAAATTGATAGTTTCAAACATAAAAAAACTGATGAGAAAGGGGGAAGGGGGAAATCGCTTCCTGTTTCCTAAACCCCGCAGTATGTTTGTTATTTCACAATTTCCCTTCCTCATCAGTTTTTTTTTTTTAAATCTTTTATGTTTGAAACACATTAAATTTTCTGAGGTTTCCTGTTCCTCGGACATATTGTACTCGGAATTTTCCAGGTGCGGACCTTTAGCAAATTATGATAAAGTTCCGCAGGTGCGGAACTTTAACCACGGCCAATATATATTGAACAAGCTCCACCTCCTGTTGAAATTGGTACTTCTTTTGTAGTCGGATGTCCTGAATACGAATTCAAAGGTTGTTTTTTGTTGCTTACCATGTTTTCAAATAGTGCTCTCAGAGTGGTCCTGAATAGGTGATTTTCAAAAAATACTTCTACTCACTGAAAATATCACTGCTCAAAATTTCATCGAAATCTGTTGATAAATAAAAAATTTATAAGATAATAAACTTTGAAAAATATGTGAAAAGAATTCCAGGAAAATGTCATTTTATCTCATAATTTTTATTTATCAACAGATTTCAAAGAAATTATAGTCAATGATATTTCGAGTCCCAGTGCAGTCAAAGATTTCATAAAAGTTCAGAAATTGAATTGGTGGGATGTTCAAACGGTATATTTTTCAAATTTCATTCTCTTATGAAAATATCGCAAATCCAGTGGTGTAGTCAGATTTAAAAAAAAAATCTATAGTAATTTTTTTAGATTATGACTTTAAAAAATAAGATTAGTTGGCTCTGGAAATGGAGATTTATTCATGAAATTTGGTATTCTAGTGAACTTTTTGAATGTATAACTTCGAAAAAAAAAACTAGAGCTAGGCGAGCATATTGTAATACATTTAAGTTAGTTTAGGTTAGGTTAGGTCATTTTTTCCTTCTGTCTTCTCTCCCCTGCCATGAAATAGCAAGATTGTATTGTATATTATGGGAATTGTTGAGTTTTGTGATTAGATTATTTAAAATCGCTGAGGACGGCCTTTATTGATCCGAAACGTGTCCAACCAACCCAACCATCCAGAATTTCGGATAATATTCAAAACGACTACTTTTCGAGGAAAAACGAGTTCTACTCTACAAATCTCCCGCGCTGCCAACTTATTTTGGCCAACAAGCAATAAAATTTGCATGGGCAAGCAATCACAGTAGTCGTTTAGGATCCAACCTGTATTAGAGAGCGGGAAAAGTGGCATTCATTGGGAAAACGGCATCAGCAGAACGGGAAGGGAAAGCCAGCCACGGAAAGAGTTTGGGGATTTTTGCCTTGATTGTCTCATAAGGAAATATTCGTTGTGGAAAATGGAGGAATTTGTCGGAATGGGGGAAAGTGACTTCGCAAAAGTTTTAATAAGCTCGCCCGGTGTTATTTATCGGTGGTGGAAATACCTGGAAGACGGGTGTTATTCGTTTAGAGAAATCGAGATGATTTCTTCTGGAAAGTTTCGCCGTGATTAGAGGTCCAATTTGAGTTGGGTTGTTATCAATTTTCATAAGAAGCGCGAAGAATGGAAATGATACCGTTGACATGGAATCTACGCTACTTCGGAATATTTTCCTGAGGGAAAATTGGCATTTATAGACACCCTCTTAAAATATCATTTTTGCTAGAGCAGTTGAATGAGGAGTAGAATGGAAGAAGATTGTTATGATATTAAAATTGAAGGAATGAGATTTTATGGCGATATTCAAAATTTGAACAAAAGGAATAGAGCAAAAACTTTAAGAATATTATAATGAAAAATGAATTATGATATACATATAATCTTCTGAATTTTTATCCTACACTGTGAGAAAGTTGAATTTTACCGGCTTTAAAAAGGAGAGAAAGTAACCTTTTCCACGGCTAGCTAAGAAAATATATTTTACATTTTTACTCTGGATAGTTAACTTGTCAGTTTTTCAATAAATAAAATTTTTGTAGAAAAAATATTACCAGCAATTATTGTGTAGGATAAAGAAAAATGTATCGCTGCGCCTGCGCCATTTCTTCTTTCGCCGTGAAAAATGTCACTTTACCGTCTAAGTATACAATATAATATTTCGTATTCAACAAAAAAAAAAGCTGTCTTCTATGACTGTTATCATATATCGTTCCTACATTTAAATATTTGCAGATATCTTCTTGAATACGTTACTCGACAGAAACTAACTAAACTAAAGCCACATTCAGAAATACATTAAAACTAGTGTGTGTACACTATTGTAAATGAGTGCATTTTCCAAAATTGAATTCAAATTCAGATTAATTTTTTGTTACCTTGCACAAAATTAGTAAGTCATTCCTAAAAGGTATAATAACAGTATACAAACATACAAGCTTACAATTACAATTACAAGTTACAATTTACAAAAATTATCTAACAAAAATTTAATCCGAATTTAAATTTGATTTTCCCTCATTTATTCAATTACAATGAGATGAACAGGCTATTTTTAATATATTTTTCCTACGAGCGTGCGGAAAAGTTACTTTTCCGCACGATTTTTCGTTTTGAAAGTTGTACTTTTCCGTACGATTTAAAATCGTGCGGAAAAGTTACTTTTCAGCACTATTTTTACTTTTCCGTACGATTTTTACTTTTCCGCACGATTTTTGTATTGTTGAAAATGAGGATATTTAGGACTAACTAAATGATCTATGTAACTATTCTCTCTTATAAGTCATTTTGCAGCATTATTATAGAAACTAGTTCATTGAAAAACTTGTTTTTTCATAAATAAGATGGTCAAAAACACTCGTAGGAAAAATATTGTACCTAACTCTTATGGAAAATGTCTTTTCCGCCCTTAACGGCTTGCCCAAACTCCGCTCCGCGTCGTTCGTGCTACTTACTGCCGTCGCGTGCGGAAAAGTACTACTTTCCGAACTTGTTAGGTGAATAACTATTTCGATATGACCTTCAGTTCAAACAATTGCATCACTCTTTGACTGCTGGTAACTAAATTTGCTTTCGATTCGATCTGAATCACCTTCACAAAGCTGGATGGAGAAATTACAATAAAAATAATGTTGGTTGGGGGATTCGGACAACTTTTGCTTCCCGAAAAAAGTTGTGGAATCTCGAGTGATTAAAATCGGAAAAATCTTTGAAAGTAGTGAAAAATCTTTGAAAGTAGTGAAAAATCCCTGACTCTCAAATAATTTGATATCAAAAAATGTCCTCCTCCTGCCTGCCCTCGAAGGTTATATCGCGTAGAAATTAAGGTATCCATATGGAAAATACGATGAAAACAAAAATTCCTTGGGGCTATCGGCATTCGCTGCGAGCATAATATCATCACCATCACCATCACCATCACTAAATTATCTGTGCTTACATGATTAGGCATTAAGATGAGTGAACCCAAAAAGAACCTTGAGGGGAACATACTGCTGGACGTTTCTGGAATCGTCATTTTTAAATGGGAAGAAAAGTTGGTGAGCCACGGCAAATGATAAAAGTAGCCGTCCTCCACCCGCACAGGCCTTTGGGTACACTTTACGAGGGAGCATTATTATTATTATTATTATTATTATTATTATTATTATTATTATTATTACTAATACTAAGAGTTTCGTCATCCACTCTTCATGAACTATTTCCACCTTCATTCCAGAACATCCCGTCACCCATCACATTCAGTTTCTCCATTCGTTAAATCAAGAGACCGTACTTCTGCCTACTAGATCTGTCTCGTTATTCAAATTAGAGTATCATTCCGGATGACGTGGCATCGTCCCGTCAATACAATTTCGCGTCTCAAACTGGCGCAATGAATATTTCCGGAGCGTGACGAGCAGTTGGAAATAATGAGATGAAAATGCAATTCGCTTCCGCGGATTTCGAGTCGATAATCCTTCAACAATGATATTGACGTTAACGTAAAAATGCATGGGCCAATCATTGTAGCATAAAAAATCAAGAATGGGGGGAAACATTACAAAAAAAGGAAACTTTTACAAAAGTTAATGAGTTCCATCATTGAACCACGCTTGAACAAAATAGATTCCTACTAAAAATGATGGATACATTTTTCTTACTATGGGTATGGTCCGTGTATTATATCCTTGGTTACTCTGGTTAGTAATTTGGCGGTCCGTATATTGGGTGACTCGAGGCGGAAACAACTAGTCATTTTTTGTACACCTAATGAAAGCAGTGAATTAATTATCTCTAATGAAAAATAATGAAAAAGTTTTAGGGGGCAATGAAAGATAATTACCATTCAATTACGCGGATACGTTGTATGGACATAATTTTACTCTTATGTATAAAAACAAGATCCAGAAAGTTCGAAGCTCATGCGACAACGAGTATCAAATAAATTGAAGGAAATTGGATGGTTACATAAGGAGAACAGGAGAAAGGTTCATTTTAGTTCCTTGTCATAAAATAATTCCCATACATACCCAATAAGCTCTGAATCAGTTTTCAAATGGTTTTTTTGGCCCCTTGCAACTTTTTCGAGTAATTTTCAATTTCTTTCGCTTGACACGAAATTTACAAAACATACTACTTCTGCCATTTTGAATCGACTGGCGTTCGCAGAATTTGTCTATCTCTAACCGTTCTCGAGTTGGTCAGCTCTAAATCAGTTTTTTGATGGTTTCTTTGCCGTCAAAAATATTTCTGATGAGTTTTCGACATTATTCTTA
Organism: Chrysolina haemoptera; assembly: GCA_958298965.1. Classification (NCBI taxonomy): domain Eukaryota; kingdom Metazoa; phylum Arthropoda; class Insecta; order Coleoptera; family Chrysomelidae; genus Chrysolina; species Chrysolina haemoptera. The sequence goes on from OY282600.1 coordinate 4,005,608, forward strand.
AAAGATTCGGAATCAGCACGTCAAATTACTTTCGAGGAGAAAAATTTGAAATTCAAAAATGAAAAATAAAAAATCTCAGAAAATTTTATTTTTCATCTTAAACACCTTTTTCCGCCTAAATCTTATATCTGAGCATATAAAAATCATACATTTTTGGAATGAGCATAAAATTTTACGTATGCAGTGCGAATTTCAAGTCGATGTGACGTCTTGGTATTTTTGATGATTTTTAGGGGTAAACCCCTTGCAACATTTTCGAGTAATTTTCAATTTTTTTCGATTGACTCGAAATTCACAATACAAACTAATTGGACCATTCTGAATCGATTGGCGTTCGAAGAATTTGTCTATCTCTAACCGTTCTCGAGTTGGTCAGCTCTAAATCAGTTTTTTGATGGTTTCTTTGCCGTCAAAAATATTTCTGATGAGTTTTCGACATTATTCTTAAAAGATTCGGAATCAGCACGTCAAATTACTTTCGAGGAGAAAAATTTGAAATTCAAAAAATGAAAAATAAAAAATCTCAGAAAATTTAATTTTTCATCTTAAACACCTTTTTCCGCCTATATCTTATATCTGAGCACATAAAAATCATACATTTCTGGAATGAGCATAAAATTTTACGTATGCAGTGCGAATTTCAAGTCGATGTGACGACTTGGTATTTTTGATGATTTTTAGGGGTAAACCCCTTGCAACATTTTCGAGTAATTTTCAATTTATTTCGATTGACTCGAAATTCACAATACAAACTAATTGGACCATTCTGAATCGATTGGCGTTCGCAGAATTTGTCTATCTCTAACCGTTCTCGAGTTGGTCAGCTCTAAATCAGTTTTTTGATGGTTTCTTTGCCGTCAAAAATATTTCTGATGAGTTTTCGACATTATTCTTAAAAGATTCGGAATCAGCACGTCAAATTACTTTCGAGGAGAAAAATTTGAAATTCAAAAATGAAAAATAAAAAATCTCAGAAAATTTTATTTTTCATCTTAAACACCTTTTTCCGCCTAAATCTTATATCTGAGCATATAAAAATCATACATTTTTGGAATGAGCATAAAATTTTACGTATGCAGTGCGAATTTCAAGTCGATGTGACGTCTTGGTATTTTTGATGATTTTTAGGGGTAAACCCCTTGCAACATTTTCGAGTAATTTTCAATTTATTTCGATTGACTCGAAATTCACAATACAAACTAATTGGACCATTCTGAATCGATTGGCGTTCGCAGAATTTGTCTATCTCTAACCGTTCTCGAGTTGGTCAGCTCTAAATCAGTTTTTTGATGGTTTCTTTGCCGTCAAAAATATTTCTGATGAGTTTTCGACATTATTCTTAAAAGATTCGGAATCAGCACGTCAAATTACTTTCGAGGAGAAACATTTGAAATTCAAAAAATGAAAAATAAAAAATCTCAGAAAATTTAATTTTTTATCTTAAACACCTTTTTCCGCCTAAATCTAATATCTGAGCACATAAAAATCATACATTTTTGGAATGAGCATAAAATTTTACGTATGCAGTGCGAATTTCAAGTCGATGTGACGACTTGGTATTTTTGATGATTTTTAGGGGTAAACCCCTTGCAACATTTTCGAGTAATTTTCAATTTATTTCGATTGACTCGAAATTCACAATACAAACTAATTGGACCATTCTGAATCGATTGGCGTTCGCAGAATTTGTCTATCTCTAACCGTTCTCGAGTTGGTCAGCTCTAAATCAGTTTTTTGATGGTTTCTTTGCCGTCAAAAATATTTCTGATGAGTTTTCGACATTATTCTTAAAAGATTCGGAATCAGCACGTCAAATTACTTTTGAGGAGAAAAATTTGAAATTCAAAAAATGAAAAATAAAAAATCTCAGAAAATTTAATTTTTCATCTTAAACACCTTTTTCCGCCTAAATCTTATATCTGAGCATATAAAAATCATACATTTTTGGAATGAGCATAAAATTTTACGTATGCAGTGCGAATTTCAAGTCGATGTGACGTCTTGGTATTTTTGATGATTTTTAGGGGTAAACCCCTTGCAACATTTTCGAGTAATTTTCAATTTATTTCGATTGACTCGAAATTCACAATACAAACTAATTGGACCATTCTGAATCGATTGGCGTTCGCAGAATTTGTCTATCTCTAACCGTTCTCGAGTTGGTCAGCTCTAAATCAGTTTTTTGATGGTTTCTTTGCCGTCAAAAATATTTCTGATGAGTTTTCGACATTATTCTTAAAAGATTCGGAATCAGCACGTCAAATTACTTTTGAGGAGAAAAATTTGAAATTCAAAAATGAAAAATAAAAAATCTCAGAAAATTTTATTTTTCATCTTAAACACCTTTTTCCGCCTAAATCTTATATCTGAGCATATAAAAATCATACATTTTTGGAATGAGCATAAAATTTTACGTATGCAGTGCGAATTTCAAGTCGATGTGACGTCTTGGTATTTTTGATGATTTTTAGGGGTAAACCCCTTGCAACATTTTCGAGTAATTTTCAATTTATTTCGATTGACTCGAAATTCACAATACAAACTAATTGGACCATTCTGAATCGATTGGCGTTCGCAGAATTTGTCTATCTCTAACCGTTCTCGAGTTGGTCAGCTCTAAATCAGTTTTTTGATGGTTTCTTTGCCGTCAAAAATATTTCTGATGAGTTTTCGACATTATTCTTAAAAGATTCGGAATCAGCACGTCAAATTACTTTCGAGGAGAAACATTTGAAATTCAAAAAATGAAAAATAAAAAATCTCAGAAAATTTAATTTTTTATCTTAAACACCTTTTTCCGCCTAAATCTAATATCTGAGCACATAAAAATCATACATTTTTGGAATGAGCATAAAATTTTACGTATGCAGTGCGAATTTCAAGTCGATGTGACGACTTGGTATTTTTGATGATTTTTAGGGGTAAACCCCTTGCAACATTTTCGAGTAATTTTCAATTTATTTCGATTGACTCGAAATTCACAATACAAACTAATTGGACCATTCTGAATCGATTGGCGTTCGCAGAATTTGTCTATCTCTAACCGTTCTCGAGTTGGTCAGCTCTAAATCAGTTTTTTGATGGTTTCTTTGCCGTCAAAAATATTTCTGATGAGTTTTCGACATTATTCTTAAAAGATTCGGAATCAGCACGTCAAATTACTTTTGAGGAGAAAAATTTGAAATTCAAAAAATGAAAAATAAAAAATCTCAGAAAATTTAATTTTTCATCTTAAACACCTTTTTCCGCCTAAATCTTATATCTGAGCATATAAAAATCATACATTTTTGGAATGAGCATAAAATTTTACGTATGCAGTGCGAATTTCAAGTCGATGTGACGTCTTGGTATTTTTGATGATTTTTAGGGGTAAACCCCTTGCAACATTTTCGAGTAATTTTCAATTTATTTCGATTGACTCGAAATTCACAATACAAACTAATTGGACCATTCTGAATCGATTGGCGTTCGCAGAATTTGTCTATCTCTAACCGTTCTCGAGTTGGTCAGCTCTAAATCAGTTTTTTGATGGTTTCTTTGCCGTCAAAAATATTTCTGATGAGTTTTCGACATTATTCTTAAAAGATTCGGAATCAGCACGTCAAATTACTTTCGAGGAGAAACATTTGAAATTCAAAAAATGAAAAATAAAAAATCTCAGAAAATTTAATTTTTTATCTTAAACACCTTTTTCCGCCTAAATCTAATATCTGAGCACATAAAAATCATACATTTTTGGAATGAGCATAAAATTTTACGTATGCAGTGCGAATTTCAAGTCGATGTGACGACTTGGTATTTTTGATGATTTTTAGGGGTAAACCCCTTGCAACATTTTCGAGTAATTTTCAATTTATTTCGATTGACTCGAAATTCACAATACAAACTAATTGGACCATTCTGAATCGATTGGCGTTCGCAGAATTTGTCTATCTCTAACCGTTCTCGAGTTGGTCAGCTCTAAATCAGTTTTTTGATGGTTTCTTTGCCGTCAAAAATATTTCTGATGAGTTTTCGACATTATTCTTAAAAGATTCGGAATCAGCACGTCAAATTACTTTCGAGGAGAAAAATTTGAAATTCAAAAAATGGAAAATAAAAAATCTCAGAAAATTTAATTTTTCATCTTAAACACCTTTTTCCGCCTAAATCTTATATCTGAGCACATAAAAATCATACATTTTTGGAATGAGCATAAAATTTTACGTATGCAGTGCGAATTTCAAGTCGATGTGACGACTTGGTATTTTTGATGATTTTTAGGGGTAAACCCCTTGCAACATTTTCGAGTAATTTTCAATTTATTTCGATTGACTCGAAATTCACAATACAAACTAATTGGACCATTCTGAATCGATTGGCGTTCGCAGAATTTGTCTATCTCTAACCGTTCTCGAGTTGGTCAGCTCTAAATCAGTTTTTTGATGGTTTCTTTGCCGTCAAAAATATTTCTGATGAGTTTTCGACATTATTGTTATAAGATTCGGAATCAGCACGTCAAATTGCTTTCGAGGAGAAAAATTTGAAATTCAAAAAATGAAAAATAAAAAATCTCAGAAAATTTTATTTTTCATCTCAAATACCTTTTTCCGCCTAAATCTTATATATGAGCATATAAAAATCATACACTTTTGGAATGAGCATAAAATTTTACGTATACAGTGCGAATTTCAAGTCGATGTGACGACTTGGTATTTTTGATAATTTTTAGGGGCAACATTTTCGAGTAATTTTCAATTTATTTCGATTGACTCGAAATTCAAAATACAAACTAATTGGACCATTCTAAATCGATTGGCGTTCGCAGAATTTGTCTATCTCTAACCGTTCTCGAGTTGGTCAGCTCTGAATCAGTTTTCAAATGGTTTTTTTGGCCCCTTGCAACATTTTCGAGTAATTTTCAATTTATTTCGATTGACTCGAAATTCACAATACAAACTAATTGGACCATTCTGAATCGATTGGCGTTCGCAGAATTTGTCTATCTCTAACCGTTCTCGAGTTGGTCAGCTCTAAATCAGTTTTTTGATGGTTTCTTTGCCGTCAAAAATATTTCTGATGAGTTTTCGACATTATTGTTATAAGATTCGGAATCAGCACGTCAAATTGCTTTCGAGGAGAAAAATTTGAAATTCAAAAAATGAAAAATAAAAAATCTCAGAAAATTTAATTTTTCATCTCAAATACCTTTTTCCGCCTAAATCTTATATATGAGCATATAAAAATCATACACTTTTGGAATGAGCATAAAATTTTACGTATACAGTGCGAATTTCAAGTCGATGTGACGACTTGGTATTTTTGATAATTTTTAGGGGCTACATTTTCGAGTAATTTTCAATTTATTTCGATTGACTCGAAATTCACAATACAAACTAATTGGACCATTCTAAATCGATTGGCGTTCGCAGAATTTGTCTATCTCTAACCGTTCTCGAGTTGGTCAGCTCTGAATCTGTTTTTAGATGGTTTTTTTGCCGCCAAAAATTTTTATGATGAGTTTTTGACATTATTGTAAAAATATTCAGAATCAGCACGTCAAATTACTTTCGAGGACAAAAATTTGAAATTCAAAAAATGAGAAATAAAAAATCTCAGAAAATTTTATTTTTCATCTTAAACACCTTTTTCCGCCTAAATCTTATATCTGAGCATAGAAAATCATACATTTTTGGAACGAGCATGAAATTTTACGTAAACAGTGCAAATTTCAAGTCGATGTGACAACTTGGTACTTTTAATGATTTTTAGGGGTGAACCCCTTGCAACTTTTTCGAGTAATTTTTAATTTCTTTTGATTGGCTCGAAAATAACAATACATGCTAATTCGGTCATTTTGAATCGACTGGCGTTCGCAGAATTTGTCTATCTCTAACCGTTCTCGAGTTGGTCAGCTCTGAATCAGTTTTCAAATGGTTTTTTTGGCCCCTTGCAACTTTTTCGAGTAATTTTCAATTTACTTCGATTGACTCGAAATTTACAATACATACTGATTCAGCCATTTTGAATCGACTGGCGTTCGCAGAATTTGTCTATCTCTAACCGTTCTCGAGTTGGTCAGCTCTGAATCCGTTTTTAGATGGTTTTTTTGCCGCCAAAAATTTTTATGATGAGTTTTCGACATTATTGTTAAAATATTTAGAATCAGCACGTCAAATTCTCTCGAAGGAAGCAATTTTCGAAAAAAAAAACATGTGATAAACTTTTTTAGGGAGATTTTTGTGTTCTACAAGTTTGTTTCCCAACATTGTATCGAAATTTTCAACACCTTCCAGTTACCTATTGATTTTTCTACCTTTTCCGGGAATTTTCCCCACTTTCCATCATTTTGATTGCATTTATTGTCAGGTTGTAGTAACATTTCAGTCACAGCGCTTTCATAACATCGCTGCTGGCGTGCAGTGTATATTATTTAAAATAATCCACTCCATTTCATTTTGTGAATTTTTGTTATATATATATTAATTTTATTAAATTCAGGATTCTGCTGAAGGTATATTGGTGTTTCCTTGGGAAGGGAGACACACTATATATTGAACCAAAGTAACGTTATCATAGTTATTATTTCACTTCGTTTCTGTTTTTTAAATTGCCTACCCACTTATAACATCAATTTCTCAAGGAAACACCGAACAGTTTGTTGACGATGAACAAACTACTATATTAAGAATATTATTATTACTACCATTATAAAAATTCCCAAAAACAAACTCGCAGATCCGACTGTATAATGGCATTGCCCCAAAACACCCTAATTAATTGAATTTCCTCCGAACACAGCCACAAAAAAGTAACACGGCGTTATTAGTCATTCTGCCCTTGCGAAAAAAATATCCCTCGGGAATATATTAATTTGGTAAGCGAATACGGAGAAAATAAAAAAGGAAAGGGGAAAACTCGCCGGTGCGGTGCTAATATACTTCCAGTTGGCGCTAATTAAGCGGTGGGCTCCGCTCGATCCTGTAATCCTCGGCCGATAAAGAAGAACGCTGCACGGCGGCCGGTACATAAGTCTTCCTTACGTTCGACTACCAAATTTGCATTCGAGAGTTATTGGGAGAACGATAGGCCGATTCGTTTTCGAGGAATGGCGCGAGCTCGGTTGAATGCAGCGAAACGAGATTTGAGATCGATAAGTGAATTGGAAAGTTCCCCAGGGTTCATAGTTTAGTCCTCAGCAATCGTGATGGTTTCCGTAGGGAAGCATTTTTTTGCAGCTGTCTGGGTGGTTGCATGACGTTAGAAAAGCCATCCTGCAAGATTAATGTACGCCATCTTGCAATGCGTGAGAGGAATCAATATAAGAGAAATGCACAATGGAAGGATCAAAATATGCAGACAGCCAGGCGTCACTGAAGGCTCTCATGAATCCGAAAGTGTCATCAAGATTGGTATGGGAATGCCGAGAAGAACTCAGTGTTCTCACAGGACACAACCATTTAATTTTGATGTGGGTTCCAGGACACTGTGGAATCGAGGTCAATACTCGCGTCTCACTTCTCGCTTCTCTCTTCTCGCTTTCTGCTGTTGGCTTCTCATCGCTCTTTGTTTTCCGCTTCTCGCTACTCGCTTCTCGCTTCTCGCTTCTCGCTTCTCGCTTCTCGCTTCTCGCTTCTCGCTTCTCGCTTCTCGCTTCTCGCTTCTCGCTTCTCGCTTCTCGCTTCTCGCTTCTTGCTTCTCGCTTCTCGCTTCTCGCTTATAGCTTCTCGCTTCTCACTTCTCATAAACTCCATACATTGGCCCAGAACCAGCACTCGAGGATCCATTCGGGACTGGGTTAAGCGAAAAGGAGAGGTGGAACGAAGCTACTCAAGTTGAGCAGGAATCAAGTTAGAACAATAACAAGCCTTCTCCTCAAAGAACACAGCAAATTGATTTTGATGTGGGTTCCAGGACACTGTGGAATCGAGGTCAATAAAAAAGCTGATGAGCTAGCCAGAGTGGGCTCATCAACTCCATACATTGCCCCAGAACCAGCACTTGAGGATGCATTCGGGACTGGGTTAAGCGAAAAAGAGAGGTGGAACGAAGCTCCTCGCATGCACCACGGGAAAATATTCATTAAAGGACCGTCCAAGCACAGAACTGAAGAGCTACTCAAGTTGAGCAGGTATCAAGTTAGAACAATAACAAGCCTTCTCCTCACAGAACACAGAAAATTACTTTTGATGTGGGTTCCAGGACACTGTGGAATCGAGGTCAATGAAAAAGCTGATGAGCTAGCCAGAGTGGGCTCATCAACTCCATACATTGTCCCAGAACCAGCACTCGAGGATGCATTCGGGACTGGGTTAAGCGAAAAAGAGAGGTGGAACGAAGCTCCTCGCATGCACCACGGGAAAATATTCATTAAAGGACCCTCAAAGCACAGAACTAAAGAACTACTCAAGGTGAGCAGGAATCAAGTTAGAACAATAACAGGCCTTCTCACTGGTCACAGCCCAATGAAAAACCACCTGCACAAAATGGGGCTGTACAACGGAGAACTTTCCTGCAGAGAATGTGGTGAAGTGACAGAAACAGCCAGACATGTCCTGTTAGAATACGAGGCAGTAGACCGCAAGATACAGGCAATATTCGGCAAACCCAGAGTAACTCCCGAAGAATACAGCGGTCAACCGGTTAAAAAACCTGTATAGACTGGTGCATTGGACTAGAGCTACGGAATGGGTGCTGTAAAGCTAATACGGAAAACACAAAAAGCTCAAGAGGCTGAGGTGTAGCTTTCGAAGGTAGAGCATCCGAGGAAAAAAAATATTCGCCTGCAACCTACCAGTCCGAAAGATTCCACATCATTCATTGTGTTCCAAATGGTAAAGAAATTAACTGATGGCCGAACACAACTCAAATAGTTTTGTCTGGGAGACATTGGGAGACTGAATTGATTTTTATTTCTTTGTAATACTGCCGTCCTAACTTAAAGAGCAGTATCTCACAAATTGGTACTTCCGAGAAAATGCGCATGAAAGTATTTATATCTGTGCCACTGCATGGTGCTTATGTTTTTTCTTATAGATCTCTATTTTTCATTGCTTTTTAGCTTCGTAGGATGATAGATATAGTCATAATGAACACACCAAGTGGATTATTTGCAAACGGGCTAAAAGTGGAGATACTGCTCTTTGAGTTAGGACGGCAGAATAGCTCACGACACAAGATGAGTATTCGACTCATTCCAACAAATATCAATATACATTTCTGCTATATCGCTGGAAAATTAAAATATCCTGTTGGATGCTCTCAGTAAAAAAAACACGCTCTTTCATTTCCAGAGTGTATGTTAGTTTGACCATTTAATTAATTGAATGTTTACACTGGGAATGGATAAGTGAATAAAACTGTAATACGAGTTTCCATGAAAACAACATCAACTAAAAGCATATTTGCTTTCAAATACGAAACCGTGGAAGACAGAATAAACAGTTTATTAAATGCATGTACTCTGCTGTTGCTGTAGCTTATTTTAATTGGCAAATAAAATTCCTGAATAAATTCAAAGCTAATTGGATTTTCTGGAAAATATTGTATTTTTCCATCCTACACAGAAAAATATCGTATGGAATTTTTCAATTCCAGATTTGGATATGGCGTTCTGAAGGCTATTTTAAAAGAATATGTGTAATTTTTTTTCAATTTTATGTATTTGAGTTCAATACCATCAAATCCGATACTGCGGCAGTGATTGGAACACATCTGATACATACTTGTCCAGTGATTTTCAAGTAAGCGACTATTAAAGGAATTTCCTGAGCACTTACAGTTTTCTGATTTCTGGTCCATCATCAGTGCTCTACTCCAGTTAAGCTTATGTCCCAATGCAACATTCGATATTCTGCGCAAAATAGAGTTTCGAAAACAATTTATCCGGAGTATAGACAGAAATCTACGCGAGCAACGAGGAACGCAATCATATGATTGTACCACATGAAAAAGAGAGACCCACTACTATGCGCCTCTCCTGTTACCCCACCCGATACGTTAACGGACGACGTGGCAATGCGACACACCGCACAGCTCACGTCGATATCCCTCGCCACGTATATCGAGGTATTCCTTACGCTCTCATGAAAACACCATACCCAAGATGAAAACTTTCCGATACTCTATATTGGACAGTTTATAAAATACAACTTTTAAATTTCCATAGCAAATATAAAGATATGTTTGGTTGAAATTCAGCTTCCTCACAGTGAAGGATACAAAATTCTAGTATTCCTTTATAATATAGGAGAGAAAAGGGTCCTGGGAATTTTACTGAAACCTTCTTTGGGAAGTTTAGGGGTGCAGAGATCCCGAGAAACTCAATATATTTCCGGCCCATTCAAACTGGCATTTTGGCATTTTCATTGATTTGTCTCGTGCTTTCGATACGCTTGATCCTGAATTTCTGTCGACAAAACTTGATCACTTAGGAATAAGAGGTCCTGTTAATGAATGGATTTTATCCTTCACTAAAAATATACAATTCATTGTTAATGTTGAAAAAAGTTATTCTGAAAGATTTGATGTTGTTCTTGGAACTCCACAAGGGAGCGTTCTGGGGCCACTGCTCTTTCTTCTGTACATGAATGACCTCCCCTCCCACATAACAGTGGGAAGGTTGATCATGTATGCTGATGATACAACAGTCCTCGTGTCGACAAAAACTACAGATGAACTTAATATGAAAGCGAATATGGTTTTAGAGCAATTGTCTACTTGGTGCAAAAGAAATCACCTTATAATCAATTTAGAAAAAACTGTATGTATGCAATTTATAGGCCCTTATCAAGGCAGGGAAGCAATTAACCTCACAATGAACAACGTACAATTAGACATTGAAAATAATACAAAGTTTTTAGGCCCAAAGGTGGATAGCGACGTGAGCTGGAATAATCATATCAACTACATCTGCTCCAGACTCAACAAATGTTTTTTTGCAATTTTGACCTTGAAAAAGAATCTTGGTGAAAATTCTCTCAAATGATACTACTTTGCCGCCGTTCATTCAATAATGTCATATAATGTAATATCGTGGGGTCAAGCCCCTCAGTGTATTTGTTATTCAGAAAAAAATTGTACGAATTATGTTTAATCTTGATTATGGGACATCTTGTAGAGAATGTTCGTCAAAATATTGCAAACTATATCAAACATTGTGATGTTCATCCGTACCCGACAAGATATAATGATTAACTTTATAGTAGAAAACATAACCACAATTACTTCAAGAAATCCCCTGAAGAAGCCGGTATTCAGCTGTATAATATGCTACCCACGGATATCAAATCTATCGAATCTATCAAACTTCTCAAAAATAAACTCAAGGCTTGTTTTATAACCTCGGCGAATTCATTACTTACTGCAATTCTCCCTAGATTTTATATTTTTTGTGATACTTTTTTTTTGAACCACTAAGAACTTTATTACCATAGTGAAACTAACAAGAATAAAGCAAAAACATCAAAATGATTGATCGGCGCTCCGGGGCGGCTTAAATGGTATTAGTGGCGCATTCGCTTTCAGAGCTGCACGGAAACCCGGAAAAACCTGCAACACCACATCATCTGAAGAGTTGGAATTCCTTGATAGAGAACTTCGAAAGAGGTCCGACGAATTGTGACAATCTGCTCTACGGTAAAATAGGATGTATGGTGTCTTCGAAGGTTCCAAAAGGTCCAGTTCCAAAGAAAGTATTCTATTTACGCAATTGTCATCAAATTTGTACCAGCCCGTTTTATCTTTAGATAAGGTGTAATAGCCAAAATCTGCTCCAGATCCAAAGTGAACAATGACTGCGTAAAGCTTGTAATTGCAGTTGGCTAGATTGGGGTGTTCTTCTAGCTTGATTCGTTGAAATAGTGTGATGCATCTTTGGGTTGCTGAGTCATAACTGAAGAGCTTCAGAGTTATGATCAGATTTGCAGGTGTTTCAACTATACTTGTTATTTTATGACTGTCTGTTGTTATGGCACAGCTTTGACAGTACAGTTGACTATCACCTGTTAGGTATTCTGGTCTCAGGTGATGAATGAGTAGATTCTGTATAGGCTGAATTTCTGAAACATTGGGAAACGCGAGATCTAAACATGTTTTTTTTGTTGGGTAATGTTTTGGAATTATTGTGATATTTTTCATCATGTGAAGCAACTGACAACGCTTATCCTGTAATGGGCATGTAGTTAATAACTGAATGAATGAATTAATGAAAAACTCAGAAGTGGAGACACTTTTCTTCTACCACGCGAGTCATCTTTGATTCTATTGATGTCAAAAAACATTTCAAGCTGCTCTTGATTTGAAATACACTATTGCTCATGGGATTGAAATCCCGCATTGATTTGTTTGTAGTCATTGTTTATGATGGTTCCTATTCGAGATTTTCCTCTCGTCGCCAAATGTGGTGTCCTTAAGAATCCTCAAGGTGAGAAATAACAGGAGTCAAATATAATAACTCAAGTAGATATACCACAAGAATCTTTACAAAGACGAATGTATTATTTGACACTGACAACTCCTGTTACAAAAAATCTTATACCAGGTGAATAATTCACAACAGCTGGATATACAATGCCCCGAAGAAATTTTCCACCTTTCCATGACGCCACTGCCTTAAAACTCTCATTTTATTGTTTGGCCGCATCCATAAAATGGAAAGAGTCCTCTGGGAATTTTTTCAGAAGGCATAAAAACTGCGTAATGAAATTGTTTTTGTAATGTACGCCAAATTAATTGGTACAGTTGAATACAAAATGTGCTGGCTTTAATTATATCATAAGTTCTAATTAGAGACTTTTGTTATTATTTTAACGTCGTATGAAAATTTTAGAATAATTTTATGAGCTTTTACGAGTGCTGTAGAGACTTTCATATAAACGGAAGCAAAGGAAATTGATAAAAAAAAATTGTGAAGGCTTAAACTAGATTTTTTTGATGTACTGACCGAAATAACGAGGGTCTATGGTTGTCACGAAGCTGATTATGAACCATGTGGCAATGGGACAGTTTTTTATGTGTTGGTTCCCTACCAAAACAAAGCGCTGACCTATACAGTGCTAGTCTAAAGTCCGTTCCCCCCCCTACTAATTTTTGAACCACCTGGTATATCGCAACGAAATTTGGAAGGCTCAAATAGGAGATAAAAATCTTACTTTTTCATGAGAAAATTTGAGCTGAAAGTTTCAAAATGGCAGCTGAGCGCCATCTTCAATATTTTTTTTAAATAGAACACCCGGTATATTATTCTATGATCGGTTAGGGACGATCATAAGGAATCCAGAGAGAGAAAATTTTTCTCTCTCCCACTCATTCGGCTTATGGAGAAAGTAATAGGTGATATCTCCATAGTCTTTGGAGATGATAGCATCAAACTTGGTGTTGTTGGATTCCTTAATATCTTTCCTAACCGATCATGCAATGATATACCGGGTGTTCTATTTAAAAAAATAATTGAAGATGGCGCTCAGCTGCCATTTTCAAACTTTTAGCTGGAATTTTCTCATAAAAAAGTAGGTTTTTATCTCCTGAGCCTTGAAAATTTTGTTGCGATATACCAGGTGGTTCAAAAATCAGTAGGGGGAAAGGGGAAAGGACTTTAGACTAGCACTATATAATAAAACCGATAATTTCTACAATTTCGAAATACGTTCTTGACCCAAACCATTTCCACAAAGTAAGCAGCAAAAATTCAAGATGAAAAATCACTCTTGTGACTGATACAATATTGTTATGAAACCCATGATCACATATGCATCTTTGATATGGTGGACCAAGACAACACAAAAAATAGCCGCGGTCGAGTTGAGCAAGGAACAAAGACTTGCATGCCCTAGTATAACGGGAGCTATGAAAACAACACCAACATCGGCCATGGAAGCACTGTTGGATCTCCCACCGATTGATATAACAATTATGGGAGAGGCAAGAATGGGACTTCTAAGGCAACAAAACACGAACATCAGATCGGATCACAACAAGATAAAAGATAAAGTTCGAGACATTCTCGAAATTGAACCAACGGACCACATGACTCCTAGGTACTTCTCCAACTTCAACTTCAAGGTTATTATGCAAGAGAATGGACAGATGACAACATCAGGGGCAAACCTGAAGAGAGGATCTGGTTTTCGGACGGTTCCAAAACCAGAGATTTGGTTTTAGTTGAGCACCAAAACTGATTAACAAAATTATTAATTTTTGAGCCCCAAACTATTTAATATTTGAATTCTTCAATGTATAAAGATAGTTGCAAAAAGTGGTTGGTGGTGGAAGGGTGTGACGAAATTTTCAGTGAGAATGTTCCACTTTTTCCAAAATCCTCTGGACCATCCAATCCAGTCAGTGGTTCTTCACCCCCTCCCTACACAACAACTGAAGGAACTGAAATTTCGCAGCACCATCTGTACTGTCATCGGGCTTTCAAGGACTTTTCACGCGAGTGCGTTACATTTTAGATACATTCTACAGTTTTCCTAAATTTCAATTTTCATTTTAATTTTCCAACTTCCCATTTATATTTTAAATATTTCCAGAAATTGAGCACAACTAAACCTCTATTTTAGTTCAAAAATATGAATAGGACATTCATAAAATCTGTAGTTCAATGTCCAGCGTGGCTTCTGCCGGGAAAGTAGTTGTTTTCTGTTAGATATTATAAATAAATCACATTTTTCATTTTTCAATTTTCATGGAGAATGTTCCCCTTTCTTATATATTCTGCCAATGTTCATTTAATGGCGAAGGATCACGGACCATTATTTGAAAAAAATAGTTGCCTCAAATTATTATAAGTGTGTCAGAAAACAGAATACAATTTTACTTCATGTCCATTCTGTTTTCTTTTTTTTGTCAGTTTGTATATTCATTCCCACGTTATTGTCATGAAAAAGGTAATAAACATCGCCGAAAGCTTGACAGTACCATAGAGTTTTCTTAGAAATTGTCCAAATTATTTGACTGCAACCCCACAAATTCTACATACTTATGTATATATTTGCAGAAGCGTTTCCGTTTTGATTTTCAGAAAACTGTCAGCTACACAATAATAATTCCGTTTGTACATTTTGAACCAATTTTGATCACATTCCTAAATTTTGGCGAATGAACTAATGTAATTCTCAACAAATAATGGTGGTAACACTAGGATATCCAATTATTTTTATTTTTTGACTACCACGAGAAAGAATATTCTGTGATCTTCAGAGAACACTGCGGGAACAAACGGATAGAAAGTTGTTTTGTTGGTTAAAAGTTGACGAGCGAGATACAGGGGTTTATACTTCTGGGTGGCAAGCTACGCGAGACGGGTGGCGGGCGACAGGCGACAGGCGACAACCCTTTTGTTTGTTGACGCATGGATTTATATGGAACCGTTTATACTCTGACCAGGCGGCAGGTGTCACCGCGGAGGTGTCGCCGAGCGCCTCCCGTCGCTAGGGGTTTTCCCTGACACTGAGAAATTGTTCTGTCTTCAGTGGTTCCTAATTGAATAGCACTCAACGGTCATAAGGAAGGAATTGGTATTTTTTTTAGTTTCTGAATGCGCAAACTTTTGTTTAAGCCCTGGATATGCATATCTTCAAAGTCATAAACAGGAGGTGTGACGGAACTGAATTCAAAAGGTGAATGAAAGAATCTGCATTGCTCATAATGAGTTTATCAAGAGAGAAACCAGATGTCCTGCCTACCAGGACTCATTGCAATAAATCTATACGATAGAAATAATTGGTTCAAAAATCCATCAGAAAATAACAACATTCCAGGCTAATACCACGATCGTTGAATTACATCTAATGAATTTCCGGGCAAAGTTGATATAAGGCTGTCTCCGCAATTGCCTGTTGAAAGGAAATATTCATTGAAACATTTAGACCACCTATAGATCGATATCGGGGTTCTTGCCCTTATCAGTATAGGGTAGGTCTCTGCAGACAATAATCAATGTCTGCAACAAATGGTTCAATCACATCTCCATGTAGAGGCAAAAGCTGAGACCACGCTCGTAAGGTAACGTTCACTAAATAACCCAGGTCAGCTCAATATATACAGGGTGGCCATGAGGTTTTGGCCAGGAAATATCTCGGAACTCGAGAGAAGTGGAAATTTTAAAATTTGTTTGTAAATAAAAGCGATTAGTGCAGCTTTTTCTGATATTATGTTACCCAAAGAGCTTTTTGTTCTCGGTCACGTGACATTATATTCAAAATGATGGGACAACCTGTATATTTTGAAATTTCTATGTTCCTCCTCATAGAACGATTCCAACAGACTATCACATTTGTGGTCTGAAACGAGTAGTTTTAGAACTACAGGTACTTCAATATCCTTTGTCCCACGATATTTTTTTAATAAAATATGAATAATTATTATAATTTGGCCTTGTTTTAATCATCACAAAAATAAAGGACTGCCAAATATACAGGGTGACCCTAAACCTAAATAATTTGGCAATTGCTCGTTTCAGATGTCGCGTCGTGGGAAAAAGAATATTGTGCCTGTATTTCTAAATCGAGAGGAACATTTGGAACGTCTGATATTTCGTATATTTTTCCACACAAGTCGACTTTATTAGCTGAACAATCAATATCATCTCAATACCCTGCCCACCCTGTATACTACATATACGAGCAATATCCTGCGAGAACCGGTCTGATACAATTATCCGGCTTTGCATTTGAATCACATACTGCACGTTTCAAGATATTCAGAGAGATCGCGACTGCACAATTCTTGTTTACCTTCTGCAGGAGAATATACACGAAGAAAATTGATTTTCAGGAAATATAACAACTACATCAAAATGTTGCGATATCACTGTTGACCCTAATTCCTCAAAATCGGTAGCTTTTACGAATATTTCTGAAACTTCTTATGGTGGATTGCAAATAATTCTCATGGAAACCTAGATTCCTATTAAATATTCAGAAATGTTAATTATCAAGCAATAATCCCATACAATATAAATAACTGGGTAAAAAATCAATGATTCCAAATGATTGGCTTCAATCCTCTTTTTCTGTACGGAAAATTTTGAATTCTTTTTCGAAAGTATTCCCTGGAAGATAATTTGGATATGTTAAGTTAGTTTTCTTGTTCACATAACTCATATGTTCATGAGTGCGATTTCCGACTGTTTTACCAGTTTGACCAATATGAACCTCATAGGACAAGTTACGCAATATAATTTAGTCCCCAAATTCGATTATATATATACAGGGTGTTGTTGGATTACGGTGGGAAACTGCAGGTGGTGATTCGTTAGGTTAGAGTTTATTCGCTCCTGAGATAGAGGGCATTGGAATTAAAAAAAACGGTATTTATAAAATATCATGAATATCCCCAAACTGGTTGAAATATCGTACAGTTATTTGGACTAATAAGGCTCTCATGGAACCCTAACTAGATTGAAATTATTGAAATCAGTGGCGTCTCAGTGGGCACCAGAGCGAACTTTATTGTAAATAAAGTAGACCCTTGACTTTATTTTGAAGTTTTTCATTTTTTTTTCCTTTGGAAACTGAAAATTCAATTTTTGGTGTCTTGTATTTTTTTCATGCCCAGCTTCTTTTTCAAGAAAAATCCAAAAAATCACTTTAACTCATTCTAAAAACTATCCGTAGACAACACAGAATAAAAAACCAAAAATGAAAAATATTGACAATTTTCATCTTACAGTAAATAAGCGAAATGTCCACCATCTGATGAAATGTACGACTTGAATAGATTTGCCATTCTGATACGTTAAAAAATTTCTTATGACATTACAATTGTCAATAATTCGATTTCTCAAGTCATTCACATCTAGTACAGTAGTTTTATAAACAAGAGCCTTCAGATGATCCTAAGAATCGAAATCAAGAGGATTCGTATCAGGACTGCGAGCTGGCCAATGCTGAGGTCCTGCACATCCAATCCTGCGATTAGGGTAGGTGATGCCGAGATGCTGAAGAGCAAAAACTCTAAAATGAGCTGGAGCCCAACGTGCGTAAACCAAGGTCAAGATCAAAATAGGTGAATGGTCCCCCAAAAAGTTCGTGTAGGATTCACCTCTTATTCTTGCTGTTGAAAAAAATGCGCCAGTTAAGTAGTCACCAATAATTCCTACCCTAACGTTCAGCGAAAATCGTTGCTCTAAAAAACGTGTGGATTTTTATCGGCACAAAAATGGTTATTGTGGAAGTTCATAATGGTGCAGAACTCGTTTTCTCAGTGTATCCGATGTTCCCTGCGTTCCACGAACCACTTGATTGACTCACCTATTAAAAGCAGCATTAAAACTAGCTTCGCCGCGTAATTGTTATAGCGATATCGAATGTAAACGGGAGGTATTCGCAATTACCAGATTACAACTTTTTCTTCTTGATGCGGTGATATACAATCGACAACTATCGTTTATTTTGAATTCTCGGATTTTTTCGTGGCTCTGTTTTCTAGGGATCGGGTAGTTATGAATATTCCGATTATTTCAGTAATGGGAAGTATGAGTGGTTGATTCAGCGGTCTCCTCAGATTCACGTGGGAATCTAGAAACGTTCATAAGCATGTTCTGTTTGTTTTTACATCTGTCAAATAGTTGTATTGAAATAAGCAGAAAGTAGTAACACTGCAGATTTGCTAATCACCTGTTGGTCTCTTTTCCTGACCCCAAATGAATATCGATATTTTTCTTTTGGTTCACATCA
This sequence comes from Chrysolina haemoptera, assembly GCA_958298965.1. Lineage (NCBI taxonomy): Eukaryota > Metazoa > Arthropoda > Insecta > Coleoptera > Chrysomelidae > Chrysolina > Chrysolina haemoptera. The sequence continues at coordinate 4,024,267 of OY282600.1, forward strand.
AGAGGAAAATCCTCTAATTGCCCTTGAACATCGTGAGAGCCGTGATAAGCAGGTTAGAATTGGTGTTCTCCTTATATTTCTGGAGGAATACATCCTCCAGAAACTCAGGAAACACCTCCAAAGCCAGTTAGTTCCAAAGATTTGTCGTTTGTTAGAAAAAACAGATGTCTTGCATGTCTCCAAAATAATGACGAAAAGCTGTGAAATCAGCCTCCACATCTTTCCATCATTACATTGAAACCAATCTAGCATGACATAATAAATTGCGCGCATTGAGTGCCTTATTATTGGATATATTAAGACAAGTGCGGATCACGTTTTCACGTCTCAAGCTAGGGTGGTTCCACTGTACTTTGGAGACATGCAAAACATCTTTTTCGTCTAACAAACGGCAGACGGGTCTGTCTGGATTGGACTGCTAACAGTGATTTGATGATTACCACATATTTTATACTTTATGTGGCGCCTATTCTTTGAGAGTCCACCAACTTTTTCCTCTGTCATTTTTCTCGATTCGATCGCTTTTTCGCTCGGAAAACTCCGAAACATGGCGGATTCCAGGGGTCTTGTAAATTTATCACCACATTTTTTATTTTTATCAAAGGGGGTGGAAATTTGTTTTAGAAAACGAAGGTAACCTTGTCGGACAAATATGTGTCTGCTACTGTCGAATCTGACAATCCAAACATGCCAGAATATCGGGGTATTGAAAATAATTACTACGAATCTAATTTTTACATAATTTTTCATCAAAAATTTGTGAAATTGCAGGGTCATATTGTCCGACAAATTTTTTGCCGCGTTTTCCCAGTCCGACGACTAGAAGTCGTAACTCCGCGGGGTATTGTTTATTGATGATCACACGTCAGACAAAAATGGGACATAATGGAAAACCATTTTTTTTAATAAAAAATTGAGTTGTCTGACAAAAATATATCCGCGTACCGACAGTTCGACAAGAAAATGAGAACAAATTTCCAGGAGAACGATTATTCTTGTTTCTTCCTTAGCTACAAAAAATATAGTTGCAAATATTCATGAACAAATTCAATGTACATTTTTGTCGTGATATATTTTAGAGAAACAACGTTTGCAATTTTTTTCGACCTTTAAACGGACCAATCAAAACAAATATATCCATGTAGATTGAATTATTTGGCACGAATGTTTGGCGTATCTTTCGATAGTTCCTTTTTGTGCATAGACAAAAAGCATTTAATTCACTACTATTGTAAAAGGGATCAGCCCTACAACTCGAAAAATTACGGAGTTTTTCAAAAATTCTAAAATATTTTGGTATTTTCGGGTTGCTTCGGTTATTCATGAACAGATCGGGTCATTTAACTCTAATTTCGTTTGTATCCCAAATCTCTACAAGACGAAAAAGTCCTTCATTGATTGGCCAATAACATCTATAAAAAATGTCAGCTTCTATTTCGTATACAAAATTCTATTTCCAGTTTCTGGACCCTCCAATTCTTCTTCTTTCTTATATATATTATCTTTATGGAACAATTTATAATTCTTTCACTTTCAGGTCCATCAAGAAAAACAACTTAATGAAGTATTCACAAAGGAATGACAGAAAACATCAAATGATCATAACTCTGTTTGATGTTTCCTCTCAAATTTTTCTCATTAGCAAATATTTCCATTAGAATCTTCATTCATTTATTTTTCAGGAAATATCTTTCACAGAGATTGACTTAATCAAATTTCTCTCTTTACTTCTCTTTGAGATAAAGTTTTCTGTATGGATACCAAAAATACTTGAGTTTATCATTTTACGTGAGTCAAATGTCATGATGGATATAATGAAATAGAATTAGAATTGCCTGGCAGAACATGGAGATTATTCACCTGATAAGTTGAATATAAACTTTATTATGATTCAATATTCTACCAATAAATGATGGTATTCAGCAGGGATCCATTCTAGCACTAACACTGTTCCTTCTTCACATCAGTGATTTGTTGGGACCTACCTTATGTCCAGTGAACAACTTTAAGGATGACAGTACCCTTCATACCGCTTTCTTTTCCAAAAATCCCAAGAGCCAGTGAGTGCAGAAATGAAAGGGAAAGGATGGTAAATGAAATAAATACGTACTTAGCAGAAATTCTAGAATGGGGATCCAACAACTTAGTGGGATCCAATGCGAATGAAACCCAAGCATGTCGTTTTTCTAGAAAAACCGATCTCACCGTGGCCAGCGTAACTTGGTTTTCTGTTTCGCACCAAGAATTATTTTTCTCGAAACTTTTAGATTCGCTCCAAAGAGAGCTATTCGTTTTACCGTTAATACTTCGCTCACAAGCTTGCTTACTTCTCTGGAACATCGCTGGAAGGTTGTCGATCTGTTCCTGTTTCATAGATATTTTCTTGGAAGATGCTCTTCCGAAATATGATCAATCGTTCCACCGTTAGCGGTCTCATCGAGATTGACCCGTCGAACTCAGTTCCCACATCCATATGCCGTCACTTCAGAGACATGCCGCACATCTGCTTCCCAGGGCCCGTTTCTTCACCGAGCGACCAAGCTCTGGAACTAGCTGCCCCGGGAGGTGTTCCCTGAGACATACAATTACAAATACAAATTCAAGAAGAATACAAATTACTACCTACTTTTCCTCGGCTGTCACGATGTTCTTCAAGCAATACAGGATTTTCCGTTTGTGGGAACCAGAACTAAAAAAGGGAGTGGGAAACTGAAGGAAATTTTGAAATCAGAAACAAAAAAAATCACTTTTGTTTGTGTAGGTAAGCGCCGCCCCTGGACACTCGGATTCAGAATTTTTCCTTTCCTTCTTTTTCATCAAAGGTGATACGAGAGTTTATTGAGAGAAATTTCAGCATGCCACTTAAAAGAAAATTGCAAGAATAAATGAGTTTTGCAGTAAATTTACAACAGCACAAAATTGAAGTTGACGTAAATGGAATTGGTATTGAATAAACTTTTCGTAGGCAGAGGGTTGAAATATAGACGTTCAATTCAGTCAGTATTCAGTGGCGCATCTAAATAGGTTGCTGTACAAATCAACTATATAAATCTTCACGAATTACTCTGAAATTTCACATGATAGATTGGTACCCCATTAGATTTTCGTTAAGTGGTGTTAGTTCACCCTGTGTAATTATACATTTCACGTGCATGATAGTATTGAATCATTCACTGTTTTTGGAATTGAAAGGATTAGTAGGTTTTAACTAGGCTTACTTGACAGCAATGGTGACCTGGATTACTGGAAAACTCATATTAATTCAGTCAAATCATTTTCGGGAGTGCCTGTTTCAGGAAAAACTATAGAAGTGTTTTTCACTCGTTATTTATGTGTTTTTTGGGGTGCAGAAACCGAATTCTAACTCTGCTACAATCACTGAAAAAATATTTGGATCACAATATGAATTTGCGTAGATATTGAGAAAATTGCATTTTTTCGAATTTCGAGCACATTTTACTCGAAAAAATTTTAAAGAAAAATTGGTCAAAACTTTTTTTGTAGAGAATTTTATGGAGTATATTGAGGCGTCATTTGTTTTTCCTCGGAAAATCCTTTTACATTCAGGTGAAATTTTCCGTTTTTCCGCTACTGAAATGCTTTGTGATCATGAAAAATTATGTGGTGAACCCTTTTTGATTGACACTATAAGGAATTCGTCCACTGCGTGAGCTTCGCGAATCAAAAAATGCCGGTTCCATTCAAGGTAAAAGTATCGGGAAAATCAGTGCCGGAAAATCCACACGAATGTCTCTTCTGCTATTCATAGTCGAGATATGAATGAATAATTTGGGAAAAGGTGATCCTGAAAATATCATTATGTGACTGAATGAGAGAGAACTGAAAATTGAGAAAATCGAATATTTTCGAATTTCAGGCACGTTTTACTGGAAAACGTAGCATTTTCAAGAAAACTTTGTCGATACCTGTTTTGTAGAGAATTTCATGCAGAATATTACGACATAATTTGTTTTCGGAAAAAAATGGATTTTTCGATTTCCCTCGGAAAATCATCCATAAAAATTTTCCGGATGCTTTCACGGCTTATCACCCTCGAAATTCGGATTCAGCGGGTCAAAATACATAAGAATAACTTGGGTGATCCCGTCGCGCTTCATCTGCTACGAAAACCCTCTCTGCCACCGGACTAATAATATTTCCAAAATCTTCGACGGTTTTGTTATACCCCATGACGGTTATATCATCCACGGAATAAGTGAGGTTCCCAGTGAAACCGAAAACATTAATAACATTAACTCATAAGAGAAACAATAATGGGCCTAATACACGTCCTCGGGGGACTCCATAATTAATATTCATTCCTTGCGTGTGTGATGTGGTGTATTCATCACGTGACTTCATAATTTTCAACACGTGTGACAGTATCCCTAGGAACGCAGACCGACTGGCAATCACGATATTGAATTTACGCACTGAAAAACCGCTGAAACTCATAAATACGCCATACCGGCCTTATCTGGACCCAACGTACTCAACGTAATCACGAGACCATGGCAATTACTGTGCATTCCCTCCTTTTTTCGCTGTCCATAAACAGAATTGAATTATTTCCTCTATTAGAATTAAAACATTACCTGCCAATTTGAATGCCAACAGATTTCCTTAAAAAATATAATTATTTCCCTTATACGGGCTAGTAATTGAACGTAAAAAGATTATTGCATTTTCGTTTTTGGTATGATATGCATTCAATTGGCCACATGCTGATTCTAGGAGTCGGTGCCTGATTGTATGGGAGTGACTATGTAACCACGAGTGAGGTATGGTAAGCGTGCAAATGTAGTAAATACCACGTAATACGGAGATGGTCGTGAGGAGTTTGTAAGGTGAAAGCGAGCATTTCATCAATAAAAGTGCTTGTAGCTCGAGATTTTGGAGCACTTTTCAAGAATGTTTAGTGCTTAGTGCTTAGTGCTCGAAGCACTTTCTGTCAGTGCTCGAAGCACTCTTTGTCAGTGCTCGGCATAGGTCTGGTTAGCACCTTAATCTTGGCATGACATCTAGAGGTGGTCCATTCAACCCCTCTCGTCTGCGTATGGCGATTTCACATTTGTCGGCATTTTCTCCTGCATCTATTCGAATCATGAGTCTCGGGGTATACCGCCCATTACACTCGTAACAAATAAGTATGTTTCTAAAAGCCATATTATTCAAAATAATGTGAGTAAAAGAACCTTCAAAACATTTAATCCGGTAACGACAGACAAACTCGAGCAAAAAGTAAAGAATAAATTGTAGCACTCTGAAACTCGACACCTGACATATTATTAAAAAAATTGTTTACCACAAAATCAGGGGTGGAACCAAAAAAAATTAATTTAAGGAAATATATATTTTTTTGTTGTTATTTCAGAAAATATAAGATTTATTAAAAAACGATTTCGATGAGTTGAGACATAATTCAATTCTCCACAAGAATGATTTTCGTAGGTAATACAACAAGTGTATTGGTGATTATCGAAATAAAAATTCCTTCGACTTTGAGAAACAAATTATGTTGCTTGTGTGGTTTCCTAAAGCAACATAATTTGTTTCGAAAAAAAGATGGCATAAATTCCATCTTTTAATCATCGGTATACGAGTTGTATTTGTTAAGACTATTCCATGAATGAAATCAAAACCATTTTTATTTAGTATTAATGTTAATATTGAAACGGCTCATGTTATTCATTTTTAAGTTTGAATTTGAATCAATAATTTTTGTTGTTTTCCTTCATTCATGTGACAGCCTGCTACTGAATTCAACATGGAACACTAATCCCACATTCAAATTCCAAAACTATGCAACTAACAAAACATAAATATCAAATTGAGGATTGCCGTCATAATGAAAAAAGCCGTCTGCAAAAGTACTATTTGGGGTAAACTGCGCAGAGCAGCTAGCTGTCTTGGTATTTCAAACTTCCCGCTATTTCAGTGACCATTCACAGGGCGCGTTTTTCGTTGGTTGTCTTTAGGTTTGTTCGCGTTCATAAAACAAACAGGAAACCATCGGATCCATGCGCAGTTTCACAGAACTGTACGCATTCTTCGAGTTCTGTGGGACTACGCATGCTTGTGACGGTTTCGGGCAGTTTATTTTGTGAACGCGTCGAACGCGAACAAGCCTATTAAATTGTTCAGTTCATTTTCATGCTTTTACGGGAATCGTAAGGGCGGAGTTTTGGTTTACGTGTATTAAAAATTTGTCGAAAAGTTGATATGAATGAAAAGTGAAGCGTATCATGGTTTTGGTCAAAGTTCGGTGTTGTGTCAAAAATTTGTCGAAAATTGTGAAGTTGATATGAATTAATAGTTAGTGCTCATTATGGTTTGGGTCAAAGTTCGGTGTTGTGTCATTATACCAACTTGCTGGTGGGGTAAGTTTGTTTTATAAAACAACCAATGACGAAGCGAACTACAAAGGTATCTAATAGTCAATCAAGTGCCGAACTACAAAATCGAAAACATGCTCTTTTTAATTATCAATATGAAAATTTCCACCAATCAAAAACGCGTATTTTAGCATGAGTTGAATAGTCAGTAATACCTTATGAAATACGCTTGTTTTCTCAGAAAACGTGGTGGAGAACGCATTTCATAAAAAATTACTCACTATCATTTTTGTGGAGAATTGAAATATCTTTCACCCTGTGATGAATCATATATTTTCCAAGATTACAGCAAAAATCAATTTATTATTTTTAAACAAATAAAAAAATTTGTTCCACCCCTGGAATTTTGGCAAACAATTTTTTTTCTTGTTTAGCATGGTTCCAACTATTAGCACATCAAGTTTGGTGGTGCTACAATCGATTCTTGTCCCAAACCCCAATCGTACTGGATTGATTAGCTTTTGTAAAAACTTGACATTTATTGACAATTCAGAAATTGCTATTATTACTGTCAAAACTCAACAACATCATCGCCATTATACAGAGTCAAAATCAAATGTTATCGCTTGGAAGATCTGTACTAAATGCAACTCTTGACTTTCGATACAACATATCCAAATTTTAGCCAATTCGACAGGGATCCATTTCCCATTTGATTTGTGCGGGGTCCTTTATGCCAGGGGAACCTGGTCTCAAATTAAGTTACAAAATTTGACCACATACCAAAATGACAAATTCGAATATAGATTGTTATTATAGTGCAATGATTATTCCAAATATTCACTAAACTCTTCAGTACCGTTCCCATCTGAAAATCCGTACATTCACATCGTTTCTGCAGCCACTCCCACTGCGATGCTGTCATCGGCTCTTCGTGTATCTCTTCGGCCTGCAATAACGTACAAATGACATAATTTACTGAGAAGTAATTACTTCGTTATGAGTGCAGCCGGTCCGTCCTGTCCGACTGAGCAGTGCGATCCATCGCGGTCGGTGGTCGGCCGCGATTCGACGAAGCCTCGAAGATTCTGCGCCCATAAATCACCATCCGATGGTAGGGTGGCATGAAATGGTATGGCACTCTCTCGTATACCCATTGCTAAGATTATTTTCTTATAATACACTTCTCATGTTATATGTACTCAAAATCAGCAATGATGAAGATAGTAATGATTTTGTCTTCATCTTTATTCAATGCATTCTCCTGCACATTTCGAACTTCAGGTTCAGTCACACAAAAAAGTGATGGATAGGATATAATACAGAGTAATTGTTGCCAATTTTGAGTTTCTGGCTTTGTAGTTTCAAAGTTAACTAAAACAATATACTTATACAGCAAAAACACCTGTTATTGCACATCTTTTCAGAAATATATTCGCAATATCAAATTCCCTACAATCCTATTATTGGAACTTCCTCACCAACCACGCTCCTGTTCTATGGCAGGATCCCAACGCATTCCTGTTATTCCTGCCGGAAATAATTTCCCGTAGTCCTGCAATTTATTGCCCTGCCACGGCTCGTAATGATTTTCAAATATTCCCAAATAAACGGAATGAACAACATCCCTTTATTTGTTTTGCCGAGCTCTTTCGTTTGTCGTGCCTGCTTTTTAAAACGATGTGCTTCTAGGCCAATCATTTTTAGCAAAAATTGGGAAAAAGTTACAAAAGGAAGGAAACTATTCCTATAGTTGTATTTTAGTGCGCAATAAAGCTAAATACATTTTCCCCCTCGTGCAAGCCTGGCAACATTGTTTAAACAAATAGTATATTAAAGTATGAGTGGATGAAAACGTAGCCGTGACATCAGGATACCTTTCGTTAATAATTGAATAAAAGTTTTGCATTTGTTTGTAACATTACACTGAAGTGCTTTTATAATTCAGATATAAAAATAGAAACGAAGAAATGCTACGAATAGTACATAATTAGTATAAAACATGTCAATAGTAGGATACAGCTTATCAGGTACGATACTAATAGGTAGCAATACATAGAAAGACAAACATCAAAATATAGTAACGAATACATTTACATATTAAAGTCACGTTCTAGATACTCTTCAACGGAATAGAAGGCATTTTTCAAGAGATGAGTTTCGACTTTGGTTTTAAAATAATTAAAATTTAGGTTTTTGACCTCTATTGGAAGAGCATTAAAAAATTTTATGCCATAGTAATCACCACCCCTTTTTGTACGTTGCAACCTATGGTAGCTGAGGACTAAATTCTCTCTATTTCTAGTTTAATATGAGTGAATATCACTATGTGATCTGAAGTTGGAGGAATGACCCCAGTTTAAGATAGCATAGGATAAATTGGAATTAAAGTATCCATGGTAAGCCGAAAGTAGGGTGTCCATGGATACATTTTTTGAAAGGCTTCTTCTTAGGACAGCTTGGTGCTTAGATGATTGATATGAACATTTCATGTCAACCCTGGATCTAAGTAGACCTCCAAAAATTTTACCGATGCCTGACTTTCCAGGTTTGATGATGAAGTTTGCAAAGTAAAGTTCATATTATGTGTCTTGTCGGCATTTAAACTTAGTTTGTTACCCAAAAACCATTTCTTAATCTGGTCATCTTTATTTTGGGTCCACTGATGCGTGAGGGGTGGTAATCAATGTATCGTCTGAAAATAAGGTTATAAGCAGATTTATGGCACTGGAGAAGTTAGGCAGGTCATTTATGTAAATAAGGTACAGCGGAGGACCCAGCACAGAGCCCTGAGGAACTCCATGCTGAATTCTCTGCTTTTTTGATTCCACATTATTGAAGAAAACATATTGCTCCCTCTCCTCCAGATAGGACTTAAGAAGAGCTATACTGCTTTGGTGAAAATTGTAGTGAATTAGTTTTTTATAGAGGATTTCGAAAGAAATACAATTGAACGCTTTTGTCAAGTCTAGGATGATAGCATAAGTAAATATTGTTTCGCGCCTAAATTTTTAGCGCTACCTAGCGGGAACGCATTTCGAAAATATATGTTCATCATCTGATCCAGTTCTATCACTGATCGTAAATTGATGAGAAAGAATTTCAGTGAATTCACATCGGAAGTTAGTTGTTGACAATAAGATTTCCAACAAATGTGTTCGTCCAGCTATTTTCCCAAAAATCTAACCACATTATGTGAATCGCGCATACCGCAGTGCTTCTGATTCATTTTTAACAATGTTTCCGGCCTTTTCCGAGGTGGCAAATTTCTAGAGTGTTACTGAACACCAAAATACAACTTTTGGAAAAGTTTCCATTCTTTTGTAATTTTTTCTCGAGTTATGATTTCAAACGCTAAAGTGATTGGCCTATTTCCGAACTTTTAGATTTCACGGCGTTTTGGCAACGGTAGGAGGCGGGGGCATTATAGGCTCGATGGTCGAATACGCAGAAGAGATTGTGTGTATACCGTTGGGTGAGTTTTGATGGAGGTTTAGCGATTCCGCGAACGGGATTTGTGATAATTTTCCTCTGGGCTTTTCCCGGACAACAGTGAAATCGGTTAGGAGTGTGTACAGATTACGAATATTGATGGATTTTAACGAATTTATGAGGGAAAATGGTATCAATAATATTAGTGATATTAATAGACCGGGAGCTAAGAGCGTTATTATCCACTTTGAATTCCCGGTATGGCACCTCTGAAGAGGTTGCGGACCTATGTTGATATGAAGAATTTTTCTCAAAATCATCCAAGGAACGTCACCCTTTGAGATCAGCATTCAATTATGAAAATATGAAACACCCTGGACCAACTCTGTTCTAATAAATGAGTGACAGACCCACCAAACTTCCATTGATATGCATTAAAGAAGTTCTATAACAATTTTTAGCTTTAATAAATTCATTGCCTTACCCCGGTAAATGCTACATCTTTAATGTCGCTCCAGAGTCACCTGTTGTACGATACGCTTGACTGACCACAGTATGTGTACACATCGTCTTTAACTAATTAACGAAAAACGAGCTTTGATAAACTGAGAGAACATTTTCGGCTCTGGTTCTCCGCCTATAATGTACGTATCTGTAGGCCAGGCTCGCCCTGAACAGCCTGACCAGTTTAGGAATCAGGAAAGAAATGCCTGTATAGATTTTTTCATTTTACAATTGTCGAGAATTAATATACCTAGTTGTAATATATATATTTCATCGAAAACGGTTTAAATGATGAGATGATGACGATGATGAGTGTAAATAAATAAAAAAAATCAGTTTGGTCAGAATCCCTCTTATATTGAAAGTCTGAATAGTTCATTAGATGACAACAAAATCTTCCCGATGTCCAAATTTTGAAAAATTGAAGTAGCTACTCTATTTTTGTTCACTTTGGAAAATATTTATTATTTATAGAAACCAAGAACCTAGCACAACTTTTCGAAAACCCCATAACGAATAATTTTTTTGTGAAAACAATGATAATTTTTTTTCATTTGTTTCATTCATTTTGAATGAACTGTTATTTTTGACACCTTGAAACGTATATCTGTCACCGAGTGACCGTCTTCTGGAGATAAGTGTAATCTTCTGGATGAAAGTTTCAAAAATCGTGTATAACACAAGTACCTACTTGAAAATACTGTTAATGAATAAACATTTATATGAATATAGAAATTTAAAAAAAATTGCCTTTTTCACTTTCCTCGTATTATCTCTTCAAACTTCTTTGTGTGTATAAAATTAAATTCTAAGCAACATTTTCCAATAACATTTTTCAATATTTTGCCATCTTCCCCACTTCAAGACTTTTCATAGCTTTTTTTTTTCAATTTACAGCCATAACAGCGATCACGAGACATGTGTCAAATTCGATTTTTAGGTTATCGGACATGCACAAATTTTTCCCACAATTTTTTTTCCGATACTCTAACTTTTTTTCCCATACGGTACATACTTTTTGGCGGTCAATCCATAGACTGTCATCAACAGAAAAGACTCCAGAGTATGCATGTATTCAGTTTTTCAATAAATTACCAATAGAAGTCAATCAAAAAGTTGACATAAAGGTGTTCAAAAGGCTTATAATCAATATCATAGTGGATCAAGAATATTCAAGAATTTCTGGAAGGAAAATTTCATGATCCTGCAATGAAAATGCGATATTATAATACATGTCATGAAAAATTAACATAATATATATACAAGTTTTGAAAAATAAATTTTTATTCATTTCAATCTTTTCATTATTCATTTTAATATTTTAATATATACGAATACTTGTCTTCATGATCTTGTGTTGTTTCAAATTGTACCTGACACAATTCTCTCAAATTTCATTTACTGTGATGATATATGTATAAGATGTACTGTTACTGTGATTGTAATTCTTGAAAATAAAGAGCTGTTCTATTCTATTCAACTTGCACTCCGTCTTCGACGACAAACAAAAGCCACCCCTCCAATGCACGGCCACCTTCGATTCTTATCTGAACGATGCTCGATTTATTCCTAATTAAACCCGGTGCAGAGTGCGAGCAAACACGCCGACCCCGAGCAGAAAAAACACAATCGTCTTAATTGGACATAACCGAAAACATTAATGTCGGCACTAATTCGCCATCTCGTCCGGCGTTGTCGGTTGTGGGCCGCAGGGCGAACGGGGTCCGTTTCTTTGCTCTCTAATGGTCATTTGGAGATGTTGGATGCTTAGGTTGGTACGTGACCGCCGAGCGGAACGTACGCGAGACGAACGGAGAAGAAGACGAGGCGGACGACGAGGACGACTCATAGTGACAGAAAAGCACATCGAGTTTGCTGCTTTTCAGAAATTCAATTTCCGAACCAAAGCTATTTTTAACAAAATAGTGCTTTGTTGCAATTCTTTCTGGCGGTGATGACTATTGCCAGATCATCGTTGTATGCTAGGAAACTAAACCCCTGTGACACATGTTTACTCAGTACGTCGCCATAAAGCACGTTCCACAGGGTGGGTCCAAGTACGGTGCCCTGTGGAACGCCAGCCGTCACATCTGGGCATACGATCTATACTGACCTATTCTTCAGGTCTATGACTACGTTTATCTCGACGGTCTCTATCCGCTCCAAATTCGATAGCATTGAGTCAAGTCAAACCACCCTTCAGTTTATGACGTGATATATAAGTGTTCTGCGAAATAATTTAAGAATCGGTGTTGAAAATATGCAAAACCCTAGTTAATCCTTTCCTCATCCATGTATCCCAAAAAACATTTTTTCTTATCTATCGATCTATCTATCGTTCCATCTATTCACCTATTAATCCATCTATCAATTGGTTGACTGGAATGAACAGTCATTAAGTTTTCAAAAACTTCTAGGAATGATCTTGTTCTTTCGACATCCATTTAAGTAATCGAGAATTGACCCAAGAGACTCAGAATAAGTCGAAATATATCATCTGATTGTCCCGCACTATATTTTCCTCTTTGCCACCACTGCAGATTGTATCTTCAACCGCTTTTAATTTGTGTGTATCGCCTCGATCTGATGTTTGCTGAGAGACACAGTGGTTTCCCATACAATTGAGTTTCGTTTTCATTTGGATCGACAACAAATTCCAGCTCTATTAATTGTTTGTTTATGCGTTAAGGACCAAGGAGAGTGAGGAAGTTGAACAACGGCTTTCATTCAGTTTTTTTTCCTGGTGTAAGTGATGGAGATTCGATTGGGGAGAGGGAGATCATGTTTCATTATTATCCCGAGTTTTGATTGGCACAGATTTGCATTTTTGTTGGTAGTGGATGTCCACAACTGGCTTTATCTTTAACTTTTTAATACAACTGTGAACCCCAGAATCACTCAGTTACTTGAAGATGATGATAGGCTACTTGAAGGCCAGCTCACCTTTCAACAAGATGCAGCTCCTCCACATTTCGTTTCACCTGTACGTCAATTTTTAGATGACAATTTCACAGGGATATGAATTGAAAGGCAAGGACCAATAGAATGGCCGGCTAGATCTCCTGATTTATCACTATTGGGCTTCTTCTTATGGGGTCATTTGAAATCCAAAGTTTATATCACACAGCCAACTCCTCTTGATGATCTACGCAGGAGAATTGTTGTGGAGTGTCGTGCAGTGACTCCAGAAATGTTGAGCAATGTGTTTTGCGAATACATTTCGGAAATCGCTTATACCTGTGTATGGAAATGAATGGTTCACATTTTGAACCTTTCTTACGATGATAACATTTTAGGTGATGAAAAATAAAAATGTCTTGATGAAACTTAGTTTCTATTAAAACTTCAGCAACAATTGATCGATCCTCAATTTCAGTATACCGATGTATTTGGGATTAAATTCCCTTCAAATTGATGTATCACGAGTATAGTAGCCCCACTGAAAATTCTGAATTAGGGGGTGCTGAGGATGAGGGGGTTGACAACACAATGATGATGTATGCGGTGAAAGTGTTCCTCCTTGAAATAAAATTCGACGGGTCTGAGCGATTCTCAATTTTTTTCACGAGTTCGGAGATTTGGGGGTGACAAGTTTTAGCTGGGACATACTGTATACTATTTCTAATAAACTCTCACAGGAAAAATATACGGAAATTAGGATACTTAAGCTTTCTGGGATGTACATGTTTGAATAAATTCATTATTGAATGCAAATATCCCTATATATTTATTCTCGGAATAAATTGAAATTTGTTCCAGAACTGACTAAACCAAAACCGCAAAATAGCCATGAGTGAGGGTGATTGCAAGGGCTAGTACATCCACTGCGCCGTGTAAAACGATCCGGTAATTTCCCGGTGATCCGGAAAATATCGAGTAATTGCAACAGCTGCCAGGCAAATTATTTTTGCTCGCATGCTGTATGAAATTAATTAGCGACTTTTTTGAATCGATTTTTTCACCCAAAAAATATCGACGATCCGAAGAGGAATACTGGGAATGTGGTTTTTGATAAACATTTTTCCATAGGAGAATGCAGGTTATTGGTATGTGTGAAATTCAAATTTGAAAACAATCAGTTTTCCATTGAAGACTTATAATATTGTTACACATTTCAAGAAAATATGATGGTTAACTGTTTCTAGAAATCTTCTGGACTTCCATTGTCTTTCTATAAAGGAAATAAATAATTTGCAGGTGTTTTGAGTAACGACGTTTCAACAGTCAACATATACTGTCGTTATCCAGTGTGTAAATGCTACATGAGCATTTCGCATGTAAATATTAACTACTGAAAGGTCGTGACTCAAAACACATGCAAAGAAATTATTTTCTTTGTTTCTGAACAATGAAAGTCCATAAGAATTCTACAAATTTCAAGGCTACAAGTTCCAATTAACATTCCCTAGGATGAATAATAACCGAGTTACAGGATGTTACACATTAATATAAAAATGGTAAAATTTGGAAAACAATGACAACAATAACCACCAAAAGTCTCGTGAACGTTACCAAAAACAAAGTCTTATAAATCTACGGTACACAGGCGTCTCCTATTTGGCTTAAATTATCTAACTAGATCCATAAGAGGGTTCGTTTTTGTTCTGGAAAAAAAGAACCACAACTTAAGCAAAATATTGCAACAAAAGGGGATTTTCTAAATACTACTCTCGAATCAAATTGAGACCTCGAACTCAGAGCATTATAGCGGTTAAAAACAACTACAGAATTTCTCACTCTACAACGATGTCTATATAACATTTTCCCCATTGTTCTAATTATTCTCGTCTGGAATCACTTTATTTCAACAGTCACCTTTAAACTTTCATATTTCATTCCCGCACCGACATAAAAAAAACATCTATACTTTTCAAGTTCTCGTACCTTTCCTCGAAGTCGCGTTCCACCGCCGCTTCGTGAGAAAAAAAAACTCAGAGTAAAATTACCAACCCAGCAAGTCCCGTTCCTTGGCCATCAGTACTGCTGAACCGTGACAGATATTTAAAATAAGTTCATACACCGTTCGCAATTCAAGAAACAAACCATTCCATTACTCGACAATCGATAAGATTTTTCGTCTCAATATAAGCACGTTCCCACGCAAGCTTAACGATAGCAAATTATTATAAAAATTGGAACGAAAATAATTTGCTTACATACTGGACCGTTTTAAGATTATTATTGAATACAATTGTCCATATAAGACTCAATAATTCTTATTGATTTCTTAAAAAAAAGTAATACGCAGTGTTGGAATAAACTTTTCGAAATAATTCAACCAAAGCGATCTCAAATTTTAATGAACATACCCGACATATTATATACCCGGCCTTTATCGATCCTGCGAATTTCAACCCCACCTGCTACAAACATCATCTCTCCTCTCGTTTCGTATGATTCAATTTCGAGAGAATCGTTCACGCACTTCTACTTGTTCCGTTACATTCCAAATAAAGTGAGCCCCGAAACATTTGAGAGCATTTGAGGCCACCATCCTGTCGGCAATATTTGCCAATTTGTATATTATGTCGGTATCGATTTCGCAAGTCGAACACTCGTCTCTAGGCGTAGGCACGTGTGATAGAACGCATAAAATTCGCTCGAAAATATCGACGAAATATCGCCCCATCCATAAACATTTGTATAGGGATAGGGAACTTTAATATCGGCGAAGAAAAGTCTGAAGAGGAATCCGGAAATGAAATATCGAATAAAATATCCGATGGCAGATTTCGAAATTTTGGGTATAATGTATTTAGTGCAGAAACGTGAGTAGTTCCGTCGTGGTGTTATGAAGTTTTCGTCGATTGGTGAGAAAATTGTTTACCTACGAGTGGAGATGGAAAGTGAAAAAGTATGTTGTGCTGGAAGTGAGAAAATTCCGGTTTTTGTGTCCGAGAGGATAGCTCGAACGGTAGAGCGCGTGGGTCATCGATATCTCGAGCCAAGCAAAGCTATGCGGAGTTATGGTTTGGATGGAGGTCTATCGTGCTAGGAATCGCTGATCCCTAATTCTTAGCTCGCACAAATGTCGACGTTTGAGGGCTGCCGTTTATAGGTGGGCGACAGCAGTTCAAGAGAAAAAAACAATTTTACAACAAAAATTTACAAAAACAACATCTAATGTATTACACTTCATCTGCAACCACCATGAATATTTTTGAAAAATTACCTGCCACCATTCTCTTCTGTTTGGTAAGGGTGTTAGTACACTACGATCTAGATCGGTTCCTCAAGTCCTATGGCTTTCAGAAAGTTCAGGATATTGTATGACTTGATGTTGGGTAGATTTTTCTCTTCTATTTGGTATTCCCCGAGGTATCTTATTCTCGACGATCCGTCATCTTCCTCGTGGAATATGCATTATTTTTACTCGACTAGTTAGAGTTTCTCAAGGTGCCCTTCCAAGCTGCAGTGCCCTCATAGGATTTTCGTTAGTATCCTGAGCCTGGTCATTCTCTTGCTGGTGCAGTAATTTGATCTCTTCTGCTTCTACTTTCCAAGTAGTATCGTGGCCTCCATCGTGATTTTTTCCAGTATTGGAACCTTTTGATTTGTACTCCTCCTTCAAGTATTGTGCTGGAACTTCAGTTCCTTTTTTTTTGCCAGTATGTCTGCTATTTCATTACCCTCCACTTTAGTGTGTTCCGAAAGCATATGAAGAGATGCTAGTGTATTTTAACAGTGTTGAACTCAAAGCACTTTTGGAAACGCACATATATACAGATGCTACTGTATGTCGACACTATACTTGGCCTGCTTTGGGAAAAAGAGCAAGACGAGCCTTTTTTTGATGGATATTCATGGACAAAGGTTGACGAATTTTTTTAAACAAATTTTGCAAATGTTTGTTTCCTATATTGATCTGATCACATCTTCCAATGACATAGATTTTTGGTTGGATAATGCTACGGCATTTGACTGCACTTTCGAAATGTTTGGTTCCAGGCCCATATCCTCCCAATCCAGTTCCTTCTGTAGTTCTCGATCCATCTGTGTAACATAATGGCACTTCTCTTGAGTCTTGGGAAGGTGTCTTTGTCCTATTCACCCCTGCTACTTAGTTTTGTGTTGAATTCTTTCACAATGCTAAACTTTTTGTTGTCTCATCTTGGGACATATCCCAGTCGAGCAAAAAAACTGCGTGCAAACGCATTCGAAGCTGAGATTTGAGTAAAAAATTTCTTCCAAGTGGGGAAGTGCTGAAAAATTGCGTCATCTGGAAGCAAGGTCTAAGGAAACCAGAGAAAATGAAAGTTTTTCTGCGACATTCCCTAGAAAATGACAAATGCAAGACAAACACTGAAGATTACATTCTGATTAAAGTTCATCAACTATTGCAACCATGGTAAATTTTCGAAAACTCCATACATCCAAAAGGTATACTATCGTCGTTCACTTCATTCTGAAATTGCCAAAATCGTTCAAAAACCTGCGTATCAACCCAACCAGTCTCCCACGATGAAGTGCCTTAAAAAAAAATCACTAATCATCTGGTCGAAAAATCTTAGCGGCGAAAACGAAACAAGGTCGGCAGCTGGGCATCCCACAGCGATATTTTTATTTAGGAAAACATAAACGTCTCGTATGTGGTTGACAAGAAATGGCCTTTTCAATTGAAATACTTAGCTGAATGGCCTGGCGAATCATTGTATGTAAGCGTAATGGTGGTTAGTTCTGCACTTAGCGCCCGGAGTTGCCATATCGTTAGAGAAAAATCTGCGAAAGTTGGAAATTGATAAAATGAGTTCTGTTGAGGGCTTGACTTGACCTTATGTTACTGTTTCGAATATCTTGATTCTCATTCGAATGGTAGAGACTTGAAAGTTGTAGTCTAGGAAAGGAATTTTCAAATGCTACGAATTCTGAATCAGAAAAATATTTGGGAAATATTCACCTTCCTTTTTCCATTCTTCTGTAACTACTTCCACTGCACATTATTTTCTTTGTCATGAAGTTCTTCTCCTTTCGTCTGAAAATTTGTTATTTTCCTGTAACTAATACCGAAGTAATTATCATAACTGAATGATCTTCTCCAACTATATTTGAATAACCCCATCGTATAACTGATTTTTGGAAATTCTGTTAAATGGAGATAACGGAATAACATAGACTTCACAAAATTTTCCTGCCCAGCCAGTGGATTTCTTGGCATCTGTCAACACTGTTCGGCTGCTAGTTCATGGGCTGTTATTTTTCTCTTCCAGCAGCGGTTCCCTCTGCACCTAATGGACCAACATTGAGTTGATGGACACCCTTAAGAATTAGAGGAACGATATGTGTCCGATGGTTTATGAAGGAAAAAGTGGTGTTGAGAACTTTTTGCACTCAACTTTATTATACTGGGAATTCACTGAGAATCTAGTGCACATTCATTGTTTCTATGTTTTCGGTAATATGTTATTCCAACAAGAAATTTCCATTTGCTCAGTAAATTGTTTTAGTACAGGAGGTAGCGACAGAAAATTTCTACCAAGCTAGTTTTTTGTCAGTTAATTGTTTCGATATAACGAGTAAACAAAATGAGAATCTACCACTCCAATGATGCAGCGTTCATATACAGTGAGTTCAAAAAGTTTGCAACATTATTGATTTGTCAGAAAATTCTATTACATATCAAAATTCTAAATTTCCATACGGTGTACAGGGAGAACACAAAATGTAATTTTGGTCAAGTCTGAACTACCCTGACTATTATTTAAAATTTGAATATTGTGTACAATATTCTATCAATATTATAGCTAAGTATAGCCTCTTTGAATAAACTTTATTGATAACGTCAAAAATAAAAGTAGTTTACACTTGATTACACTTGATCAAAATTACTATTTTCTGTTCTCCCCTGGAAACTCTTCAGAATTTTGAAGCCAACTCACATGCAATTATTCTGCAATGCACCATTTTTTATGAGGATTAGATTTTTTTGACAAATCGACAAATGGTATATAAATAGTCTCAATTGTACGTTAACACCCCGCATATAGAAAGCTACTCATAGAAATTTGGGCCCATCGACACTTTTGGATACTGGGTACATTTCCAAAAAAAAAAAAAAATCCCAACCAAAAATGGAGGTGTAACGAAATCATTTCAGATGAATCCAAAACTTCATGAACATTTGAGATTTTTTATTTCAACAGTCAAGGCTCGTAGTGAATCGCCCTGTTGTCTCCGTTCATCCCCTTCGTTTATCCACAAATTCAACCCTATCCAACCACAGAAACATCTCCGATAAATTTCGCTTCTAATAATAGCGTCGCGAAATTGTCGTTCTCTCACAACTCCTTCGTTACGAAATAAGCGAATAATCTTATAAATTGGAGTTTTATCTGAAACGGAGAAATCACGCAGTTGAATTTGGTAATCTCGGTATTCTGTTACGTACAATACAGGCAATTTGCCGCGTCTCCTCGAAACGAAAATAACACGGAAATTCCCCGCTGTAATGAAACGTCGTCCGATTCCAGTGAAATACATGTGGACAAAAAGAAAACTACCCACCGGAATTTTCACAGATAAAAACGTAGCGGAAAGGATTGCATCCGTTGTAGCGGTAAGAGTTCCTTGCTGGATGATGAGGTCAAGGAGCCGAAGAAGTTTAGACTGGATGCATATTTGAATTTAGTATGAGTATGAAAAATATGCATCTAAGCTCCATCGCGATGAGTTTATCAGATTTTTTGTTAAATTTAAACTAAGAGTTCTCTCTGAACTAATTTAAGTAGCCATGTTCTCATGCGCAAGTCTTGCATGCTGGGTGAAATTTCACCATAATGTACAATTTTCTGATAGTTTGAATCAACTGCTTCAGCAAGCTTACATACAAAGTATCTCCAGGTGCTAGATTCCAATGAATAATCCTTCAGATTCGATGAATAAAAATGGTTCGTTTAGAAAAAACTCCTTAGATCCGAGGTCATAGACACCACACGGACACGGATAGCTTCCATATCCCCGGAAGCACAGGGATTTTTCTGACTTTCTTAAAAAAAAACGAGTCCAACCAACTGGGAGACATATGGAAAGATAGCGCACAAGTAGCGAAAGGAGGCGGATGGCGGTCATATGCCAGTAGGAATAGACAATCATATAACATTTATACCAAAATTTTCAAACTGAGATTTATTTCTTTCTCGATATACCATTCACTTGTTGAATTTTTGAGTTTTCATGTCTATCCCTACTGGCCTATCACACGGATGTTTATTCATATGGGACTGGGATGGCGGTTACGCGGATGCCAGTGCGTTATCTACCGAATATTCATTCATAAATTAACATCCATGTTATTGCCATGTATAGCGGTTCGTGACTCATGCATTGTTCGCCATAGCAGCTCCCTATCGGGTGAATTTGGGTCTTCAAAAGTGGGGCCAAGGGAATTGAGGTTTTGGCGTCTGTCATAACTCTTTTCTCTGCCAAAAGGAGGCGAACAACATATCTGGACCAAAGAACTCTGAGAAAGAGAATCAGCTTCCCCGTTTCAACAAGGCCAGTAAACCAAAGCAGGAAGACAAATATAATGAATTTTTCTCCCTTTATATAAGAGTCACATGAAAAAGAAAACCAGCAGGCAAGGAAGCATTCCTACAACGGAGTCGAGAACATGCCAAAAAATATCCACAACTCATACAATTATGCATTGTTTGGAAAAACTATGGAAAATCTTTGATATCAAGGAATGGTGGAATTGGTTTCCAAACGTAATTGGCGATATGGCGCAAACATTCAATTTCCAGCCAAAT
Source organism: Chrysolina haemoptera (assembly GCA_958298965.1). Taxonomy (NCBI): domain Eukaryota; kingdom Metazoa; phylum Arthropoda; class Insecta; order Coleoptera; family Chrysomelidae; genus Chrysolina; species Chrysolina haemoptera. The sequence continues at coordinate 4,045,283 of OY282600.1, forward strand.
TTTCACACCATTTTCGATAAGAATCTTGTAGATACCTTAATGAAAGACTAATTCTCTGTATAAATCAATTTGTTTACCACTGTTGGGAGCTTATCAAAAGTGATCAGTCCAATATTGACTAATAAACTAGACCAGTATTATATTTATTCAGCTCGGATTCACAATGATTCTAATGTATATAAAATTATAATTTTGTAAATAAATTGTTGGTGCTGGTGGTGCCAGTTCATTATGAAAAATCGCTAATAATTTTCTGAGATATTTCATCTCGATCAATGGGAATTTTTAGATCTGGTAATGAATATTTATCCAAGAAATATGGTGTCCTAGTAAGACGTTTTTGATAGTCCACCTGATAAAAACAATTAAATCATACCAATCGTGTGAAGAATTGGCAATCATACTGAGGAAATATCTTGAGGTCAGTGCTCGAATCAACTTGTTCTTGATGATACAGTCTCAGCAACTGCGCCACAGTCAAAATCGAATATAGTTAACTCCTAAATGATTCAAAAAATTATGAACCCACAATGTTTTTTTTTTATGTTAAAAAAGGTCTATGGTATTAGCAGAAATTGTAATGATTCTTCATTGAATAGACAATGTCACTTATCTTGGCAATTGTGGAACCACATGATTTTGATTTTTGACTAATGAAGTTGAGCTTATACGACGAATCATGAAGTTAACATGTTCATCTGACATGAATGAAGATTGATCATCTGTATACATCTCAAAGTTAGTTAGCATCCTTAGTGACGGTCTCAATATAATTTCTGAATAATGTGAACAACGGACCTAGAACTGATCCTAGAGAAACACCCAGGTCTGAAGTTGTACCAGCTGAATGTGCACTATACAAGATCCTTGGATATTTATTTTCGCTATGGACACAATCAACATTGCATTGCAGAGTATGAAAACCCCAATTCCGAAGACTCCGTCGTTATTGAGAATTAAGGATATGTTTCCTTGTAGTATTTTAGGGAATCCGCTTTGCGAACCATTTGCTATTCAACGAATACATTTCGATATGAATCCACGTCAATAAATTATCCTCTTAAAAATCTCCGTAGCGCCACTGGTAGAACTACATATTTTCCCGCACCAAATACGCAATCTAGGCATTTTCATGTCTATTATGGTCCAAAAGGGTTCCTATATTGCCTGCGAAGGGCGACGCCGGAGCTACACGGGTAGAGGGGAAGCGGGGGGACGACATTCGAGGAAGACGTCAAAAAGAAATGAGGCCCGTTACAATGGCAGTTGAACGTCGACAAGGAGAAATACTTTTCTGCAGCCTGCTGCGAAGGCTTTCAGAATAGAAATGGTCGTCAACAACAATGGACTTGTATATCGATATGGGAGAAGTTTCCGCAGAAGGGTAAATATTAGTCCGGTGGCAGGGAGTGTTTTCGTAGCCGATGAAGTGCGACGAGATCACCTAGGTTTTTATTATATATTTTGACCCGCTGAATTCAAATTCCGAGGGTGATGGTCCAGGAGAGCATCCGGAATATTATTATAGACGATTTTCCGATCAGATTTTCAGACGGAAGTAGTGAGTGGTAGTACGTATCTAATGAGTTCAAAAGGAAAATATCCTCATTCAAACAATGAGTTTGATTGAATAGTGGAAAAGAAATAGGTAAAAAACACCTTGATCCCGAACAAATTGCAACAGAAATGATTCTTGTATGTTCGAATTGATTTGAATGATTGGATTCGTGTCAGTTTTAATGTATAATTGGTTCTGAAGAACCTGCTTTTCAATTCTTCCAATCTCCCTGATGAGCTTGGCAAAGCGAGATAGATTTTCGTTGACAAAAATGTATTGGGGATTAAATAAGAGAGAAGCTTCAATGGAATGAACGATTACCTTGAGTGATATTTTTGTACAACATTCCCCCTATTTTTTATTCAATATTTTTTTATGGAAACTAGAGATAATTGAAAAATCAACTATCTGAATGAAAATGCTTTTCACAACATCTATCAGATGTAGTTCAATGTCCAGCGTGTCCAGCCAAGGAAGTTGTTGTTTTCTGTTAGATATCACAAAAAAACATATTTTGAATTTCGATGGAGAATGTTTCTCTTTTCAACATGAGTACCTCCCAAGAGGTTATTTTGAACGATGGAAAATAGCGACTAAAGTTTGTCTTTCAGCCGCAGAAGATTCCACACCAGATTTTATGAATATCCTATTCATATTTTCGAACGAAAAATCAAATATTTTTCCACTTTTTACACTCATTGTGCACACTATTTGTAAAGTAAATGTCCTATAAACGAATCTGAGGAAACTGAGGAAAGTACAGATCAAAGCAGCTCGAGAGATAATTCGAACAAGTGGAAACAAGTCTGAACAAAAGATGTCGCGTTAGAAACGCGCACTTTTCAAAATAGCATTCAAAATATGTAACCAAATCATCTTGATTACAAGCTACTTCTGTATTACTGTATTGAAACTTCATTTGTTTTTGGGATTTTTTTTTTTTTCGATTTTTCTCGGAGAATCTTCTACAACAATTTTTTGGACTCTTTTCTGGCTTATAAGCAGTTCAGAATACATTGGAAAATCTTGGGTGATCGGCCACGAAAACCCTTCCTGCCACCGGACTAATATGGGAGAAGTTTTCGCAGAAGGGGAAAATATCTGGTGGTGTGACAACGGTGTGTATCGGAGTAGGCGACTCGTGTTTGACGTCGAATGGAAAGAAAGAGGAAAGTAAAGATATCTCTTATTGGGGCAGTGGAAGAATGTTCGGACGATAGATTTTTTTTTGGACGATATTCCGAGATGAAGGCATTGTGTGATGTGACGCTATTCACGTCACAAACATTTTCAGACGAAAGTAGTGAGTGGTAGTATGCATTGGCGTTGATGAACTAGAATACGAGGGTTTTTGACAAAAAAAAATCAATAACACAAATATCAAAATATCCTACGAGCTAAATGGTGCCAAAGAATCAACGTCTGAGTCATTTTAACAGCGAAAAGAAAGGTGCATACTTTTTATTGGATAAAAGTGCCTGTTCCTCAAAACCAGACTCCATCTGTTGAGCGGCTTCCCTTCAATTCTTTTCATGACAGCAATGACTATTTAGTTTTTTTTTACACAATATGAATCGTTAATAAAATTCCATCTGAACAATTTACAAAAGCATTATTATTATTGTGTATTTAACTGCTCCCAGCGCTAAAACTAACGCCGCTGGATCTTGATCTAAAATATACTTCATGAAATGAAGTTTTTCCGTAAAAATTTCTCCCAAATCATTGATTGTGTAGTATTCCTGCGAAAGTTTTTTCCTTCCCCGTGTACGATTTCATTCTGTATATGCATTCATTTCTCCCCCGACAATGGTTTTTTCATTTTTTCACGGAATTCCTTAACTTTACTGGGTGACAGTGGGCATGTTCATTGGATTTTCTGAAAAGCACTCAAAGTGTCTAATGATTGGGGAAAGGCGATGTGGAAATATTAACGAGATGTATCAAAACAGTGCCTGATACGAACTGAAACCAGCAGACCGCGTATGCCTATCGGGATGATGTTATTTCGGGGGCTTCTGGGAACTTTAATCGCGTTACTTTTGGGACGCGCGTATTTTTTCGTCAACTCGATTACTAGGAAAATCGGCTTTGAAACGGGATATTTGTGTGGAAGTGTAGCTGGGGAAAGAATTCAAACATGTTTTGAAGAGGATTCCACAAAATATTTGAATATATATGGATGAAATATGGGATAACGTGGGAGGAAATAAAATGAGAACAAATTGTGTGAAATTTTCTGCTATTCGATGAAATGAAAATAATACAAACAATATATAGGAAAGCACGTATGTTATAACTCGAGTCCCTAACACAAGCCACCAACTTGAACGCTGACGCGTTAGATTAATGATGATCTGAATTTATTTACAGTCATCACGACCCCCCACCCACGCCCCGATAAGCATCAACTGGTTAAAACACTCGTTTCTGTTCTCATCCCACACCTGACACCCATTTCAATTCTCATCCCACTTCTGACACCGATTCTTCAACTTCCCAATCATAGTTCAAACGCCGCCCATAACCCGGTTCGATTCCACATGCACATCATTCGTTACACTCGTCGATATAAATCTGATTCTGGAATCGGCGGAAGTGAACATAAAGACCAGAATTTGGAATTAGACTTGCCGCAGTCCATCATTCGGTACGGATCATTGAGCGCGGTGGAAATGCAGGTTGCGTGTAGGGGCGCCCTCAGACGGTCATTATGGGAGATTAGCTGACCGGTAGCACTTTCCACCCATGCAGGATCAATACTTGACACTCATGACACGCATATAAGGACCCTCATATCGAATAGATGTGTGTGTGTGTGTTCACGCTGTGAGAGCTGTTGAGAGATTCGAAGCAGTGGAAACTGAATTCGCTCGGTTTGAATTGAAATAATATATTCCTATCACTTGAATTATCTTCAATAAATAATAAAATTGGTTGAATCATCGCCTGTTGCATAAAACTCCATCAAGTATTTGATGTCACGTTAACGTATATTACAGACAAAAATGTCATCATAGATTCATTATCAGAAAAACAAGTAGTTCGTATTCCAAGAACTTGAAGTACAAACAGCTCCTTTGAAAATGATGATATCGATTACTCTCAACGATGTAGCTATTCTAAATATTTTGTGATGGAATTGATCTATAATACTATATTGGAATATGAGATTGAGCTCATGAATCAGTTACTATTAACGCTGAGGTATTATGCAACTGTTGCATACCAACAAGCTTCATGAAACAGTTAGGAACTAGAAATTTCATTGGATAATCCCTAACAACTGAACTCGGTTCACTTGAACCGATGTTGAATTTCTCTTGGACAACTCGCCCTTAATATGAATCTCAATGAAAGGTACCATAGTTATATATGTCATGTCAAGGGTCGAAAAGATATTCTCAGATGCAACATCTGTAGCTATAACCCTTCATGTTTTATTAGAGCCTTCCGAAGGCCCAAACTACAGCAGTAATAAAATTGATCCACCCAACACCTACAATCGAAGTGTGAGGCCAGCAAACAATAACACCCTCTTGTAGGAGATTTTCTTAGCTTCCTTTTTATACACCTTTGTATTTAACGAATGTGTCTCGTTATGGTCGCAAAATGCGAAAAATGTAAAAGGTGCGCTAGGATCCAGCATCCTAGCACATAAAACTGCCAACGAAAAATACTTTCAAAAATTCTAGAATATTTTCAATATTTTTACCGTATTCTACGCTATCGATTTAATATGACACAGTATTCGAAAAATGAAAAATAATAAATTCAAGAATCGGTCCAACTCAAAGTGCACACGTTCGTAAAAACGCCCACCAAATCTATGTTTGACTAGCAATAGATTTCAAATTGGATCAGAGTATAGAAAAAATATTGAGTTTAATGAATATGATATAAAAAAAAAAATTGAAAAATTTTTGGCGGGAAAATGGCTCCTGCAACCTCTAGACAACATTTTCATCCGACGACCGAATCGAGATAGAGCAATTCTGCAAACGCCAATCGATTCAGCATGCCAAAATTAGTTATGTTGTGATTTTCAAGTCGATTGGCACAAAATGAGTTTACAGCCGAAAAAACATCAAAGGGCTAAAAATCCAAAGTCATCATATTCACTCGAATTTACCACTGATATACTCAAAATTTTATGCTGATTCCGAAAATGTATGATTTGAATATGTTCGGATACACGGTGTACCATAAAACAAAGATAAATGTGCAAAAAAAATTGTATCGCACGAATCCAGCATACTAGCACACAAAACCACCTATAACACCTACAAGCGAAGTGTTAGGCTAGCAAACAATAACACCTTCTTGTAGAACATTTTCTTAGCTTCCTTTTTATATACCATTGTATTTGACGAATGTGTCTCGTTATGGTTGCAAAATGCGAAAAATGAAAAAGGTGCGCTAGGATCCAGCATCCTAGCACATAAAACCGCCAACGAAAAATACTTTCAAAAATTCTAGAATTTTTTAAATATTTTTACCGTATTCTACGCCAGTATTCGAAAAATGAAATATAGTAAATTTAAAAATTGGTCCAACTCAATGTGAACACGTTCGTAAAAACAATAGATCGAATATCAAACCCTCTTCTCTTAAAACATAGATCGGAAAACTCGAAAATGCTTGTGAACCCGATTTCCAAACGGGAAACTTCACAGCACATTAGCCATCCCGAATCCTACGACCACTTCCCGAACAACAAAACATAAACAAGCGACCCATTCTACCCCGTTCGAACGTACACATCGCAGTGTCCTTGGACGGTCTCTCGTCCTCTCGACCGTATCAATCTGTATGCAGCGGGTTCGGAACAATTTCTTCAGAAACGCGTACACCACTCGGGGCCTATTAACTCGGAAATAAATCTCCCGGGCCGGCCGGCCACAAAACGGAACAAAACGACGACGGACGCGAGGACGTGCGACTATTAGTGGACCTTACAGAAAGGACGATGACACAGGCTCGGCTATACAGGGTGTGAATTTGAAAATTTTCAATGCGAATATCCGACGAAATGGAAGAGTTATTAAAACTATTGTTGAGGAGGATAGTTGGTCAACCTTATGGGATTAATATTGGATTCGAATGGAGGCGACATGTAGATGGCGTCAGTGGTGTTCGCATCCAAGTCATGTCGCAACTTGAATGGCAGAATACGTAATTTGGCAGTCACGTTGAATTTCCGTAAAGTAGATGGCGGATCATGTGATGAATTGTAAATAGAGTAGGTAGGTGGCACCAATGACTGCGATAAAATTAGAAATATGGTTTATTTCAAGAAATCATTTCTTCTGATGTTCCATGGACCGTATCCGCTATAATTAGGGTCACACCGTAAAGTAGGTAGGTATATTTGGGGTGGGATAGGAAAACAGACCATATGGTCTGTTATCAGTATGATGTTGTTATGATTGGTTGTATTTAATCACATGTCCTCAGGTTAACTAATTTTATTGGATTTCCGCTTGAGCAAAAAATGTTCAATTCATTTTGAATATATCAACAATATTTCAAATGTTTTGAAGCCACTATTGTTTCAAAATATTTCACCAAAACGTTTTTGAAACAGCGAATTGTTTAAATTGTTGCCTAAAATTGGTTTTCCGTTAACTAGCTGTCGTCCCCCTTTCAACAGCCCCTCAAAACTCAAAACTTGTTTGATCCAAGGATGAACTGGGTTTTACGTTCTTACGTGCGATTCCTAGCATTTTATCGGGCCATAAGATGAAAATTTTTCAGTCGTTAGGCTTTGAACTGACGACGCGACGGGCAGCCCCAGGGTCATGAAAAATTATTATTTTACCAATATTGTTCTAACATAAGCGTGCTATTTGGATTACAAAAAGTTACTGTAAAATATTCTCATCGCACTCCTTCAAGTGTTTACGCTTATCAAATTTCAAGAGTGCGTAATTTCCATGCAACCCCTCACTGACATCCCCTCTATATTTACACCGTACCCCCATGACTGTGCTAACCAAAATGCCTAAATTCAGCCAGAATATGGTCATGTTCGTCCCCAAAACGTCTATTTTCATATCTGGATTATCTTCTCGCACACGTGCGTCAATAATAAAGAGATGCTGGTCCTTATCGGTACATTAATCGCGGACGTACGGTCAATGCGATGCGCTCTCGCATAACATACAGGGTCATTCTAGTAGAAGTACGTTTGGGGTCCAAAATCCCTTTAATGCACTGAATAAAATACTCGTTTAATATTTTATTCTATGTAGAAAAATATCAACCTGAGTAAAAATTCAAATGCTATTTGGATTAATACCAGTTTCAAGAAAGTTTTGTTACGATTAGGTTATACCCAATTTCATTTATACAGGTGGTGAATCGTTTCTTATACTGTTTCTTATACTGTTCCATACTGTTCCAATAGATGTATAAGTTCGTTCCAAAGCACTTCTGAAAACCCCAAATGGTAGCAAACATTTCATGATATCTTCGAAATATGCAAATGATCTTTTCTATGGCCATCGTAAACCTGAAGAAAAGTGTTGATATATCAAAAGTCAAAAATCCCAAGATCTATACTAAAATTGAAGGTCTACCTTTCCGTTTTGTCGTAGTTGTTGGTATCAACTCTTTTCCATAATTTGGGAGTATTGCTTTCCACTTCATTGAAAAAAAGCTGAAAGACATCAAGAAAATAATTGTGAATGTTCCACAAGGAATTGCATCTTATAATTTGTTAAGAGGTTTTTAGCCTGATAATAGTGGTGCCTGAAACACTAAATATTAATTTATCACGAGTACTTCACATCTATATAATGACTTATTTTACTTCTCATCCAGTGCCAAGAAAAACTGAATATTGAACAATACCATAACATCAGTCTTGGGCGAAATTTCTTCCCAAAATTTTACTGTGGCATAAATATCTTGAAATCTTTGCGTTTTTCAATATATTACACTACTCTTCTCAATACACCATGATCACTTACAAGTTATGTTTTTTCACCGAAAGGATACGGAGAAAAAACCGCCAAACGGATCACCCTGTAAGCTTCTCACGAATGGGTCTTTCATTACCGAAAGAACCGTATAGGCCATACATTACAACAGAAACTGGTACATTTTATTACTTAACGTGATGCTGCATGGACATAACTTTTTCAAATGTGACATTATGTCATTTTTTTGGCGTTATCAGAAATAATGAGCGCCATCATCGTGCTTTCATTTATGCCCCCAACTGACTCATCCTCATTCTGGGCTCCTCACATTCCATTCGACCTACATGATTTCGTTTATGAGAATATACAGAATGATGATCCAACTACGGGTGGTACACAATTCACAAGTTGAGTATCTAACAATCTGAGAAGTGCTTAGTTCTTAGTGCTACCTGAATAGAATTACTTTTTGGAAGTGCTTAGTAGTCGCAAGCATTTTATAAATAAAAGTGCTTAGCGCTCGAAAATCCGGAGTAATTAGTAGAAACAATTTTTATCAGTGCTCGGAACAGCTGTGGTGTGAAGTTAATACATTTTTTTGTTAGTTTGTATAATATGAAAGAAGCCAAAGCTAAGACTAGAGTAGTAAGCGTATAGCTCTTGAGACTGCTAACAATGTTAGCGAAAAGCGCGTCGAGTGAAAAATACTTAGTTTTGGTGTTTTGGGTAGCTTCTATTTCTTGAATTGTATTCACACCATTTTCGGAGACTAGAGTGTTGTTGAAACTGACTACTGTCCTGATTGGTATACAAATTTGTTCTTCATCAATGTAGCCTTACTTATTTGAAATAAATATGTCGGAATAATTAGGGTGAAGGGTGAGTTGGTTGAAAAAAACGGACCCAAAAATTAACGAACACAATAACACAGTACAATGAAAACGTACAACGCGATGGCACGTCGTTTAGCTTGACTCTGGAACAACATTGATTACTATCACTGTATGACTATGAACGATTGACTGCTAGCTATATACCCCCTAACCTAATGAGTTGCAGGGTTCTTGTGGTATAACCTACGTTCAATGATTGACATTACTTGGAGAAGATTGAAGAAGATTTCAAGTATTGTTTTGCGAAACTGAATTTCTCAGTATAGTTCACCTCTCTGTGTTTTTTATCTATCTTTTTAGGTGGAAAAACTAACATTCAGTTTAGTCACTGAATGAGATGTACCCCGCCCTACCACCTTATGTGTTAAGAAATTTCTTACGCCATTGAAAAAGGCCTTTATTATTATTGTTATTATTATTTAAGGATCCAGGTGATGACACTACAAGTTAAGCTAGCAAAATGTTCGGAATGGTACACAAATAAGGTTTGTCCATAATAGATTTTAAATATATATCAAACTATTATGGTGCATGGCAAAACTGAACAATAATTCAAAAGAATAAATAACGTGTCTGAATTTGAAATTTCGTTGTAGAAACACCTATAACTGAAAAATTACATTTGTCAGTCTTTGGAAATATAAAAGTATGATCGTTGATTTTGGTTTAAATTTTTTATAGCCCAGGCAATATTGGAAATGTGAGTTTTGAGAATGAACTCGGCCAATTCACAACAATAATACAGGGTGTCCCAACGAAAACTTTCCACACGGATTTACTGGGAAATGACAAATTATTTTCGGAAACGCTAAAATACGTCGATTTTGATTTTTAGGGGGACACATGTCAGTGATGAATTTAGTCACGCAACTTCATCCCCCTGACAGTGGCGGCTACCCCATTGCGAATCATAATAGGGAACTTGGGTCGAGTGATACATCATCTTAAAGCTCTCTTCATTCTCTATCCAAACGTTTATATTTTTTCAAAATCGAATGACTGGTAATTGAGATTGGTGTGGTAATAGGTTTAATTTAAATAATCAATATCGTACCTGTTCTTATCGCAATTCAATTTATTAATTGCTCGAAATGAGCCCCTCCTACCTCCATACAATGATAAAGTTTTCCAATACTTCTGGAGTTATTCTGCCGCACTCGTTTACAATTCTACCACGTAGATCCTCTGGTGACTCTGGCGTAGTGGCAAAAACTTTGCTTTTGAGATGCCCCCATAAAAAATAATCCAACGGGTTGAGGTCCGGTGATCTAGCTGACCACTCAATTGGTCCTCGTCGCCCTATCCAATGATTGGTATATCGTTCATCCAGAAAGTTTCTAACCGCTACTGCATAGTGAGGTGGTGCTTCATCTTGTTGAAAATGGAGGTTGTCTTCCGAATAATCTCCATCGTTTTCGATAATATCCGTTATCATGGGATCGATGGCATTCTCAAGAAGATGTAAATACATTTGTCCATTCAAATTATCATCTATAAAAAGTGGTCCAATAATATTTTTGCCAAAAATACCACACCAAACATTCAACTTCTGCGGAGTTTGTGTGTGGACCTCACGTATTAACCTGGGATTGGTATCGCTCCAGTAGCGGCAATTGTGACGATTTACGTTTCCATTAACAAAAAATGTACTCTCCTCTGAAAAACAAATATTGAAGAGCAAATTGGGATTTGTTCTCAGACGCTCAGACATTTCCTCACAAAACTGTTGACGTCTGTTAAAATCGTCTTCGTTCAGTTCATGTACAAGTTTGATTTTGTATGGATGGAATCGATGTGACTTGAGAATTCTCTGAATACTCGATCGCGCTACACCTGAAGCTTCAGCCAAGCTTCGAATACTTTGAGTATGATCCATAGCCACGTGTCCCAAAACCGCTACCTCAACAGCCTCGTTCCTTATCCGACGTTCAGGATGATGTTTCTGGTTTCCCACAGACCCAGTGCTTTCGAATTTATCAATCAACGTTTGAACATAGGTATGAGATGCATTTTTCCCTGGATGCCTTGTATTGAAAATTCTAGCTGCAGCTCTTAGACAATCATCATTTTTGTAGTTTCACTAACTCAATTCGTTCTTCTAATGCGTAAACCATTTTCAGGAAGAAACTTAACTCACAGAATACGAATCAAATGATATTTCCATAAGAATCATGCGAACTGTGAATTCATTCTGAGAACATACACGCAGGCGAACCATAAAAACAGGTATTTTTTGTCTATGAAAAAGTCAACAGAACAAAAACTAAGAAATATGGTTTCCGGGCTTCAGTGCCGTGGTCGGTTCACCTCTATGGAGGAGGTTCCTTTGGACGTTTCGCTCACAATTGGGGTGAGCATCTTCCGCTTGTAATGTTGTATTCGCAAATAGCGACATAAAACTGATACTTGGTTGAAAGATCTTCGCAATTAATAGTCCCAGCCTGGCTACTTACTTTGTTTTGACTAATTTGTTTTCGTTTTTCGTGGGGTGACTGGGTTACCTGACCGGATGGGATGTTGCCATTGTCTATCTGTCCACTCATTGAGTCTTAAAATAGTTAATAAATTGAATTTGAATAAGAACAGGTAAGATATTGACTATTTACATTGAACCTGTCAACAACACTAATTTCAATTACCATTCATTCGATTTTGAAAAAATTATACACGTTTGGATAGAGAATAAAGAGAGCTTTAAGATGATGTATCACTCGACCCACGTTCCCTATGATGATTCGCAAGGGGGTAGCCGCCCCCGTCCGGGGGATGAAGTTTCTCGACTAAATCCATCACTAACATGTGTCCCCCTAGAAATTAAAATCGACCTGTTTTAGCGTTTCCGAAAATAATCTGTCATTTCCCAGTAAATCCGGGTGGAAAGTTTTCGTTGGGACACCCTGTATATTACTGCACCCTTTATTCGCATCACTTCTGTTGAACTAGGAACACGTGAAATCTATTCTAGTCATCCTTCAATACGCAGGCCCCAATATCCCCAAACACCGTAATTCATCTCATTCCAATCACTCCTAACAGGAACCGCAAATTTTCGCGAACGATCCGCGCCAAAGACCCTTTCCCGTCGATCCTGCGAGAAAGAGCAGCAGGAGCATTTAGTTGACGTGGCAGCCAGATCGCGACGTCGTCATTCTCGAAGCGTAACATATCGAGGAGAATATGAGCTAATAAATTCATGAAGATGTCAAGCAGTGCATAGAGCTAGAGGCAGCGGCGGCATGGGAGGGCAGGGGTCGAGGAACGGCCGGGATATGACGGGCGGGCGGCTCAGTCACCCCCGTTGGCGGCATATTGCGTGTGCGTATCGCTCCCGTGTGATTGATCCGTCAAGGCGACTCGCGCGATACAGGGAAAGCGTCTGCTGCGGATTAGGATTGATTGACTTTGAATATATCTGTCCAGGTTAGGTTGATGTGTCAATTTATAGGATACAGTTTATTTGTACCAAATCATGAATGAAAATACGTTCATAACGATCTATGGATGTAATAAGGATCATATGAGGATAATTCGAATTTTATAAGTTATCTTTGCACGAGTGCATGAAAATTATCGATAACTTTGCAAGAAAGAGTGTTATTTAAAAATAGAGCTTAAAAAGTTTATTAACATATTTTGGCGACAGAGTACGAAAATTTTTATTAGAAAACAGGCGTAAAGTGAAGTGAAGTGTAATACATTGGAATATTTCACGAATGAAGAAATATTGTTTTTTTTTTCTGAGATATACCTCATAGTTCTGACAGAGAACATAAATAAAATTTCAATCACCAAGTGATCATCTTCAAGATTAGTTTTATATCCTATCGTGATGATCATCACTTGTTGACTGAAACACGTGTCGGCGTGTTCATTTATCACTTTCCCAAAGGTTTCAAACAGTGTCAGTGTCAGTGTCAGTGTCAGTGTCAGTGTCAGCGTCAGCGTCAGCGTCAGCGTCAGCGTCAGCGTCAGCGTCAGCGTCAGCGTCAGCGTCAGCGTCAGCGTCAGCGTCAGCGTCAGCGTCAGCGTCAGCGTCAGCGTCAGCGTCAGCGTCAGCGTCAGCGTCAGCGTCAGCGTCAGCGTCAGCGTCAGCGTCAGCGTCAGCGTCAGAGTCAGAGTCAGCGTCAGCGTCAGCGTCAGCGTCAGCGTCAGCGTCAGCGTCAGCGTCAGCGTCAGCGTCAGCGTCAGCGTCAGCGTCAGCGTCAGCGTCAGCGTCAGCGTCAGCGTCAGCGTCAGCGTCAGCGTCAGCGTCAGCGTCAGCGTCAGCGTCAGCGTCAGCGTCAGCGTCAGCGTCAGCGTCAGCGTCAGCGTCAGCGTCAGCGTCAGCGTCAGCGTCAGCGTCAGCGTCAGCGTCAGCGTCAGCGTCAGCGTCAGCGTCAGCGTCAGCGTCAGCGTCAGCGTCAGCGTCAGCGTCAGCGTCAGCGTCAGCGTCAGCGTCAGCGTCAGCGTCAGCGTCAGCGTCAGCGTCAGCGTCAGCGTCAGTGTCAGTATCAGTGTCAAAAATGATTTTATCTATATATATTTTATGCAAATCTTCCCTATCATTGTTACCATGGTGTCTTTTCCAAGCTTCTATAATATCTTCAGGAAGAACTGTCTGTACTAAAACATATAACATAGTAGTATATTTGCCACTGGTTACAACTAATTGTGAAGGTCTCAGTTGTGTTTTCAATTTGTCATATAAAGAAGCTGTAGGCCAACCGGCTTCATTGTTGTTCGTCAGTTCGTTTACTAGAATCAATAGTTCTCTAACACAAACCTCAATAAGGATTTCATCCCTAGTACTGCTCCATGGTTCTTTCATAGTTTTTTACTGATGATGAAAAACTACTGACTAGAGATTTCGCTACACTAGATTGCAATAAATATTGTAAAAATTTTCCTTCGTGAATTTTTGTGAAATTGGCCCCAGAATCCTAACCAGTTTTGAACATCCCCATCAAATGTTTTCAGTACTGGAACATGCTCCATCTGAACACCTTTCATTTACTAAGGCAAACTTCATATCTTTCTTCGAATTCGTCGTCAATTTATTTCATCATATGGACCCGGTTATTCATAGATGAATAATCTGGATAACTTATCTTCAAGCAATTACATTTACATTTTCCAGCGGATTTGCATTCACTCCAGGTCCAGTTCATTGCTCAACTTTCAGTACATTCCCCATAGTTTATCCTTGATTAGAAATGAGAGATTCTACATTCTTAATAAAATTGCGAATTTCCTTTTTTTGCAACATTTCATAACCTAAAATGAATATTGATTGAAAGTTTGACTTTGTGGAGGAAATCCGATTCTTGACATGATTTTTTGGGTTTATGACCTTCCACAATCTGAAAATGAAAAAATGTTAATCCAAAGAAATCTGTATAAGTGTAGAAGGGCAAATTAATTAAGTTGCCCGATAAGTTACTGCGTTCACAAGACTGCTGTCTTGAAAGAAATTAATTTTTGTCAGTAACGTACCCTACACTGAATTTGCCTATTTAAAAAAATTAGATCGAATTAACAAAGAATACTTCTCTTTTTTAAAATTAAATCGAATTAACAAAGAATACTTCTCTTTTTTTGAAAATTGTTGATGTTTCGGAGGCTGTATCTGCCTCCGTTATCAAAACTTCTTGGGAAGACACTGAAGAAACTGAATTTGAATTACGGTTTCTGAAATAAGATCTTTCTTTGACAAAGTCAAATGATAGATTCCATTTGATACAGCGTCCGAAACGTCAAAAATTTTCAAAAAAAGAGAAGTATTTTCTGTTAATTCGATCTCATTTTTTCAGATAGGCAAATTCAGTGTAGGGTACGTTACTGACAAAAATTAATTTCTTTCAAGACAGCAGTCTTGTGAACACAGTAACTTATCGGGCAAAATAATTAATTTGCCCTTCTACACTTGTACAGATTTCTTTGGATTAACATTTTTTCATTTTCAGATTGTGGTAGGTCATAAACCCAAAAAATCATGTCGAAAACTAAAATGAATATTTGGAACATTTGGTGAGAATACAATTCAAGAAATAGCAGCTACCCAAAACACCAACATTTCGTCACTTTCACTCGACGCGCGTTTCGCCAACAAAGTTATCATTCTCGAAAGCTATGAACAAAAAGCTATAAGAAATATAATTTTACTTTATTCCATAAATTAAAAAAATGCATTCTAATGAAAATACAGCGTGTCTGGAAACAACAGCAACTAAGTAAGGACACCGCTGACCTCCATCAGAAAGTGTATCACTGGCATGTCCATTTCGAAACATAAAATAAATTTTCCTCCTACCCCTACAAATACAAACTTTCCTCTTTCAAACCAGGCAGGAAACTCATACTTTTCCTCCCCTCATTTCAAGTAAGTTGTAAACGACAAAACTTGTGGATCTATTATAATCAAGTTGTTTCCGTAATCTTTAGAACATCTTATATATCCTGTATTCTGGTAAAATCAAACATGAATGTTACTTCTACTTTAATTCTTCAATAGCTATTTGTGTATCTAGAGCGCAAAGTGATTGATTGTCGCTCGACAAAAAGATTAATCTTTGGAGACCGACAATGGCACTTTGTGCTGGATATACGCAGATTATTTTTTCTACAAGCGCAGCTCTTAGAAAAAAAAGGATCGACACTTCATTCAAATAGGCACATAATATTACTTATGAGAAAATCGCTCAATAGCAATCAGAAATGTATTAGCTATCTATATGTCCAATAATTAAAATCACTAACAAGAAAAAAGTAAAAAAACGTTCTTGAAAAAAAAAAGTTGCAATTGCCAGGAGCTGAACCCAGTACCTTCGGATACAAGCCCAAGACGCTAGCCATTGCACCACCGCAGATTCTCAGATGGACATGACTGTATTGTCTATACTTTCCATCATGCAAGTATAGATCCGTTTTAGACAAAAGCAGTTGAAATGCGTTTTAAATTTACAAAAAAAGTTTCATTAAGTGGGTAGGAGGAAAAATCATATGTATTACATGGGAGTAAAGTGCCTTTTCCTCCCATGGATGTGAACTACATCCTGCGGGAGGAAAAGTGGCACTTTTCTCCCTAGTAATACAAAAAGCTATTGTCTTCACGAAGCAACAGGTACATTGCAGCTGGGCCATATGATTCGAACTGTATCTAGTGTAACAATGTATTGCTTTCCAGGTGTTATTCTATAGCGCGTAGCGGTCTTGAAAATGTGGTCGAACCCTCAATCTACCAGATGAACAACCACCTCATCGGTTGTGCGATTGTGTCACAACTATGTCGAAATATCGTCCCTTAAACGCGCCCAATTGATCGAAATCGGAAAATATTTCCCACGGAGATCAGACCCATCAGGATTCTGTCTCAGTCCGCAGTCCTCGCTCCGGGCAAATCCCATCCAGTCGCTGGAAGACGGAAGGGCAACAACCATCGGAAAACGGTTTGCACCCGGCCGGCATCCATTTCGCGTCAGTGGCATTCAATAGACGCTGGCGGAACATGCGTTTGACGTGAAATAACAACTCCTTCATTAATTTACGCAACCGAGGCAAGAAGCGCTTTGCGTCAGATTTCCTGGATTTTCTCGCTGCGAGACAACAGACAACCGGAGGGTGTTTTGAAGAATGCCTGTGTAGACTGTGACGGATGAACTGAAGTAATGCTTATTATTGAATTCAGTGGATGCGAAAATGGGTATTTTGAGACAGATGGGATTACTGATATGCTTTCCCAGCTATTCGTCTATTTGGCAAGGATTTCTCCAGTTGATGTTTTATTTTATGACAAAATAAGATTTCCTGCCATAAAAATTATGATATATTAGGAAGAAAATTAATGTACATGATAATAATACCCAAGAGGTTAGGTACCACATTTGAAAACTCTCCCCGCTGCAAGTATCAGCATAAACTTCCACAGATCTGGTCAAGAGAACTATAGGGAAAGTGAAATGTTGATACAAATAATAGAATAGAATAGAAATTTATTCATACTGAGCAACAAACAGAATGATTTCCACTTACATGTTACACAGTTGTTAGGAGTTCCTTAATACATAAAATTCATTGAATACATTTAAATACATTTAAAAAACATACAATTATGAAGTAAAAGATACAATAAAAATACAATACTACAGTTAGAACAATTAAATATGCAATGACCAGATAAGATTCGGGTACATTTGAGCATCCGAAGGAGTTGTCCCTCTGTGATATTAAATATATCTAGATCACAGTCTTTCACCATTTCGTCTGGTCTGGAGACATTGTTGAAGAGGAGACAAACTGTTCGAGACGCGAAACAGATTGTCCCTTCTTCTAAGTCTTATGTCAGGTACAATAAAATCAATGGTTTGGAGAATTTCAGGTGTTTTCAATGTTCTAAGAATATTAAAAACAAAAATCACTTCTGAGGATTCACGTCGATCTTTCAATGGTTGGACATTAAAGTCTAGTAGTTGGCTGGAGTAGGATCTAAATAAGGGCCAAACCTTGTGTTTCCTGAAGGAGAGGGTTCTTAGTAGTCGTTTTTGGATTTTTTCTATTATATCGGAGTATATATAAGTCTTTGGATTCCAAATAACACATCCATATTCTAGTTTAGATCGAACAATGGAATTGAAAAGTAATATACATGTATCGTGATTGAATTCACGGCTCGATCTCAAAACAAAGCTCAATTTCCTAGAACATTCAGCCACTAAGTATTCAATATGCCTAGAGAAACTGAACACACCAGAGAAAAAGATACCGAGATCTTTCATCTCATCGATTCTTCGCAGACTGGTGCCATTAATAAAATAATCACCGATAGTGGGTGACCTCTTTCGAGTAAAACTCATTATTTTGCATTTGGCTTCGTTAAGAGATAAGTCAGACACTGAAAAGTAATTCGAAAGATTATCGAGGTCATCTTGAAGCTTACCAGAGTCTTCCTCGCTTTTGATTCTTCTGTATAGCTTGAGATCATCGGCATATAGGAAAAATTGAGAATTCTCAATATACTGGGAGACGTCATTAACAAATAACACGAAGAGGAGAGGCCCCAAAATCGATCCCTGCGGAACGCCCGAAGTAGCGGTGAATTCGAAAGAAGGTACATTGTTGAACTGTACAAATTGTATTCTGTTTGACAGATAGCAGTGAAAGAAATCAAGAGTGTTGTTTGTGAAACCAAATGATTTCAATTTCAAGATCAAAACCTCGTGGTTAACCCTATCGAATGCCTTGGCCAAGTCGGTGTATATTACGTCGACTTGGCCGCCGTTTTTCATACCATTCGTCACGAAGTTACTAAATACGCACAAATTGGTAGTGGTAGATTTATTACGAATAAAACCATGCTGTTGGTCGATTATAACTGAGTCCACATGATTGTATACACGATTGTATATTACCCGTTCAAGTATCTTCGACGGAGCTGACAAGACTGTTATGGGCCTGTAATATGCTCCCCGTTCCGATCCTAGTCTAGTCACTTGAAGTAGAGATATGGACTCTAGGAGAGCTGCAACAACACTTTCAGTCAATGGTAGACCAATTAACACGAATTCTTCGTTTTTATGTCGAGCTTTCGAAAATATTCATTTTCTTCTTCAGGACCTAACTAAAAATAGTTGTTACATAAATATGTGAGGTTATTACATAATTTGAGATACTTACCAACACGAAATTCAAAAGAAATTAGATACAAAAAGAAACATACCGTGACAGAATTTGAAAAGACATGTTGACAAGTTCATTTTTTCAGTATTCCAAAATAGAGTTACGGAGTGAGAAAATATAAAATGTATAATTATAAGTTTTATTATGTGAATCATGACTTTAAGGAGGACGAGGTGAAATATTTTCTTTATGTTTTTTCAGTAAATATGTATGTATGGACTAAGATCATTGATGCCTGTTCTTCTATTAATTGTTTTTTCAGTATTATGTATATGAACCATTTCAAGAAAAAGACACTTATTGAGATTTTGTTCATTACCAAGAATTTTTGCATTGTCATAGTCATAAGTGTCCTATCAGAAAAAATATTGATAATGTCATTTTTATGTCATTGTGTCACATCGAGAAAAATATTCTTCATTATTATTATCTTTTCTCTTTTGTCCGAACCGACGAAATGATCGTCTCGAAATGCTTTATGGTTCGAATGTGATTTACTTCTCTGTTTGCATACGTGTGTACAAGGAAACTGAAGGAAACTGTACGAAACATTGTTCGATGGTTGGCCTTGAGATTTATGTTGCGAACAAACTCTTTCGAATATGTGTAGTAAGTGAACGAATGGACTCGACTCGAGACATAACTCACGTGAATTTCGCGAGTTATGTTCTGCCGTTTCTCCTCCATATGCATGCATTTTCGGTAGGTGATAAGTCTTCGCTTTGCTAGATGAATGATGGCCAAACTTGGATGCCGGCAAACATCCTGTTTAACCTTAAACTTAGCGGAAAGGGAGAAAAGGAGTATTGTAGTTGCTAACAGAGTGTCTGCTCTGAGTCAGGTTTGAACGTGAAGTTTATCAACTTCAAAGTAGCCTTGACATGCGAATGTTGAACTTAAACTAGCTATCTGTGTAAGTACGAGTACAAATTTCCTACGTTTATCGTCATTCCCTTTTCGAAACTTCAACTACTAGGGTGTTTAAAATCTATGTGAAAACAACCCTTAACAAATGCAAGACAGTGGCCGGTATGAAAAAAATATACGTACATGCTAATGCCAGAAGTTTCAGCATTAGATACTTCATTACAGTAAGGGACTGCTCTTGTCATTCATTTTTACGTTAAAATTTGAATCAACCATTTTTAGTTGTTTTTCTTCATTCATATTACAATCTACTAGTCAATTCATCCTGGAACATCAATTCCGCATTTGAGTTCAAAACTATGCAACTAACAAAACATAAAGTTTTCGTGTAGCTGTCTTCCTATTTCAAACTTCCCGCTATTTCAGTGACAGAGCGCTTACTGTCTTTTCTTGCTGTAGGTTATGTCTTTATAGTTTTGGTTTAAGTGATTGTATTAATCAATGTGTATGCAAAATTTGTCGAAAGTTGTGAAGGTGATGAGAATTGATAGTGAGTGCTTAGTATGGTTGTGGACAAAGTCCGGTGTTGTGTCATTATAGCATCTTGCTGGTGGTGAGATTGTTTTATAAAAGAATCAATGACGAAGCGAACTACAAAATCGAAAACATATCAACTAGGTATCCAATAGCCAATCAAGAGCCGAACTATAAAATCGAAAACATGTTTCAATTATTCAAATTGTTTTCCTCGAACACAAAACAAATTCATCAGTTACTGAAATACATACCTGAATGAAACAATCAAACTTCTCGCAAAGCTGTATATATTTCTTAATAACATTGTGTCAAATTTAGTCGTTACTCCAACTTGATTCATCTGATATTCAATCTGGATATTGCCTCTAGGGAGAAAAAAACGCGAAAAGCGAAATTTCATTTTCCAGAATTGAAATAATTCCATGGGAAATGGACAAATCCTGCTTTGGACAAATCCTGCTTTTCACAAATACGCGAATCAAAAGAGACTTGCTTTGAAGAGTGTTTTTCCATCCCATAGTACGTTCACAAAGTGCCGAGATTCTTTGATGTTTCGATATACATATTTTTCAATTTAATTCAATTTTAAATTAAATTTATTTACATGGAATTTCCGATACGTGGAAAAGCGTTTGATTTTGTTGCGCTTATACAGGAAAGTAGGGATTTGATTGGTCTTTTATCCACGGAGTTTCATAAAGGTATTGGTTGCATATTTTCCCAATGCAGTTGGAACGTTTGGCTGCGATATTTGCAATGTTTGTGCAAGGAATTTTCAATTAGGAGGTTAAGCAATTAATTCAAAGTTGAAGAAGGGAAGGATATGTTATCGCTTCAACTACGAATGTAGGATAAGAAATACTTTCAATATGCTGGAAGTTACAAAAAAGATTTTGAATTTAGTAATAGTTATTTATAGCAAAAATTGACGCACGACGCCCTAGGTGGGGTACGACAATTCCCAAGAGTTAAAATAAACAAGAAAAACTCATATTTGTACCATAAATAACCTTATATTTTATTTTATTAGTTTAATACTTATCAAATATTCGTTATCTCGAAATTTTGGGAGAGATGTCCAAATTCACAAATTTCATCAATTATTGATGCCAATTGGGTTCCTTGTTGAACTAACATGCCACCTATACAATACACCCTGATCCCAGAAATATGGTTCCTGACTTGCGTCACAACCGAGAGTCCAGGGATAGGCTTGAAGCAGATTCCAGAACCGCCGGATCAACGCGCCAAGTATCTACTCGGCTACCATTTTTAATACAACCAATGGTCAGGCCGTATGTGATTGGCATACTACCGACTCTGTCCTGTCAGTTCCCGAGCGAATCAAGCGTTGCTCACACGCCGGGTTGATCAGGGAGGAGGAACGCCAGGGTTGACTCCTAACAAGGCCGCCTCCATACCCCCCAGGTACCCATGTCAGCCGGATTTCTCCGACAACGTTTGATGGGTTGCCGTTCGCAGTCGTTTATCCTGTTATATCTTCCCACAAATACTGATTTAAAATTGGTATTTTGTTTTCAAATGATGAATATCATGCAGGAAATAATGGAAATAATATATATCCCAAAGAATTTCCAGTAGACCCCGCCCACCAGTGGTTCGGGACCTGATTGGCCGGCCTAAATGTGTCTAATACGTATAAATATAAGCCAGTTGGCTTCATTCTCTAGTACTTTCATATCTGAGCTTGACTCATGAGGATTTCTTTATAGTCTTTCGTTTGATTTTCATTACTTCCATTAGTATTTCCGGTTTTGAACGAGTAATCTTCAGCCTGAATTGTTCGTTCTCAAGTGGAATTTCAGTAGGAAACACCACAAATTCAATAAAGAATTTGTATGTAGACAATATACATCTTCGGAGTTTTGTTTGCCTTTTTCAAGGTGAACAAACTCAATCGTTCCAGTGGTTTATAACCAATCTTAGCTTCAATTCCAAAGTCCTGACACAAATAAAAAAATTGCGTCTATGCTGTATTTCGGAGAATATTCTGAGCTACCCGGTTATTTTCAAGAGCTCCGAGTACACGCATATGTTGACATGGCGCCCGAGAAGGGACTTTCGAAAGGATTTCCGCACCGGCTCTCAGTGAAGATTGGGTCTCCTGAAGAGGACAAAATGATGGAGTGAAGATTTGGACTTTGAAAATTTTTTGGATGTTCCATGGTGGAAAAATAGCCCGAAGTCTTTCCAAATTCCAAATTGGCCTGAAAGGAAGCACGACGTGGAACTGAGGGTACTTAGTCGCTTGTGGATTTAAAAGGGGTAGAACTCCATTTCCAACAGCCAGCCGCTTGTTCCAACACCAGGAGGCAGGGGTAATTGACATGGCGGAGCCATCTCACCAAGGGTCTGTTATTCTTTAGTCAGTGGGCAAGGGCAAGTTGACGACGTATTCCTCCGTGGGGATGGCCTCAAAGATATACACAAGAATTTTGTTGGCTAAAAAATAAGGAACTAGAGGAGTTTTCTCACAAATACAGAAAATAATTTGTCTTTTGTGTTTCTGTGTAAGGGCGTTGAAGATAATGTTTGTTTTCGATTTCTACTCCAAGCTTTATTTTGTTTTATCCAATATTCGTTTTTGCATTGTTTTCGGTTTTTAAATGAGTGCTTCTATTGAGCTTGATCGCCTGTTTTTTCCATTTTGTAACGAGTGCTTAGGTATTTATCAGCCAACAATTCCCTTCATACCTACCCTGTCCAAAACCAACAATATCACATAAAGCGCAGGAACATCATCGCACTCCTGTACAGCTGACACTTTCCTGGAAGCCATTCAAAAGCATAAATCAGCCGGCCAACAAAACCTTTTCCAAATCGCCTGGAGGTCAACTTCAACAACAAGAAACAAACAGATAGGTCTCGTATTCCATCAAATGCCTCGTTTCATTCGATCAAACAATTTCAGGAAGCTGGCAAGTGCCGGCTTCCGCTCTGTTCCTGCTCGCCCGCTCCTGCAAAGTTATCGTCTGTCATTGCGCTAACTCCAGGAAGGTAAACTCAGAGTTCGAGGTTGTGTACGAGTTTGAAGGAATGCGGCTGGCAGATTGTGCTGTCGCATGGATCAAAACGGATGTTGTTTGTTTCTAAGGATGACATTGCTATTCTCTGGTGTATTTTTTGTATGACTGAAGGAAATGGCAGACGCTATCTTCTTTCTGAAAATAGGTTTGATTGAATCTTTTCCCAGAAGATGATCACTTGTTGACTGAAAATTGGTCAGAGTGTTGAAAATAGTGGTTCATTGTTAGGGTAAAACTCCAATACATTCATTACTACACCAGAAGTCCCAATTAGTGTACTGGAACAAAATCATCATAGTTGAGCGTATTGAAAGGTACCGATAATTTTCTCAAAGTGCATTGGAGGATGAAAACACGAAACAAGATCCCTGTTTGCTAGTATCCCGTTGACGAAAGCCTTGTTTTATATGCACCAACGAAGCATTGGCAGCATACAAATGTCACCAATCGACATGATCGTTGAATTTGACCTCTCTCACAAAGGTTGCTGGCTATATTTTCCATATTGGTTGCCAGGCAATATCAAAAGCAGAATGCATACTCCAACAAAATTATGCAAATGGGGGAAAATCTTTATGA
The DNA here is from genome assembly GCA_958298965.1 of Chrysolina haemoptera. Taxonomy (NCBI): domain Eukaryota; kingdom Metazoa; phylum Arthropoda; class Insecta; order Coleoptera; family Chrysomelidae; genus Chrysolina; species Chrysolina haemoptera. The sequence goes on from OY282600.1 coordinate 4,069,341, forward strand.
TAAACCTAAAATTTTGTTCGGAACTCATGATTATGAATACTTTTTTTTGGAAAACGCCCCTGAAACTAAAAAAGTCACAGAGGAAAACGGTGGCAGACTAGGTCCAAAGAAGCCATACAGAAAGTTTGGAGAGAGTTTCTATATCAGTAAAATGCTTGCCGATGGGCACCCAAACTATATCGAGAGGTGTTGAATGGTTGCTATTTATTTTCTATTCAGTATAAATGTTAATGTTAATAATAATAATAATACATAAGTAAAATGTGATTGATTTTTGTTCGAAAATCAAAACGCAATGCCCATGACAGGTCTATGTCAAAAAATAACTTTCAAAGTGTTACCGCAGAAGGAATATTTCCCTCATATTCTTTCCTGATGTGTATAATTGCTTCTAAAGAGCATGTTTTTCCAATTCCATCAATCCCCCTGAAAAGCTTTGCAAAGCGAAATAGATTTTCGTCGACCAAAATGTAATGGGGATTAAATGCGAGAGGAGCAAACCTTGCTTCAGTGAAATGAACGATTTCTGTGAGTGGTATTTTTTGATAACATTCTCCCTTTCTGATTTATTTAATAATTTTTCCAATGAAAACTGGAGAAAATTAAAAAAATCAACTATCTGAATGAAAATGCAAATTTTCATTTTTTTTTTCATTTAAAGTCTTTTCACAATATCTATCAGATGTAGTTCAATGTTCAGCGTGGCTTGTGACGAGGAAGTAGTTGTTTTCTGTTAAATATCGCAAATAATTTTCATGGAGAATGTTCCCTTTTTTGAAATGTGATTATTCCACTGGTGGAATAAAGCCATTCAATTATTCTACTAGTAGAATAAAGGGATCTCATTATTCCACCAGTGGATGGAGTGGTACTTTTTACCGTTCGTAAGTGTTGATAAAACTTCAGGTATAATGTATTCGTGGATAAAATCACATTTTTTGAAAAAAAAACTGTGTTTTTCTAAATTTCCCAAAAATTTACTTCTTGGCGTTTAGCTCCTTCAGCTAATCAGGTCTCCATTGGTCGAATAATATCAAGGATAACAAGTTAAACTATAGCCATATCTAGACGATGTTTTCCTTCGTCATGAAAAACACCAATCGGACAGCACCATTTTTTAAATAATTTTGTTTGGATGAGTGATTAAATCACAAGACATGTTCAAACACAGTTGAAATTTTGTCCTCCTTATTGATTTTTGTTTTGTCGCTTGTCACTTGTCTTATTTTTGCAGTTCATGCCAACATTTTATAAAGAAATAATAATATCTTGATTGTTTGAATGACCTAATATCAATTTTTAGCAATAAAAACTCCATTTTTGATAACATTCTCATATAAATATTTTGACTAAGGCGATGAAAATACGTCAGAATTTGAAATGTTAAATGCAAATTTTGTCATGAAGGTTACTTCAATGTATATTGTTGGGATGACCAAAAATATTAAATTCAGGATTTGTTGTTTGTAAAAAATTTTCAGAATATGGCAAATTATTGATAATTCATTGTTATTGGCTTTGATAAGGAATAAATTTGAATAGATACAATTTCAAAATATTTTTGGCATGATTTTGCTTTTTGGCAAATAGTTTCCTGTACAATAATTTCAAAACGAAAATTAAATAACTGTACATTCCACTGACATTTTTGAAGGAAAATCATACTCAAAATATTTTGAAAGCTCAATCGATTAAGTTCAATCGAATAAGTTCAAAGGTCTTGCGATATACTATATATAATAGTTTTGCACTTCCGGGACCAAAGTCCCGTATAACAGGGACCAAAAATGTATCTTTCAGTCTCTAGGGAGATAAAGTTACATTTCAAATCCCTAGGGAAATAAAGTAAAAATCAAACATTACCGCAGCTACACTATTAATAACTAGGACAAAAATTAGGAAATATTCCATTATAAATCTTTATTGATTGAATTAAGATTGTATGTGATATTAAAATTATTACAATTGATGAAACTGAATGGGCAATTATTTGTATTTGATAAGCGAATATTAGAAGAAAGTGAAGAGATGTCATGTTCTTGACGTATCGGTTAATGTCAAAGTGATATTTTATCCCTTACGTGAATATTAAAACATTCACTTTAGTCCCTTGCTATATAATATACTATTTCCGGCACAATACCCACTTTTGCTGGAGTACGTCTCAGATCGCGATATCGGACGCAAAAACCTCTCTCGGGAGATCGGATCGAGCTCTGCAAGTCTTATTTTCGTAGCGTAAAGCGTTGTTCGTTTGTCACTCTGGCGACGAATAGAAAATAGAAAAGATCGAGCGAGGTGTTAGGCGTGTTTGTATGGGAAGTGTCGATTTGTATACGTCGGATGATGTTCTGGGAATACCGATGATTGTCGCTGGAACGAGGCGTCGTGAACTTGCGTTGCGACGCGCAGTGCGTGTGACCATACAGGGTGAATTTAAAAATTCAGTTTGAAAAATGTTAATTCATTCCCTCACAGTGCAACGTAATAAGTTTAGTGACCGGCAGAAAGTAAGCATCATATGCGAATTTTTTTCGCTTTCGCATCAAAAGAAACCCCAAAAGACGTTGTGCAGTGTCGTTCATCTTTTTCTGTTCGGCGGGAAATTTAAAAAACTTGATAATTGTTTCCCAAAATACATTTGTTTGAGAAAATATCGAAAAATGTTATGCGGAAAAGATGTTCAGAATGACATTTTATAGTAATGTAATAATTTAGAAAAATATCTGAAATGAAAAAAATCTATTTGGAAAAGAACATTTCTGACGAAGAAATTCATTGGCTATACAACAACAAATATTTTGATCATGGTTTTGTAAAGATTTTCAAGCTATTTCTATTTTATTCGGAGAAAATTTGAAATCTGTGAATTTCCCATGTGTTTCAGGACATTACAATCCAGATACTGTTTAATAATAATGAAGAACCATGTATCTGCAAAATTTCAATTTCAATTTTTTATTGGAACAAAAAATATAATAATTTTTGACAAATTGTTGGAATCATATATATCTACGATACGGCAAAAAAATTATTTGAATTTTTTTATCCCGGATCTTTTTCAAAATTTGTACATAGCTATAAGATGGCATTCTGAATATCTTTTCCGAATGACATTTTTCTATATTTTCTGGAACAAGTGTATTTTAGGGAAAAAATTATTAATTTTTTAAATTTTTCGTGAAACGAAAAGATGAACGGTACAGTACAACGTCTTCAGGGGTTTCTTTTGATGCAGAAGCGATCGAGCATATCAATATTTGTCAAAATTTATTGATACAAAAATTTCCCATATGATGCGTACTTTCTGCTGGTCACTGTATTATACTTTCCTTTTTAATGCCTTACTGAAAACCTTTGTTTCTGACCCTGACATAAGGGAGAAAATTGATTATCTTCCTCCCTTTGAATTTCTTATGGTGGTAGTTCCCTAACCTTCGGATTCAAAGGTTTCCGCGTGTATTTCCATGATGATGGCTATATCTGTAGAGTGAGTCGTTTATACCCAAACTGTACTTACGCCCGACGGTACATACGATCAGGTATCTCAGTCGCCCAAGAAAACTGGCAACTCAGCAATTGCTACATTTTGAAAAACAAGTCAGACAAACCACTCATAGTCCTGGAGTCGGAGGCAAAATAATTCTCTAAAATTACTAAGACCAGTTTTAATAGTACTTGATGTTGTTGAAATAATGTGTTCTGTATCTGTCAATAGCATCAATTATTTTCAGTCTGCCTGTGTAGCATAATGTTCATTGAATTTATTTTGGAATCAACAAATACATTTTTCTAAAGTACTTACTTTCAAGTGTGTACACAAACAAACTGTGGTTAATCGCAGAAAGATACACTATTAAAATTGTACCTAGCGAGATGAATTTGTCAAGGGTGAAAATTGTTGTATAAAATTCTCTACTGCATATAAATTAAAGAATGTCAGTCAGCTGAAAGTGGGTCAGAGCTGGTCAGTTGTCTCAATGTATGTACAGGGTTTGTCAACAATGCAAGGGTGAACGATAGCTGCTTACCTAGAAAAAAATTGTTTAAAAAAAGTTGTAAAAGCAATGAAAGCTATGATCCAAAACTAACTGTCAACAAAGAGGGTACGGTGGCTCATAAAAGTAAGACTAATCAAAGTTATAATTTCTAATGGAAAACCGTTTATATTTCCACTAGATTGAATTACTTTGGAAATATGTTGCTCAAAGTTATTGGATTCATTTGATACCAAATATCTTCAAATCCACCACTTCGAATAAGATAAATTATTTAGTGTGTTGAACGGAATTTTCATACAACTTCCGATTGTTTGACAATACAGCAAATAACAATATTGGCGGGAAGGAAAATGCAAAAATTCGGCGATATTGGTCCAATAATAATAGTTTCTCTATTGATCTAACAACCAAATGATTTTCATCAATTATCTGAAAGCCATATTTCAGAGACATAGTGGACATATTACGTGAATTTAAAATCACACTTCCCCCCAAAAAATCCAGCAATAAAATCCGAACCACAATGATAATTTCTAATTCCGTGTATATATATCTTCCGGCTATGAAACCGCGGAAAAACACACTCGCTACAGCATCCGGTGAAAGGTGTAAATTTCCTTTCTACCCCAGCATTTTCCAGATGACGGCGGCGCGCGTCCCCATTGCCATCCCCTCGCCAGGGCTAATTACCCCATCGAGGTGTCATCAAAACTTTATTTTTGGCAATGTGTTGCTCTCGGCAGAATTTATCAGATGGTTTTGACCGAGTCGAACGCTTTTTCAGTTCCGCGTTCGAATTGCGAGTCGATCAGAGTCAGTTTCTATGTCAGCAGTCGCGAGGGTCGTGGGCCTTGGGGATGTTTATTTTATAGGGGTCGTTCACTCGGGCAGTTACAGTATTCGTACATTAAATTACAGGGATGGGGCATTGTTCGGAGTCGTTAAATGTGGGTTAATGAGTCGATTTGGACAAACTGATTCGTTGTTAAAATATTCCCAGGTGGATTTTGATTAGCAATTCGACCCTTCTGCTAGCTACTTTCCATGTACAGTTGTGTGAATAAAAAAAGTCGTACAAGGCATTGCACTGATTATATTGTATTACTAACTAATTGAGCTAAAAAAAAAATAGAGAGCGCGTTACTGACAAAATTAGTTTTAATTTTGACTCTACTTGTCAAAGTCGATAGTTTAATTAAAATTGACAAGTATGGCTCACAATAGACTTTAATGATCCAGGACGATTGGGTTTTGAGACAAGAATCGATTGTAGCACCACCAAACTTGGTATGCTAGGTTTGCTATAATCTTGGAAAGTATATGATTCTTCGAAAAAACAACTCAACAGGGTGAAAAACAATTAAATTTTCCTCCAAAATTATTCCTAGTTATTTCTTATGAAATGCGCTCGTTTTCTCAGAAAACGTGATTGAACGCCGACATCAAATTTGAGGTTCACCCATACCCGCCGCTGAAAGTTCTGGCGGAGCCGAATATTTGATTGGTCATAACTCTACTAAAAATGAACAGAGAAGAAAAAGGAAAAGTTTATATCATTTCTGAAGACTCCTACCTTCTCAAGCAAATGAAATATGCCAGTATTTGAGTACTTAAATGTGTTTTGTCGCACTTCACGGAGATGTTTGAGGATGATCCGACAATCATGAATAATTTAGTAAATATGGAATCATTATACTGAAGCAACCCATACCCCCTTTGGACTATATGCAACAATTTTAAAGTAGTGTGACAGGTCCCACTTATACATGCCAAAAAAAACTTTGTTTTAATCCTGCCTCATTTTCAACTTACCCATAAAATCGACATTCTCTTCACTAAATGTTGAGAATAATCGCTTATTCATATCCTGCATATATATAATATAATATATTTTCAGTCCCAAGTCGGACGCCTCGAACAGTTGTCTGGACCAACGGTTTCTCGATTTCGTGAAATGGTGTCAGCAGTGGGATGAGATAATAGCTATCATAATCAATTAAACCAGGAAAGAAGAATCACATTAGCGAACGAAGGCATCAGAATTCTTTTCTGGGTAATCGGAAGATTATGTAATGAAAAATGGATGCACCTTTCGGTGGGAGTCAACAGCTCCCCGTGCAATTCGGGCAACACAGGCTGAAAATTAATGAGCAAACTGATTGCCGTTCACGAGATCTCGTCTCGCGGATCGGCCGCTGTAAAATTGCCACTCGACGAAATATGTGCGTGAGTGCGAGATGTTGCTCAATAAATCTGGATGTCCCGTGGGGATTTATATGTACGTGACAGCTTGCCACATCCTATATTATGTATAATAAAGTTAGCCCTGTTACAGGCTGTGAACATCTATGGATTGGAACGTCAAACACGATATCAATCTTTGATAGAGGAAATCGGCGGGCGGGAAAGTGAGGTTCCGGGTGGCCAGATTGATTTTTCGTAGATGAAAGAACACTTGCATCAGATATGTGCAGTATACAGGGTGTTTCCGAAATTGGAGCGATTAAGAAAATGGATTGTTGTATGGAATATAATGTAACAATAAATGGCAAGAATTTTGGTTTTTGAAGCAATCAAAAATTTTCAAAATTTTTATAAAATTATAAAAAAAAGATGTTGCAGAAAGGTATTGAGCAATGCTATAAATGTTTCAATTATATGATCTTGACAGACTCTGAATATTGAGGAAGCCAATTTTTTTATACAAGATTGAACAGTTCGTCAAACATAACATTCACTCACAGTTGGATAGAACTCAACTCAATATCGTCAAAATACCTCTGAAGTGCCGCAAGGATGTCATTTCGGGCCACGCTTATTCAATATTTATATAAAAGATATAGTCCAGTGTTTTCGATTTGGAAATTTTTCCATGTTTGCGGATAATCTAAAAATAAACCATTAAATATCTGATGATGTCGATATCACACTAAAGCTGATATCACTAACTTTTATTATCATTGTTAGATACGTAGTCAATTTGAATTTTTAAAAGTGTAACCATATTTTTTCAAATATATTCCTGATTTCTCTTGTCGAATATCTTCTTGACCCTCAAAAACTGTCAGTGCAATAGGAATAATACCCGATTGTGAAGTGATCTTTGAAAAGGATATATTTTTACTAAAAAGGCTCACAAAATGATAAGGTTTAATTTTGAGAACTAGTCGTGAAAATAATAATACACAAAGACCATCCGTACCCTTTATATGTCATACGTCGATAGTGTTTTGTGTTATGATTCATTAATAAGGAACCCTTGATGCAATATTTATATAAATGAACTTGAGCGGCTTCAGAATATATTTTCTGATTATGCTCATAGACAATGTTTTCCTTACATCCCCAACAAATGTACCTACGATCTCAATAAGCTGAACAAATTAACACTATCAAAAATAAGGAACGTTTCAGAGGTGAAGTTCCTCTTCAAATTTATAAAGAATTCAGTTTGTTTTGAAATCCTTAGTAACCTTAATCTTAGTATTCCTACATAAACTACAGTTTCACCAACATTGCTGAACATGTGCAGTTCTAATTTATGGCGCGAACGGGCATGTTGAGAGCCTTATCTCTGGATATATTACTGACTATATTTCGTTGTACGACAACTGCGCATCGTAGGTGTGCATATTCGTACATTTAAAGCTGTGTTTGTTTTACTGTACTAGACATTTTTCCTTTACGTGAAAACAGGTTTTTGGAATAGAATATTCTTTAAGACTTTTTCTCAATTATTATAAAAAAAAATGTAATACTTATTTTCTGTGTTTTGCAAAATGAAAGTAGGTACTCTACAGAGCTACTCCCAAATTTTCATTTTTCTCGAATACCTATGAAAATGTGGTTAGCGCCCTTTTATGAAAACTAAAATTTTTTACGAAATTTGAAATATGCTTTTCTCCAGTTATTGCCAAAAATATACAGGTCACTGTTTATACATACTCCATATAAACTTTTGTTCAATCCTATTTAGCCAGAAATATTTGATTATGAAGTCTGTTTCGCAAATGAAAACGTCAACTCCCCCACGATTCCGTCACAAACTCAACTTCCTCAATCATAACTTTCCATCGAGTTGACTGTAGAATAACTTCTCTGTTTTTCTTCTGCATTTCCTCCAACGAAACGACACGCACGCCAACTCACGCAGAGGGCATTGTGTTGGAAGCGTCAATAAAATGTTTCTTGTTCAAATCCGAAATCGAATAATTTTCGACACGGAACAGCACTTAAGACACGTACAATGATTTATGTGCACGAACATTTTAATATTTACATTCTCGAATTGAGTTTTTCAGGAGGTGCGACTGTTTGTTGATTGAAAAGAGATAAACCCCTGTTTGTTGGAGTTTTTGTTGCCGGAAGTTCATTATTCAAACTTCGACATCGACGTTGGCGTGAAAGGTAACTGGGGGTGTTGGCCGCCCTTTCAATAGGTCAATGGTGATGGTAGAACGCGAATACTGCTGTGTCATTCAAATATCAGTCGGATGAGTGCTAGGTGTTTTGAATGGAAACTTGATGACAGTCCATTATCTCAAACATGATATCGAATACTTCACTTGTTGTATAAAGGAACGGTTTACAAAATCACAACTTGTTTTTCATTATGATAATGGAATCTTCAGGTGAAATAACTTTATGAAAAAGCCGAATAAACTCAGTTGATGTCAGTTAAAATGAACTTGTTTGATATTTTCGCAAGAACTGCAATAAACAGATAAACACCAAGTCACACTTTTGGTTTTATCAGAAGACCATAAAAATCAATACTACGATGAAACTGTTCATCAATATATCCTGTATTGCAATTGATATGTTTTCATGGTTTCTTGCGTATCTAAATTGAGATATGATGACCGTGAATTTATGGTGAGTCTATTATATCAATTATTCCAGACATGTCCAAGTTTGAATATCATAAGCTGTAACGAAAAAGTTGGTGTTTGAATAAAAGTTGTAGATATATAATATAGAAAGGTATTTAATGAATACGGCTAATAAAAGTTGTAATCAATACTTGTTGAATTATTCAAACAGGACTTTCGACAACATATTGAGTGGGAAGTATTCCATCAGACAATCATGAATGATTATTCAGTATGCTGTAGTGTTCTTAGGAAATCCTTTATCTGCTTTAATTTTCAAGCGTTAATCAGCTGGGGATAATTTCATTGTTTCCACATTTTTCGAGCGATGAATAACAAAAAGTGGAAAGGATTGGAAGTCGGTGTAAGACAGAAAAGGAATATGTTTTACATTTGTGCAGTAATTTGAATGAAATTCTGAATGATTCAAGCGAGCGAGTGTATGATAATTTTTGTCGAAGTCTAGTTGAATTCTTGCATTCTTTGGTTTGGCCAGTATACTCCATTCGAAAGGAATCTGAGACTTCTTATGTTAAGATGGTTGAATTCTGTAGGCTTAGCTTGGATGCAGTTTTGTTTGCAGGTCCACTCCTATGATGGTCGTCAGGGCTGTATTTGAATATAATAATGGAAACTTCTTGCCCCATTCGCAGGTTTTTCAACAACCTCCTGAGAGTCGTCAGTGCTATAACAATAATGCTTTGAAATCTCTCTAATCTCTCTCCGTTTTCCAATAAACTCCTGTCCGGCTTGTCCCTCCTTCAGTGTGGACATGTCTGTCAAACAGACCAGGTTTTCTGGACGAGAGATCGCTCAGACATCAGACCACTGCTCCATGAAAGATTCTGGGTCTGATTATCGCCGTGTAAATCCAGTGGCCGATGTAAGGTTTGAGGCCCCACATCCCTTTCACAGCCCAGTGCATTGTCCATATAGCCACCACCGACTTCTCACTATCACTTCAAATTATTTTACCTCTCTAGCTACCTCTAGGGGTCTTCTACTTATTACTTGTGATCCAAACCTTCTTTCTCTTGATGAAAAGAATAATTTATTTTTCAGTCGGTCGACTGCAAGGACGACTTTCTCGCACTCCATTCGGTCACAGACCACACCTAGAATCTTATCCAAGTTGGCCTCATTCATGCATAACTCCTTTCAGCAGTGAAACCACGAAACAATAGTCCCCACTAAAATATCCTGCCAATTTCGTGTATTTCCAGAAGTGCATTAATGCTCTCTCCGCCAACTCATTCGTCAATACTGAAAGCGGAGTGAAAAAAGACTACTGCTCCGACCGGAGTACCAAAAAAAAAACTCATTTCAATGAAACCTCTCGCCAAAAAGTCGACAAGCCCAAATCTCGAATTCAATCCGTCTCTTTCGTTCAGTGTGACACTACGTCGTCATCTTCAGCGACTCAGGAAAACGCTTTGAATATAAACGAGGTGCAGAAGTAAGCGAGAACACGATCCAATGCAACTCTTTAGAATGATTTGCGACAAGGACGATGTCGGTTTTATCCGGAGAATATTAGTCCGGGACATGGAGTCAGAAGTTCATGAATATTTAAAAACTATTGAACCTAGTATTTATAGAATCATCATGTGGATATTTGTTATCTCAATCAATCAAAAAACTGTCACCATAGAATATAAAAAATGTACAAAAAATATGAAAGATCGACAGAATGTTTATTCCATTGTCTGGATTCTTATTATGAGAACGACGTTTCAATCGGTTCAGTATGAAGGCTCGAATCGCCGCGCCATCACCGGCCTCGTGAATGGTATCACACGTTGAACGGTGAGGCCTGCCTAGCTTGCACAAGTCCCTCCAGGATTTCTTAGGGTTGCTCGTAATGGGGCAACCGGTTGAGGGAAATAAATATTATTAAAACAAATTTTAAGTTATCAATTGTTCACTGATCGCAAAAGTGAATGAGAGACTTCATTGGCCCTACGGTAATTAACAGGACCACCTGTTTTCTCAATTGGACAAACTAATCGTGAAAAAGGATGCGCCATTCAGATACGAGGAAATAAAACAACATACCTTAAAAGAAGACCTGTTTTCGCGAGGATAGACAAGAGCAACAAAAAGTCACGTAAAAAACAAGATATTAGACGTCAAAGAAAATTGATGAAGTTAGTAATCATGAAAACAGCAACCTAAGCAAACAATCGAAAGTGAAGGAGAGAGGGCTATTGTCGGGGAGACCCTCCTGCGGAATGTTAAAATTTTCGCCATCATGCCCAAGAAATTTTCCATTGAAGACATTGTGAGCTCCATTGAGCTCAACTGCGATGGAATGGAGGATTCGGAAGAATAAAAAACTCCATACAACTGGAGTATGGTCTACTCGAGTACCACACCTCCTTCTTTGAAGCTCCACTATTCTTCAGAGGTTAAACTGGCTCCTGTTCGGTAGTTCTGTCTTGGCTCTCAGTGAGTTAACACTTTATTTCAATCTTAGAAAGGTATATATCATTAGTATGTTCCAGACTTTTCTTCGTATACTGCTTCAACCGTTAATGATCAAACTGGGATAATGATTGGCTCATGTGGTTCTATAGGAGCCTCTCCTCTGCGACATTTGCATATTTATTGTGTGCCCTCATGTTGAAAAAAATTGTTGGAATTTTTTTGTTTCGTTAACCAGCTGCCATCCCCTTACGAACGGCAGCCCTCAAAAGTCGAAACTTGTGCGAGCCAAGAATTACCGAGGTCTTACCTTTCAACGTGCAATTCCTAGCACTTTCTCGGGCTATCAGGAAGGAATATGCAGACGCATGGCTTAGAACTAGCGACCGGTAGCCAGAATGTTTCACTCGGCTACCTGGCCCAATAAGTTCTGTTATGTTATAAGTTTCTTGTCTGGACCCGTCCTCATAACTAGTCTCAATGTGCCAGACTTCAAGTCCTCGATAAATTAGGAATGTCGTGGTTCTTCCTCCCCTAGCGTCGATAACCGAAGCTTAGTCAGACCATTGCAGGAGCATAGTATGTGTGCTGAGGTTCACTCATCTTTTTGGCAAAACCTGCGTATTGTTGTGTCTGCCAATGCGATGTTGTTCATGTGTTTGTGCCCTATCAGGAGCCAAACCAGGATCCTCGTTGTTGGCCTATTCTGGCTTTTTTTGCGGAGGTGAAAAAAACCCTTGATGGGGAAGTTATAAATAAGCCTTATAGTTCAAAGTCTACTGTGAGAGTCTCCATATCAGCCATACTCACTAAAAACTTCACCCACATTTAGGCCTATCTGACTGTTGCCTCCGGCGACACTTAGGACTGCTGACCCATTTTATCTGACCTCTGTGTTGTTAAATCACCATAACCATTCCAGTTATTTTGCGCCTTGTACAAGTTTGTACAAGTCCTTTACTGGGTGGGTACTGTATGTATATTCCTGTGCTGTGTCTCTAAGTCTCCCTATTCAAATTATAGATCTGTTCTGTTGTTTTCCTTCGACTGATATTTCTCTCCTGAATGGAGATATTCATGAAGTAGTGATATCGAAAATTTCAGTATTTTTAGTAACAGGTATTAACGATATTGAACGAATTTGCCCAATATCAGTGATCAGTAATCAGGTAGGACCTATTCTAGATTCAAAAAACAAAAACTACCTAAAACACCACAACTACGTCAATTTCACTCGACAACGACAACGTTGGCATCATCAGGAGCTCAAAGCTTTGACATCACCCGTGATCGAAACTATCTCGCGATTGTCCGGACTAAGGTGAACGAGACAAACAGCTTGCATGTCTCGAGTTCTCTCGAACGATTTAAACGCGGGACTTCAACCTGTTGTAGGAACGGGAATCGATGAAGCGCTTTTCAGAAGGACTTTGAATGAAGGAAAAGTGATTGTGTACAGTGGGACGGCCATGAAGCGCCTTTCAGAAATTCCAATTCTTGTACGCCGATGAGGCGAATTGAACGTTACAAATATTCTCATCGATTTTAGCGATGTCGACATGTCGGCTGGAAAGGTTGAGGAGTCAGAAATTGAAGGGAAAATTGACGGGGATTTGAAGGGGTAGTGAAGTGGTGAGTTTGGATGTGTTGTCGTTGAATGAAGAATATTTCTAGTTTTCTCAAAAAGGAAATGTATTCTCACCCACTATCGGTAGGTGGTTTTTGGTGGACAGAGTTTATCAACTGAGTTAATGTAATATAATGTAATATAGGTCTTGGTGGTGCACAGATTGTGTTCTCGCTTGCTACTATGCCAAAGTACGCGGGTTCGAATCGCCGCGACCACCAACCTCGTGCATGGCATCATACCTTAAAAGGTAAGGGCTGCATCTTCTCTAGCTCGCACAGGTTGTTCGTAAGGGGGCAGCCGGTTGATGGAAATAAATTTTTTTTTTTAATTGAAAATTCTTCCGTTTGTAGAAAATGAAACATATACCTTTTACTTCAGTAAAGATTTCGTTTGATGGTATTTCTGTTCAACTATGAATGAAAATCAACCAGATATCGTAATAGAAACTGTTGCTATAAGCAAAAGACATTTATTCTAATTCCAAGAACTTTGTTATATCACAACTTCGAATGACATGAAAAAAAAAACAACTTTTAGTTGGTTTCGATTCGATTTTCCGGTCGGAAAATTTTGTAATTTTTTTTTTCGATCGCTAAAGAAAAAATAAAATGAGTCAGTAAAATATGTCATTATCTGACGGTCTAGTTTATGTTGTGACAACATTTTATATCTCGTTGAAATCACAATCGAAAACTCTAATATAATTTCTTCATCTTCCATCAAATAACACAAAAAAAAATTAAAACTGATTTTTAATATTTCGGTTTTTTCCAATGGTGGCCCTCGAATTTGAATTACCTTTTATATCACTATTATGTTTGAAAAAAGGCAATTAAATATTTCGTGTGTGTGTGTAAATAACCAAGATGAGCGGTCCCAACACTGATCCCTTGGGAACCCGTTAGTTGATTAAACTCGTGTGTTCGTGTGTTCTCAAACACACGAATATATCTGTTAGAGAGACGGATTCGATGGGACTAAGTGGTAATTTTCTTACCACATAATATTCCTGGTTAACTATAAAAAGGTCATGGGAAACACAATTCTTGCATTATTGAACAGAAATTATCCCTACACCTCCTGCGGCCACTTAGACGTCAAAGGCTGTTCTTTACATTCCTAAATATCATTTAAATTCCGTGATTTCCAGATTTTTTCGCCCAAATCCACGGCCTTCAAACCCTCTTCTTGGCCACAAAGAAATTTCGCACAATGCCCCACGAGCGTAAAGCACCAGAACACGAGTTTGATCTCAAAGCGAGCAGAAATTTCCCGAAATTGTATATCTGTTTATGTAGAAACAAATAAGGTAATTACATATGCTGGCGTTTATTATCCCTAAATGGAAGTTTCGGTTCGGGTCGTGTATACAATTACTTAATTAGACGCAATAAAGCTCATAGCTGGAGCACGAGAACTGTTTGCTTTTGTGCGAAATGGAACGAACAACGACCATGGTTGGCATGGTTGGCGTGGTGTTAATGCCGCTACTCCGGCTGAATTAGGCGAAATAACTATTAATCCAATCAAATCCTATCCGGGCGTGACTGTTGCAGGAAAAAAATATAATATATTTTTCACGTTCTGTATGTTCTGAGTGGAAGAACGCTGTTTATCGACTTCGTGTTGATAAAAAGCAAACTCTGCCTCTAGCCTATATTTCCTTTTTTTAATATTCATTGTAATTGATGTATGATTTATCTGGCAATAAAATCGGTCGGATTTTTTGATAAGCCAAACAAACAATTATTATCATTATTATTATTATTATTTTTCGGGGTGCTGGATCCGATTTTCAACCTTGCTACTTTCCATGGATATGGCTTCACATTGAAAACCGCGAATTACCTCAAAATGTTTGCCCTTTTTTCACTTTTTTGACAAAAAGTCATAAAACTACGCAATATTCGAGGTGGACCATCACATACAAAAATAAAGAATTTTGAATTTCCTACATTAGACACACTTTTGGTTGACAGGTTTTGCCGCTAGAGCGCGCTGATAAAAGGCCTAAATTTTCTACTTTGTGGAAAACCATGTTTTCTCCTTAGTTTTTCGCTTAAGTCAAAAATTATGATTATAATCAAAACTAAGTTCAGGTTCTGATTGAACATAATGAACATAATCACTTATTTTGGACAGAGCGCGTTGATATTTATTGTCGTGGAAATAGCCCTCCACCCAAAATTCAGTCGAGAAATATATTAGCACTATATACCTATAAAATATTAGGTCAGACAACATTAGAGTCGTCCTGCCCCAGCCCAATAGATTATAATCCACTGTATAACTAATATTTTCTCACAAATGAAGCCTGTCAGCCTACGCTGTCACTGACGAGAGGCAAGAACCGCAAAACGCGTCTGCAGGAGGTCTTCCCCAGCCAATTGAAGGATCTGCTGTATAATCACAATAAGCATTTGCAATAGAGTCTTCTTGGAAGAACGTTGCACAAATATCTGTCAGATGTAATTCAATATCCGTCGTGGTATTAGCCAGTGAAGTAGTTGTTTTCTGTCAGATGTTTGGCCCATATTTTTCACATGGTGGAAATATTTGGAGAGAAGGGTACACATTTGTATACACGAGGTAAAGAATATAGTAGTTGAAAATATTCAATTGAATCTTATGATCCCAGTGAAGAAATAAAATTTCAAAGCACGCCCAACGAGTTTGATGGTACGAAGCTAACCACGATAACTATAATTCTGGTAACTTCTCGGACAGTAGGAACAGAGATATGTATGAGAAGCACAAGAAGCACTGGAACCTCAATGAAACGCTATTTTAACGAAATGAAGTTTGACCACAACTTACTGTTTCGAAAAACAATCTGGACCCAAAATAATTATTTGGGATTTATGGGGCCGAGCGAAACCATAAGGAATCCGTAGCGCATGGTAGCAAGTACATATCTCAGGAAAAAATGCTTTCTCACCTGCTATATCTCTTTCTCCTTCATATCGGAAAACTGAAACGACCTTTTCTCACACAGTCAATATTAATGTCCATAATAGTATGGGAAATTCTGCAAGACCTGAAAAATCTGACAGAACAAGATGCAGTGAAACTAATCTGTGTGCCGGAACACAACGGCCTCTCGGGGAACGAAAACTTTGACGAATTTACCAAACAGGGATCATCTAGTCCATTTTATTGCTATGAACTGGTCGTCACTATACTGAAATTAATAGTTGATGTCATTAAAAAAAGGAGGTTTGATCGAATTTTCATCGAACTCAGAAAGTACTGTAGGTCGCGAATATTATCAACACATTCGTGGACAGTAACAGTTCGAAAGGCGTCACAAAATTAACACCAATTTTTTTTCAGAAACGAGTTTATTTTTGTCCAAATATGACGAATTGTATGGAATAGAAATTTTTGTTTCGTACTTTTTGACAAAAAACAGATGACGGGTATAGCAGTCTTGTCCCACAACACAAAATGAATTGTTACGGACCTGGTACAATCGTCACAAAAAAACGAAACACCGAAGAAGACTGTTAATTTCCAACTGAAAGAAAAATCCCCCGAAATATGGCAAAAGATATACTAATGCTCATTAAAGAACAACGTATATATGTCAACTTCCAAACTAGAAAAGACATATTTCCCAAACAAATTCTTTAGAAGCAGAAGAATGTTAAGATAATCAAGCACTGTGATTATGGAATAAAAAAGTCAAAAACAAAACATTTCAGACAGTCAATTTACACATATTCACTGTTCCCCAATACTGAATCCACGTGCGAACTGCATGAAGTTACCTGCAGTTTGAAGCGTCTACCCCTTCCATCACTCTGGGAGAGTTCTTGCAGTCACATGCTATCAAAATACCCTTTTCCCCTGTATACTGGGACACACGTTGAAGACTGTCATATGAATAACACGTATTTCAGGTCTGCTGAGGACGGTTCCGCATAATATGAAATGTCTGCTATGGCAGGCATGTCCCAGCGCTCATGACTGCTATAGCACGTCTGTCCTCGAATGTGTTGATTATACTCGAAACACACTTCTCGATGAATGCACTAATTTGGGTGGACTAAACCGGAAAGGCCCAATTTCATTTAATTTGTTCTGCAATGATGCGACGTTAATGCAGAAACTTGCAAGCTTCGGCCGACGGTTTTACGGAATATCGCACTATCGCGTACCAAATATACTCGGAGAAAAGATGGAGCACTTCGCTTTCCTACTATAACGGTTGTATTTCTACAAACGTTCAATATCATCATTTTTACCGTGAATCATAGCAGTGTGAACGAGGCACCAACTGAGTTTATAGGTTTCAGAATATGACTTACAATGTTTCTGTTGATTAATCTTTATTTTACAGCTCGAAGAACGCTGCTGAATGCTCCACCAAGTCTGAATGATAAATTATTTAATAAAATCAGTAAAAAAAATGTAAAAACAACTTTAGGTATGCTCAACTGTCAGTCGCGTTTGAATTATTTGAATTGAAGTCTTATTCTTCTCAACATTTTAAAGATAGTTAGTTCTTCTTCTTCTCGTTTTTATTTGGATTCAAAATTATATCAATTAGCCAGTTCCGACAAAGTGTGAGTTCCGTGTTCCGTCCAAACCATGGATGTTATTTGTAATGATCATGCAGAGAGCGATAGTAAATTGAAGCTTTCATGCGTAGGCAATATGTTGGTTTCATTCTATCTATGAGTTCTGTGATCTTAACATGAGCCAACAGTTAGTAAGCTGTTCTTTGATAGTGTGACAATTGGTAACACTGTTTGTAGAAATTGAGGAGGGGATTAAATTTTGAATTTCCGTTATCTTCCATTTTCTCCATTTCGTCCATTTCTGCGTTTGGTCTCACTTGAAGAACTCGCTGATGATTTAAATTTTTATTTTGAAAATCATCGAATCAGTGTATATTAATAACATTTATAAAGAGGTAACTAATCTATTTAAAATTCAAAGTGGAATTCATTGGAATAAATATTTTTGTCGTTTTTTTAATGCTTTTAAAATAATTTTATTTCCAATGAATTTTCATGATTTTTCAAATGGCGTCAATGGACATGTTTTACAACAATTTCTCCTTTTTTTTATGTGTGTAGTTCGACCAAATTAAATTTCAAGACCAGATTTAAATTTAAACATGATTTAAATTTAATTTCAAAAAAGCTTAGTTAAAAGCCATTGAATGAGCGGCGATGTTAGTGGCCGATTATCAAATTACCACAATATGGAATAACAACTATAACTACCTATGATAGCTGACTGGCTGAATTACACACTCGATCAGGTGTCCAGAACCAGGTGGGGAATTCAGGAGTGTTCCAGAGCTGCTGTTACTATTTGAATCAAGGAGCCCGAAGAGCTTGAAATATTAACAGGAGAGGAGTTTAGTTGATTCTTTCTTATAACTGATGATTGGTCAAGGAAATATGTAAGGTTTAAATGCATTTAACCCAATATTCCAAGTAAGTTGGTATGACCATTTGAATAACATACAATAGTCCAAAGAACCAAATTTCTTCCCTTCAGCCTGATTCGATCATTACTTCTAGACTTTTCTAGATCTCATCAAGCCCTGAACTCAGTTTAACAAACTTTCAATTCATTAAATACTATTTTTATGCAACCTGATTACTCTCATCATTGTTTATTGATTGTCTCAAGATCGTCAAGCCCTGAATTTGGCTTAACATTTATTTGATTAAATACTATTTTTTTAATAATTGTTTTACTTGTATGTCTGGAGTGTTTTCTCTTTCAGTGTGATAAAGACTTTCTACAGAGACTGGCTTTGAGAATGAAATACTATATCAGAATTCCTGTAGATGGCGTCTAAATAACAACTTTCAATTAGCTATTTTATTCTCACTGCCATAAATTGGATTTCTAAGAATATCTTTGGGTTAATTCACCAACAAACGTACCACGACCTTTGCCTCCGCAATAAGAGTTAGCCCTCCGCATTGTTTATATGAGGTTTAGGTGAAAAACCCCTTAAAAAGGGAACAAAACCTTATACTACAATGTTGCTCCGAGCGGACGGTAATATCTTGTTGGAATTTCCCGAATGGATTTTTGAGTCGAGTTTGAGAGCTCGCATCGCAGCTTATTAGATCAACACATATGTTATTTGCTGCAAGAGTAAGCGAAAACGAACACGCTCGTTCTGATTCACTTGCGTTTTCTTGATGCTAGCTTAGTTGAACATGGGATACACTGGATTTATCTTCGACACGATATAGAATGTGTTTGAAGAATATATTATTTCTTAGAATATACTATTATGAAAAATTGTTGTATAGAGAGAAATGGAATGATTTATTTGTTTCTTAACTCCACATGAAATGCTCAAAACCATGCAAGATAATTAACCTCCAAATTGAAGAATTACATCTATCATTAATATCCAAATCATCCATTAAAAACCAGTCCAAAATGTAACAATATCAGCTTTAAGAGCGGTTGAAGTTTATTGTTGTTTTTGAAGCTGTGAATTAACCAGTCATAACTGTCCAATACTGTAGCCTGTAGCGACAAACTCCAATTCTGTTGGCGTCAGAAGTAGGATCATTGGCTACAGACAGTTTCCAAGGAGGAATTGTTGGTGGGACCTTAGGAGATTTGTGACTATTCTTGTCAGAGGCAGTGTTCGTTGGCTACTGGCTGTTTCCAGAGAATCATGACTGGACCAGAGGAGATTTACGACAAGTGGTGTCAGAGAAAATGCTAATCGGAAAATAGATATTTTCTAGGGCGTTGGTGAAAATTGGTGTCTAAAGCAGAAGACAGCGGATAGAGGCGTTTTGTGATTGTTCGGAAGTACACAAAGAGATTCAGGATTACAGCAGAACGAAAATGATGAGTCAAAATATAGTATATTAGCTGACTTTCTGAAGAAGTTTGAAGCCAGATTAGTACAATTCAACAAAGAGAATAATAAGGAATACATGCACAAAGAGAAACACAAACACAAAGAACAGGGACGTGAAGGAAAACAAATTGAAAAGAAAATGCTATTCTTAGAGAAACAAATTAAGGAAAAACGTTGGTGAAAGGACAGAAAGAGCTAGAGAAAGACAAATTGGGAAGGAACGTTGGCCGAAGGAGATGGAAGGAATATAGAGACAGACAAATTGAGAAGGGACGCAGACAGAAGGAAATGTAAAAAATAGCTGAGGAAATGCATATTGAGGAGCAAGTTTTACAGGTAAAGAAAAAAGACTGGTTGGAGAAAACCAAGATATATAGATATGCATGACCGGCTCCTGGAAACTCCAAAGGATCATAGAGATGAAGGAACCAGAAAAACAGGACCGGTTGCAGGAAACCTTACAAAAACGGAAACCAACAAATATGAAAGGACGCTAGAGGAACAGAGTCAGCTTATGGAAATTTTTAAAGAAAAGGTAGACGAAATATGCGAAGACAAACGAAGAGAGCAAGTTCGGCTGCAGGAATTTTCAGAGGGACAGAAAACTATATCATAGCTTCTTTGCAAGAACAGGCGTTGACTCGTCAGCTTCAGAAGACTAATTTGCAAGAGTCTGATAATGGATGGATGATGGAAGGCCGAAGAAAGAAATGGAGGAAGATGATGCAGATACGGAGATAGTCCGGAGAGCAGCGAGAACGACAGAGCCGATTATGAATGTCGATGAGGTCAAGACTTGGGGTTATTCTGTGGATCCTTCGACTCATGGTAGATGTCAGACATTGGAAAAAATCAACAGCCCTGATCAGAAATGCCGCCGCAATCACTGTACATGACTGGAATATTCTCTTGACTTTGACGTCTAGGAAAGGGCGCCGCTGTTTTTCTTCTACATAGTGAATGTGATGGTCCTAAGCCAAAGTTTCGGTTTGTGTTTGGTTTCCTCAGTGCCCAGGCTTTGAACCGTTCCATATATTGTTGGCGACTGACGGTAATAATGAGAAGCCCATGGATATTCTTGAAAGTAGGAGTTGCTTACGCAGAATTGATTATTTTGTGTGAGTTTTTCTTTCAGTATGTAGGTATCCAAAGATTATTCTACGTGTATATTTGGGTACAGTTTCTCTACATCGAAGCTGACAAG